>OZ020537.1:19631377-19937015 GCA_963971435.1 Lasius platythorax
TTGCGTGGGCAATCTGGCAGCCTTGCTCGTGATGCATCATCCTTTTCCGTTGTTAGGCAAGCAGTTGACGTCATTACCTAGAAATATTTTATTAAAATATTTATTTAAAAAAATTACAAAAAATTACATATATATTATCTTTTTTTCGTCTTAATGATATACCTCTTTTACGACAAACAATAATGTATTTTTTTTTTTGAGTTTTTTGTTTAGCAGTTGATCGTATAATTGTGTCACAGTTAGAATTTTCGAGTTTTCATTATCCTCTTGAAAAATATTTCAATAACTTATTAATCATGGACTTGATCGCATCAAGAATAATTTTTTCTGTTATATTTTTCAAATTCAAAAACTCATAAAATATCTATTAATTAAAATAAGTAAATAGTATTATGTAATTTTATTTAATTCCACACTTGATTAGGAATCATTAAAATTTACATACTATTTTATAGTCTTTTAATGTGTGATGGATATTTTGTTACTATATCCATAATTCTATTTGCTTCATTTTCGATCCAAGACCTTCGATCTTGAAGTGTCATTTTCAGGATTTTTCTTACATGTGATATATTTATCCCTTCAACATACTCTTCTCCCAACTCTTAAAACTTGTTGAACATCAGAGATTGTTTTTTTATCTCTGCAGAAGAATAGGAACTTTTAAAAAATACCATTTAAAAAATAATTGAAAATAGAAAAATTAGAAAAAATATTATTAATTAGATTTAATTATAACAAAGATACTCACGACTCAATAGAAACAAGCACTGCTTGCTCGACAGGCAATTTAGGGTTGTCTTTCCGATCTCGTTTCATCCCCTGATTACTTTTCCCTACTTTAAAATTTCTTCGATGGTTTTGAATCCAGATACTTAATTGCGTTTGAACAAGTCCCTATTTGTTTTTAAATAGTAAAATAATTTGATGTGAATATTAAAATCAATTGTCGAAATAAAAACGTTTGATTTAAATTATTTAACGGTTTACTCTTACACTTCCATTTTGGCCAGCTTGAAGAGTAGGATAAACAACGATAATGCTTGAGATGCTAGGTGATAATAATCTTTGTTGGTTCTTCATTTGTATTGTTCCATAAGTATGAATCCCAATGTGCAATAAAATCCTTTTGATTTGTACTACTTATACCAGTCTCCGCAAATTTCTTTTCCATATCAATAGTAAGAGGTGGTAATGATAAACCATGGGGAATAGAACCTAGACCTCTCATCGGCAGTAACTTCTCAATTTTAACAGGTTCAAAGTGAATATTATTAATACCGCTCGGGCCTGCTTCCTGTCTTTTAGTTTATACTTAAGCTTTCTCTTTAATTATCTTCTTTTACAACCTGTATCAATAAATAAGAATTGTTTATATAGTTCACATTTTTATACAATTATTTATTTAGTAACTTATGCATTTTCCAATCCACTCTCAATTTTTTTTATTTGTAGATTCAGTATTTTATTATTAAATAATTTCTTCATTAAATTATGTTGATATAACTTATTAAAAAATATTTTATTATAAAGGAAGCTAAGAAAAAACAGTAGAATGGAAAGCAACCGTCTTTATATTGATAAAATATATGGTATTATTCTCGAAATTAAATTCTAATACTAAAAAAACATATTTCTTATTTTATACTGCAATACACTAAGAAAAAAATTTATTTGAAATAAAGAAATATAATTATTTGGTTAAAAATTTCTCTCAATAAAATAATATATTTTAATAAAATAAAATTAGAAAAAGGCCTATTCGATGTACAGTGTTTAATATAAATTTGCATTGGTTTACATAGTTATATAACGGGATGTTTCGACACTCACTTGTGTCTCTTCAGCCGCAATTTGATTATAAATGGTTAAAAGAAATTGATGCAATTACAATGTTTCGCGGGTCCATTTGATGAGATTATAAAGTTATTCCCTACAATAGCAGACATAGTATTAGTAGGACATAAAAAACAAAGCATTATACAAAATTATACATAACACTTCCATTGTAACGATCCCTCCTGACGATCGTTTACCCGGCCGTCGATCCGCCGGAAGGCTGCCTCCCGGCGACCACCAGCCGGGCAAGGTGCAGCGGCGCAATGCGCCCTTTTTTAAAGCTTTTAAAATCGCGACGGATTCGGGCCGTTATACGGCCGCCGGCATCCGAGTACAGGGCCGTCGTTGCGGCGTTCAGAACCGCTCCGAATTCCGCCGGAAAACGCCGAGCGACGGTTCCTGCCATACCGCCGCCGGGGCCGCCCGAACGCCGCCGAATCCGTCCGAGATAATTACTCGCATTAGCGAGAACAATCGGGCCCCGCGATTAAGATCGAAATTACCCGAACGGGTAATTTTCGAAGTATAAAGAGAGCGGCCCGACGGATAGAAAATCACTCCGGTTCCCATTCCGATCAGAGCCAGGCGTCTGATAAGAAACCGAAACCAGAATAACTTCTCCGAAGAGAAGGAAAAACGGGATTGGGCGCACCCAGCCTCCGCCGAGAGCTTTCGGCGATCTCTAAAAGGGCTTCCCTCCAAACCGAATACGGACTCACTGAGGTCGGGCGCACCCGGTCTCAGCCGAGCGCTCTCGGCAGCCCGAAGCTCCTTGTACACGCACCGGCAGGAATGGAGTCCCTCGGTAAATGTATGCGTATGTGTATGACAGTCGAAAGCGTCACCGCATACACACGAAGCGCGACGTATGTGTCACTTGAAGCGCGGAGGAGATCAAGCAGCGAAGGAGAAATTGGTAGGAGGCAATCCGATGTTGCATCCTTTTCGCAAACCGCACGATCGAGAGAGAAAGCAATGTAAGACGTGATGTCAGTTAGAGGTGTCCCTACAGCCGTCTCACTCACTCGACGCTCGAATGGAGAGAGTGCGAGTGAGAAAGCTATAGGACACTGCGCTGTCTCTATCGGCGTCTCGTTCGCTCCAATATCGAGCTGTCATTCTTTCCTTTTTTTTTCCTTTAAGAAACGTAGCTGAGCCGCGTGCATTAATTATATTAATGAATAGATATTAAATATTAAAAAAATATTAATAAACATTAATATTTATAAATGAATATTAATAATAATTAATATTATTATTAATAATATTATTATTGATAAATATAATATAAATAAATATTAACAATATTATAATAGATAAGCTTGCGCGTGTTATAAAACAAATAGATTGGTAAGAATTAGGCCTATAACGAGCAATTATGAGTGTTTTCATAGTAATTAACTTTATTATTATAGAGTTACAAGATTCTTTAAGACGGAACATTTCGACACTTACTTGTGTCTCTTCAGCCGCTAACGAATGAATACATTTAAATTATGGATATGTCAAATTTTATTTTAAATGATTGCGAATCGCTGGTGTTTTTGACGCAACATCTTTGAGGTATTTTTTTAACATTTTAGTATTGATGACTATGGACGTTCGATACACAGTTCCGTCGTTCGTTCCGTCTTAAAGAAGCTTGTAACTCTTTTTATATAATAATAAAGTTAATTACTATGTAAACACCAATAATTGCTCGTTATATGCTTCAGTCTTACCAACCAATAAATATTAATAAATATTAAATATTATATAATATTAATAATATTAGGAATTATTTTATTTCAAAACAAGGAAACGAAATGAACTAACGAGTTATTCCTTATTTCTAATTCTGCAGTCCATTTCGTTTCCTTGTTTTGAAATAAAATAATTCCTAATATTTAATATTTATTTCGAATATTTTTCTATTGTGCGCAGAGCCTTATTAAGAGATCGTGCGCGCTATTCATTTGTTTCTATTATTACATTACATATCGTGGTGTCATATTATGTATACACACATACATACACACACACACACACACACACATACATATATATCGAACGAGTGAAACGCCTATAGGCGCTTCTATACGCGGTGTGAAAGTTTTATTGGCCCTGAAAAGGGCCGATTTTCGTGGGTCAAGCGCGGAAACATAGCATATTTTAATAATCCGTCCAATATCCGGACCGGTCAATCACTTGATTGAGTCGATTAGGTATCGAATCAATTAAGTTTGCGAGATGGTCGGAGCCGAAGTTCTTCCCAGATTTCTCTCGCATGATTAACCAACGCTGCTACCGTCCTCTCCCTTCTTGGTTCCCATCGTCGAACCATTTGTGCCCAGACATTTTCGATCAAATTTAGATCTGGTGAACGAGCAGGCCAGTTGATCAATTGGATCTCCGGATGATTCCGAAACCATTGTTGTGTTTCGCGCGAAGTATGGACTCCGGAGTTATCCTGCACTAATCGGATAACTGGCATGTCCTCTACGGGGTAGATTGCGCGTACTGATGGAAGAAAAACATCTTCCAGTATGCGAATGTACTCCGCAGAGTTCATGCGTGGAGGAATTTCCACCAGTTCACCGATTGCAGTGCCAGATATCCAGCCCCACATTCCGCATGAAATCCTCCCACTTCTGTGGAGAGGCACAACATGGTTTGGATGCAACCGTTGATCCCTTTGACGCCATACGTGAGGTTGGCGGTCGGCAGACGATACAAAAACCTTTTCATCGGTCCAGATCGTTGCCTCCCATTCCTCACGGCTCGTCACCAGGTTCTCCAGAGCAAACGCGATTCGCTGCTCCCGATTGACGGGAGTCAGCATAATTTTGCGGGCTGGACGGTAGCAATGATACCCGGCTGCGTTGAGACGTCGCCGGGCGGTCCTCTCGGATACTTGGACGTTCGCAGAGTTGAGGGCCTCCTGCACAGAGCCGAAGGGTTGCTCAGCAACTGCGGCGACGATAGCCTCATCCTCTTCGGCCCTCGTTATACGAGGACCACGATTATTATGACGGTGATCGTGCAAAGCATGATCACCACCATCAATGAATCGTTGTATCCAGCGTCGTACAGTTTTTGCAGAGCAGGGAATAGCAGCAGCAATTTCTGCTACTGTTCTTCCCGCCTGCCACTGTCCGACAATACGACCACGTATCTCTGGACACAGATTTTGAGGCATCGTAAAGAAATAATTATAGACACGTCCGCTCGATGCTATGACACCACGATATATAATTTAATAACATATAAATAGAAACAAATGAAAAGCGCGGTCTCTTAATAAGGGTCTGCGCACAATAGAGAAAATATTAGGAACACTGAAAAAAATATTTGTGTGAAATTACATGATAATATATATTTATATATATATATATATATATATATATATATATAATATGACACCACGATATGTAATTTAATAATAGAAACAAATGAATAGCGCGCACGATTTCTTAATAAGGCTCTGCGCACAATAGAAAAAATATTCGAAATAAATATTAAATATTAGGAATTATTTTATTTCAAAACAAGAAAACGAAATGGACTGCAGAATTAGAAATAAGGAATAACTCGTTACTTCATTTCGTTTCCTTGTTTTGAAATAAAATAATTCCTAATATTATTAATATTATATAATATTTAATATTTATTAATATTTATTGGTTGGTAAGACTGAAGCATATAACGAGCAATTATTGGTGTTTAAATATTAACAATATTATAATAGATAAGCTTGCGCGTGTTATAAAACAAATAGATTGGTAAGAATTAGATCTATAACGAGCAATTATGAGTGTTTTCATAGTAATTAACTTTATTATTATAGAGTTACAAGATTCTTTAAGACGGAACATTTCAACAATTACTTGTGTCTCTTCAGCCGCGAACGAATGAATACATTTAAATTATGGATATGTCAAATTTTATTTTAAATGATTGCGAATCGCTGGTGTTTTTGACGCAACATCTTTGAAGTATTTTTTTAACATTTTAGTATTGTTGACTATGGACGTTCGATACACAGTTCCGTCGTCCGTTCCGTCTTAAAGAATCTTGTAACCCTTTTTATATAATAATAAAGTTAATTACTATGTAAACACCAATAATTGCTCGTTATATGCTTCATTCTTACCAACCAATAAATACTAATAAATATTAAATATTATTATTGACGCGAGACATTGTAATATTATATACTTGTCTTCTTTTTCGACATTAGTAACATTACGGCTTTCATTTTGACAGCTTGAAAGGTAACGTTCTCAAAAATATCCTGTACTTTACATCACGCATTTGCGGTTCGTTTCTTATTGTCAATTATACACAAAATTTTTTTGTTAATTTTTTATAGAAACACTTGATAAGGGCCCGTACCCAAGGGCCGAAACGTTGTGTTGAATTATTTGTATTGGCCAGTCAGGTCGAATTTAATAAATCACTTTTATAATTAAATATTATATAATATTAATAATATTAGGAATTATTTTATTTCAAAACAAAGAAACGAAATAGACTGCAGAATTAGAAATAAAGAATAACTCGTTAGTTCATTTCGTTTCTTTGTTTTGAAATAAAATAATTCCTAATATTATTAATATTATATAATATTTTATTATAAAAGTGATTTATTAAATTCGACCTGACTGGCCAATACAAATAATTCAACACAACGTTTCGGCCCTTGGGTACGGGCCCTTATCAAGTGTTTCTATAAAAAATTAACAAAAAAATTTTGTGTATAATTGACAATAAGAAACGAACCGCAAATTCGTGATTTAAAGTACAGGATATTTTTGAGAACGTTACCTTTCAAGCTGTCAAAATGAAAGCCGTGATGTTACTAATGTCGAAAAAGAAGACAAGTATATAATATTACAATGTCTCGCGTCAATAATAATATTTAATATTTATTAATATTTATTGGTTGGTAAGACTGAAGCATATAACGAGCAATTATTGGTGTTTACATAGTAATTAACTTTATTATTATATAAAAAGAGTTACAAGATTCTTTAAGACGGAACGGACGACGGAACTGTGTATCGAACGTCCATAGTCAACAATACTAAAATGTTAAAAAAATACTTCATAGATGTTGCGTCAAAAACACCAGCGATTCGCAATCATTTAAAATAAAATTTGACATATCCATAATTTAAATGTATTCATTCGTTCGCGGCTGAAGAGACACAAGTAATTGTCGAAATGTTCCGTCTTAAAGAATCTTGTAACTCTATAATAATAAAGTTAATTACTATGAAAACACTCATAATTGCTCGTTATAGACCTAATTCTTACCAATCTATTTGTTTTATAACACGCGCAAGCTTATCTATTATAATATTGTTAATATTTATTTATATTATATTTATTAATAATTAATATTAATATTCATTTATAAGTATTAATGTTTATTAATATTTTTTAATATTTAATATCTATTCATTAATATAATTAATGCACGCGGCTCAGCTACGTTTCTTAAAGGAAAAAAAAGGAAATGATGACAGCTCGATATTGGAGCGAAGGAGAAGCCGATAGAGACAGCGCAGTGTCCTATAGCTTTCTCACTCGCACTCTCTCCATTCGAGCGTCGAGTGAGTGAGACGGCTGTAGGGACACCTCTAACTGACATCACGTCTTACATTGCTTTCTCTCTCGATCGTGCGGTTTGCGAAAAGGATGCAACATCGGATTGCCTCCTACCAATTTCTCCTTCGCTGCTTGATCTCCTCCGCGCTTCAAGTGACACATACGTCGCGCTTCGTGTGTATGCGGTGACGCTTTCGACTGTCATACACATACGCATACATTTACCGAGGGACTCCATTCCTGCCGGTGCGTGTACACACACATATTACACATTTTTTCTTAAATTACTAAAACTTTTGCAAAATTATGTACGGGTGATCAATGGTGCACCTTTTTATTCATACATATACTTCATTAAAGATACGTTCGCCGTGCATGCGCGAAAAAACCCAGCCCGTCTTACAACAGTAGTATAGGGGCCACTATGTGACGTCAAAACACTTCACTTCTTTTTTGGCTATAGAACGCACGAATAGTAATGTGCAGTTCACGCTGCCAGATTATCTTCAGAGATGTTGGAGATGAATGATGATTATTGATGAAAGTGTGATTTGAGAAAGTTTATGATCTTGCACTGATATTATTGCAGTTCATACCGGTCACTAAACGTCAATGTTGTGTTTATGTAGGTAGGAGATAATGTGAGCTATTATTCGGATAGAAGGTTTTTTTAATAGGTCGAAAACGTCGTAGGGAGGAGGTTTTTTACGTAAGGACTCAATTGATTCTAAGAGCGAAGAGCGACCGAGAGTAAGAAGAGGATAGTTCCATAGGACGTGATTAATGTCTTGTTGAGGAGCTCCGCATCGACAAGAGGGCGAGTCAACGATGTTGCATCTGTTAAGGCTATAATTTAAGTTGTAATGATTAGATCGTATCCTACAAGTAGTTACTATTTCTAGACGGTTAAGCTTGAGTTTGGAAAACCAGGCGTGAGGTGTTATCGGGAAGTTATTAAAGTAAGAGGAACCAACATGCTCAGCTAGGCTGAGAAGAGTATCCTTTGTATACTTGTTGAGAGTTTCACGAACAGACTCGTAGAAGTCGGTGTGTGGAATCATGTAATCTACAGGGCTTCCCTTATTTATAGCCTCCTTAGCAAGGTGATCCGCTGTCTCATTACCTAGTATTCCCACATGAGCTGGGATCCATACGAGGGATATATCAATGTTTTGTATATAAGCTGATCTAAGCTGTTTTTTAAAACAAGCACCAGGTAGTTGTAGTCTCTGTCAATTGTACAAGAAGAAATGATATTTATGACACTGCGAGAATCTGAAAAAATTGTCACTTTTGTTAAGTTATGTTCTAAGATATAGTCTACTGTTTGAATAATAGCTAGACATTCTTCTGTAAAAATGGAGGCGTAGGAGTGGATTCTAAATTGTTTCTGTACTGATAGAGTGGGTGAATAAAATGCAAATCCTACGTAGTTTCCTTCTTCAAATTTAGAGGCATCAGTAAAAAAGACGTGACCAGAATTAATGAGGTCAGAATATAGAGATTGAAATATTATTTGCGGAATTGGAGTTTGACGGATTTCTTCAACAGATGTATGTGAAGTGATAATCGTTTTGGGGAGAAAAGATGTAGTTTCATAAGAAAAAAGATATATAGGAACCTTTGAAAATGAGGCTATGTGTCTTTTGAACTTTTTTACAGTGGTAAATGCTTTATATAGGAGAAAGGTTCTGGATAAGAATTGTCTTCTTCCTACAAAAAATGCAACCTGAAGGTCAAAAAGTTTATCAATAAGGATGTTAGATTCTTGTGTGAATAATTTTATAATATATTTGGAAGCCAGGAACACAAATCTGTGTTTAAGTGGGCATACACCTGTTTCTGAATAAATAATATTTACCGGAGTAGACGATCTCAAGCCCACACAATAACGTAGAGCCCTTCGTTGGATCCTCTCCAATTTTTCCATTAACAAATTGTTAAAAAAAGGGAAAAGGAAAGAACCATATTCCATCGCTCCCCGAATGATAGCCTTATATATACATAGAAGAGTTTTGGGGTCGGCTCCCCACCAAGTGCCCCTTAGGGATTTAATAACATTAATAAGTTTGCCGCACTTAGCAATAAGATAAGAAGCGTGTGAATGCCCACAAAGGTTATAGTCCAGGAATATCCAAAGAAATTTAGCAGTACGATCGGAAAGAACGGAGGTGCCGTTGAGTTGAATGGAGAAAGCATGAGGCTTGATTCTTTTTCTAGTGAAAATTACTAAAGAGGATTTTGTAGGACATACTTCTAAACCTTTGGAGAAAAGATAGGAAGAGAGTTTATTGGCAGATTTTTCTAGGATAGAGAGAGCCTTATCTAATTTATGGGACCTAACGAAAAGTGCAATGTCGTCAGCAAATTGTATTATATTGCAACCTTTTAAAAGATTTTGTTTGCACTGTAGGAGGTATAAGTTAAAGAGTAAAGGACTTTGTATAGAGCCTTGCGGAATGCCTTTTTTAGTAATCAGACGAGAAATAATTCTTCCATTATAGATAAACTGAAGATGTCTATAACTAATAATATGGTAAATAAAAAAACAGACTTTGGGGGTAAACCGATGCGTGTTAGATCTTCGATAAGGATATTGGGAATCACGTTATCAAATGCCCCTTTAATGTCAAGGAAGAGACAAGGCATCACCTGCTGAAAAGCAAAACCATTAAAGACCTCAGTAGTAAGAATACCCAAATTGTCCAGACAGGACTTTCTTTTACGAAACCCAAACTGATGGGCTAGAATAATGGAGGAGTATTCTATCTACCAATTAAGACGCAGCAACACAAGTTTCTCCAGAATTTTCTGAAAACAAGACGTTACAGAAATAGGTCTGAATTTTCCTGGAGTATTCTTTGGAATAAGGAAGACCAAGGAGTCTTTCCATGAGAGAGGAAAAGAACTGGAGTTAAGCATTTGATTGAGAATATCAAGAAGAATATAAAGATAATTTTCGGGAAGCAAAGAAATCATATTGTAGTCAATTTGGTCCATACCAGGAGACGAGCGGAGCTTAGCATTACGGATGACGGAGTACAACTCATCGATAGTGAAAGGAGACTCAAATATTTCACACTTGCAATTGGAAGGAAAGTCGTTAACAGATAAGTAACTTAAGTGCATGGAAGATGCTGGGCAAAGCGAATTGATTGTATTAAAAATTTCTTCAGGAATTGTGAAGTTTGATTGGGGAGGAGTAACCGATCCTAGATGTCGATTCTTGAATCTTTTAACAATCTTCCATAAATGAGATACCGGAGTATCCGGAGTAAGAGAATGACAAAACTCTCTCCATCCTTTCTCTTTTCTGCTTTTAATATCCGTTTAGAGATTGCTTCTTGTTTTTTGAACGCAAGGAAGTTTGCGTATGAGGGCTATTTCTTAAAGAAAGAGAGAAGTTTTCTTCTCAAATCAACCGTTTCCTGACAAGTTTCGTTCCACCAGGGGGCAGGGAGAAACTTCCTATGCCCTGTGAAGTTAGAAGAGTTAGACAACTTGGATGACTTATCCATGGAGGAAGATTTACTAATTTTTTTGGCGAAGCTAATTTTGGACGTAGAACGACAAGGTAATTGATGTTTTAAGTGATCAACAAAGATGTCATATTTATTGATGGGAGTTAAATCAACATTAGAAATATTTTCATTTAAAGTAGTGAGGCTAGAAGATAATTTGTCAATAAATTCTACTTTTTCAAGCTTATTTAATTTAATTTTGTGTGTAAAGAAAATTCTTTTTGGAATAATAAAATTAAGACTAATGTCAATGGGGAAATGGTCGCTTAAATAATTATCACTTAAAACCTTCCATTCAGATATATTTAGAAGAGGAGAGGGGCGTCAAAACAAACCCCTCCACTCGGCCACTGGCGCCAGAAGCGTGGGCAGGTAGTTGGGGTGTTTGGGCTCTGATTGGCTCGTCACATAGTGGTCTGCGTTCTGATTGGCCGGAGGCCGTGGCCTACTATAGTGTGTCTGAGCTGTGATTGGCTTGCCACATAGTGGCCGGCGTTCTGATTGGTCGGAAAGTGTGGTCTGCTTATGGTGTCTGAACTCTGATTGGCTTGCCACATAGTTGCCCGGTGTTTGGATTGGTTGAGGAGCGTGGTTTTTGGTGGAGGAAGAGAGCCGACAAAATGGCCGTCAGGGAAATATCCATATTATTCAATTTCGGTTACGGTCGAAAAAAAGGCGGCCGACATGTCGCGACAAAGGTTTGGAGCGGTTTACGACGCCCCGGCCGCCTGGGGTGGGCGATGGATCCCGATGCCTTTTTTTGACGCTGTGGAAACCTTCAAAAGGTACCCTTGACCCCCGGGTAGAGAGCAAGGGTAATGTGGGATTCCTTCTCCTCATCCCAGGGAGAACCGAGGTTTTCCTTGTGATGGGGCACAGAAGGGGACCGCACTAAAACCACAGCGGGTGTTCTTCTCGGGCGTTTAGGTAGGGAGCGTGGAGGATGCTGGAAGCCCATGCCGACTCCACGCCCCCCCGCCTTTTCCTTCTCGGAGGAGGGTCACGGGAGTAACCCTCCTCCCCGCCATCGTGCGGACTTCGCGATTGCGACGCGGGACGACACCGATCCCGCGTCGCGCCCTCCCAAAGAATTTTGGGGGGTGGGGTCACGGCTCGAGTATTCCCGCTCGAGCCGGGGCCCCCCGCCTCCAAGGTTGGCGCTCCCTCCACCCCCAAGGGGGGAAATAGATTCGGCATTCAGCCCCTGAGGCCCTCACCAAAGGACTTTCCTCTGAGGGAGGAGAGTCCTCTATACAGCGGTGATGCCCTCCCACCGGTGCCTTATGGCTCCCGGTAAGAGGGCACTTCCCGCACCTATGTGAACCTGGCACCCGACTTTTAAAAAATTAATTTTTTTTTACTAAAAATGATAGCATTTTGTTTATAGTTATTTGTAGTAACGATAATTTCGTTTGTAGTTTAATTAATTATAAAATAAAAAAAATTGTTTTAATGACTCGCACCCGACATTAAGATATCGCAAATCCGCTTGCGCAGTCTTTTTCAGAATCGTTTGTAGTTGTTTGTAGTGATTTTCCCGTCGTTTGTAGTAGAGCCGTTCAAAAGTTATAAACAATTGTTTATACTAGTAGAAGCTAACTTTGTCAATTTTTGAGATATCGCGAATCCGCTTGCGCAGTCTGCTTCAGAATCGTTTGTAGTTGTTTGTAGTGCTTTTCCCGTCGTTTGTAGTCAAACAGTTCAAAAGTTATAAACAATTGTTTATACCAGTAGAAGCTAACTTTGTCAATTTTTGAGATATCGCAAATCCGCTTGCGCAGTCTTCTTCAGAATCGTTTGTAGTTGTTTGTAGTGATTTTCCCGTCGTTTGTAGTAGAGCCGTTCAAAAGTTATAAACAATTGTTTATACCAGTAGAAGCTAACTTTGTCAATTTTTGAGATATCGCGAATCCGCTTGCGCAGTCTTCTTGAGAATCGTTTGTAGTTGTTTGTAGTGATTTTCCCGTCGTTTGTAGTAGAGCCGTTCAAAAGTTATAAACAATTGATTATAGCAGTAGAAGCTAACTTTGTCAATTTTTGAGATATCGCGATTCCGCTTGCGCAGTCTGCTTCAGAATCGTTTGTAGTTGTTTGTAGTGATTTTCCCGTCGTTTGTAGTAGAGCCGTTCAAAAGTTATAAACAATTGTTTATACCAGTAGAAGCTAACTTTGTCAATTTTTGAGATATCGCGAATCCGCTTGAGCAGTCTGCTTCAGAATCGTTTGTAGTTGTTTGTAGTGCTTTTCCCGTCGTTTGTAGTCAAACCGTTCAAAAGTTATAAACAATTGTTTATACCAGTAGAAGCTAACTTTGTCAATTTTTGAGATATCGCAAATCCGCTTGCGCAGTCTTCTTCAGAATCGTTTGTAGTTGTTTGTAGTGATTTTCCCGTCGTTTGTAGTAGAGCCGTTCAAAAGTTATAAACAATTGTTTATACCAGTAGAAGCTAACTTTGTCAATTTTTGAGATATCGCGAATCCGCTTGCGCAGTCTTCTTGAGAATCGTTTGTAGTTGTTTGTAGTGATTTTCCCGTCGTTTGTAGTAGAGCCGTTCAAAAGTTATAAACAATTGATTATAGCAGTAGAAGCTAACTTTGTCAATTTTTGAGATATCGCGAATCCGCTTGCGCAGTCTGCTTTAGAATCGTTTGTAGTTGTTTGTAGTGATTTTCCCGTCGTTTGTAGTAGAGCCGTTCAAAAGTTATAAACAATTGTTTATACCAGTAGAAGCTAACTTTGTCAATTTTTGAGATATCGCGAATCCGCTTGAGCAGTCTGCTTCAGAATCGTTTGTAGTTGTTTGTTGTGCTTTTCGCGTCTTTTGTAGTAGAGCCGTTCAAAAGTTATAAACAATTGTTTATACCAGTAGAAGCTAACTTTGTCAATTTTTGAGATATCGCGAATCCGCTTGAGCAGTCTGCTTCAGAATCGTTTGTAGTTGTTTGTAGTGTTTTTCCCGTCGTTTGTAGTCAAACCGTTCAAAAGTTATAAACAATTGTTTATATCAGTAGAAGCTAACTTTGTCAATTTTTGAGATATCGCGAATCCGCTTGCGCAGTCTGCTTCAGAATCGTTTCTAGTTGTTTGTAGTGCTTTTCCCGTCGTTTGTAGTAAAACCGTTCAAAAGTTATAAACAATTGTTTATATCAATAGAAGCTAACTTTGTCAATTTTTGAGATATCGCGAATCCGCTTGCGCAGTCTGCTTCAGAATCGTTTGTAGTTATTTGTAGTGCTCCTCCCGACGTTTGTAGTCGAACCGTTCAAAAGTTACAACATATTTACAATATACAAACAATGCAACTTAAAAATAATTTTTTTTTATACTTATTTTTTTGTGTTTTCTCAATATTTTTGTTAATGTAACGTATTTACAGTGAACAAATAACGCAACTAAATAATTTTTGTTGTTTTTGTATTTATTTTTTTTTGTAGTTTCTATAATATCTTTGTCACTTAATTTTTTTTATATTTATATATATTTTATAGTTAATGCAGATGTAGTTTTATATATTTATTATAACTCTTCTTATTATTAATATAGATTGTTCTTTATTATAAGTTATCATATATAATTTTTATATTTTAGATATCATTAGTTATTATATATTATATAGAGGCATAGTTTAGTATTATAATAAAGACTTATTATTATGCAGACAAATTAAATAAAAATGGGAAGGATAAAGTAAAAAATAAAAATTTTAAATAGAAATATGCAGCCATTATTATTTAAACTGAAAATCTTTTTTTTATTGACAAAGTAAAAGTCGAGTAAGAAAAGCAATTAATAAGTGCCTACTGCGTAGATAAACATCAAATTGTTTGGTATTTTTTATTAGCTTATTTCTATGAGTTTTTAAATTTCAATATAAAATAGTAAATGTACTCTTCTTTTCTGTAAAAGTGCACGGTCAGTTATGATACATGGTTTTTCATCCGTTGAAAGACCATCGTGCATTTCCCATCTTCCAGTTATTTTACGAATGTATGATACATAGTGACCAATTTGACCTGGGATGTAAGCAATTGCAGCGACAAATTTATATTTTTTTTTACAAAAATGTAATTCATCGGGTAATTCAGCTAAAGTAAATTGTTTGCAGGAATTTGGATATCCAAGACGTGTTGCTAATAAATCATTTTCGACATATTATAGACATATTATAGACATTCAATGTCTATAAATATATGATTTCCACCAATGCACATTGAGTTTATTTTTGCGCTTTTGCAACGATTGCACGTATAATTATTTAGTTTGCAACATTGGTCAATTGCTTCTTGCAATCCTTTTATACCATTTTTGTAAAATGGAATTGTATTTACATTTAACACAGGTGTTATGTATTTTGTACGAAAGTCACAATCATTGCATTGATGTGTGAATTCCAATGATGGCACATTATGCATTAAATATCTAGAAATTAAAGACGATGCATTCATAGCACAATCTAAAACCCCATCCTTCGGAGAAATAACATTGCTCATTATTGTAGCTCGTACGTCGTATATTTTTTGCGTAATTCCTGTAGAACATAAGGTTCTAACAAATTCAAAAGTTGGGTTACAAATTTCATCCACATATTGATTATACTGAGGCCAATCGCGATAGCCGCCAATAATACATTGTATTGTTGCATCGAAAGGACAAGTATGTTTTATCATTATACGTTTGTTCTTAATTTTGGCGGGAGGTAAACAATTGCCATTGGTTAATAAGGGTGTAGTATAACTTAATTTTGGTCGCTTATGTAAATTTTCAATTTGTGGACATGCAGTCAGATATCTTCCTCGTGGCTTTTTTATTTTATTGAGGCCTTTCCACGATTCCATTTCATTTAAGAATGAATTTGTGTCATTTATAATTTCATCCGAAATATCGATGACTTCAGAAATATTATTATTTTCATTTTTTAATGTTTCTGTATCTTGTTCATTTTTATGTGATAGACTGCAATCAACATTTTCATTCGAATTAACATATTTATCGGAATTATTAAAAATATCACTATCATTATTATTAGTGTTATCATTAGTATTATGAGGATTATGAGGATTAATTTCAGGATTAATATCAGAAATATTAGGATCATTATTATTAGAAAATGAGATTTTTTTTTCATTAAATGTTTTATTGTTAGATTTAGATTTAATTTTAATTTCGTGTGAAAAAGTATTAGATGCATTTAAAAGTTTCATTGTTCCAGCTAATGATCTCAAATGCAATATAATAAATTTGTCAACTCGGATTGATTTTGAATCTCTAAATATTAGGTTTTTAACTTCTCTAAAGTATTCTTCGCTACGAGAAGAAGTAGCAACTAAATTTATCTCACTTATACCGTTATTCGAAGTGTTTTCTGTTGCAGATATGACAGCAGTCCATAGCACAAAATATTTACTCAATTTTAGAAGACGCTTTCCCATGTCTGGACAATAATATGGATTAGGACGAATTCCGCTATCATTTTTCATGCTATCCTTTTCTATTTTCTGCAAAAATTTATCGATTTCATCATTAGATGTACTATCTGTGTCATCTTCAGAATCTTTAAATGTTTCTAATAAATTAGAGTCAGTAACTTCGTATGCAATATCTGTCTTCATTAGTTGAAGAAGTCTACGTTGCGCATTGTAACAGTGATTGTTAATGTCCTCCACATCTTCCATATTTGAAAAAGACACCGACAACACATCCGTACAGAGATGACTGAAATCATTAATTGTTGTACATTTTGATAATATACCTACACAACGGATGTAAAAATCTTTGACGCTGGCAGGCTTGTGATTAAAACAAGGCCATCGACAAACTAGTTTTATCAAATGTGCAATATCAATTCGGATAACGCATGTTATTCATTTCTTGTAATTTGAGGCTAAGAGCATACACATACAATTATTAATATAGGTTTTAAGATCAGTGTTATTAAATGAAAGACTAACAACATTAAGAAGTGCCAGCGAAAAGTCCGTCACTACTTGGTTAGGACACGGCACACCCGAACGCAGTTACTCTCTCATCCAATATGTTAGCATATTTGTGTCGTGCTTCTCAGAAATCATTTGAAAGATAGGTAATATCTTTCCATGTAATGATGCTACTGTTTGATATAAGAATATAGGAGTTTTGGAACCATCCGGTTTTAAAAGAGATTTTATCAATGATCCAGTTGCATCAATACTGATGCTACCTGTATCATCATTTTTCATAAATGTTTTATATAAAAATATTTGTTCCGGGGTCCAGTACATGGTATAAAATTTGTCGATGCCTATTTGTTGTATACAACCTGCAAATTCTAAGCCATATTTAATATTTATTAGGGATGAAAATATGTCTTTTTCTTTTAATCCTTTTACTCCCAATTCTTCATCTCTATATAATTGTTTCGCTTTACGCAAAACATCTTCTGTATATAAATTTGCAGGTTCCACATCACCGAACTCCATTAATTCGTTAGCTTTATCTCTACGCCACGTGTACGTTAATTTTGTAAGTACTTCTTTCACGACATTCTTTCTTTTGTTTCCTCGTAATTGACGTTTTTTAACATGAATAATGTCCCGAGTATCATACGTAGAAATTTAACGTATACCAGTATACCATCGGAAGTCGGTTTATCGGTACCATAAATATTAATTTCAGTATTACATTCTGAACATCTTCCTTTAATTTGTAAAAAAATTTCTCCGGGAACACGATTTATTTTCGCATTCTTAAAATGAAATGCACATGGAAGTTTTAATTGACTCCATAGATGATCATAAATAATATTAGACCAGCCAGGTTTTAATACTTCATATGCACGATTTTTATATGATACAATGCATGGATCAATTTTGTCCCACTCGCATTTTAACATATGCACTTCTGTGCGTAATGAAGGTAAAACGTGGTTTGATTCATTCATGGACCAATTTGAATGAATGCTTTGATCTGATATATTTTTTGAAGTGTTAGGCTCGACGGAACAAATATCTTTACCATATAACTTCTCTTGTATACCGTTTCTGTTTTGCGTGATATACATGTACACATAACATTTATTCATCACCCCATCTAACAAATCTGATGCCCTTTGCCAAATGAGATCATTATAAGGACGGAAGCTATTTTCATCAAGAAAATTTAGTTCTTTTAGAGCTTCGTAAATTTCATGTACGTTCTTCTTCGGTTTGCGAGGCATTCTTACTTTCGTTTCAGTTCCTGTATGAGACAGAGTAACGAGAAAAAGCGTCAAGTGACGAGTTCACTGAGTCCACTCGTCTTATTTATATCCTCGAACCTCTGGTTATCTCAAGAGTGGGGAGAGTGTACCAATGCGATGGAACTGAGGCGGAGTTAAAACAAAAGAGCGCGCGGAGCACCGCTGCGTAGGAGTCGAGAAAATCTGACGTCGAGATCGTCGATTCGGATACGGTCGGCATGTTGCTATCTCATTTCAGTGAGCACTCGCACGCAGCGGTGCTCCGCGCGTGACCCGAGAAATCGCCCGAACATCCGAACCGTACAGATGCACGTATAAATGTATGTTTGTAACACCGCACAATTACAAACAATGTCAGATGTCACTCGATATTTTTTCGTTGCTCTGTCATACAGGAACTAAAACGAAAATAAAAATGTCTCGCAAATCAAAGAAGACTATATCTGATATTTATGAATATGATGCTTTAAAAGAGCTGCAATTCATTTATGAAAATATTTTTCGATCATACAATAATCCCATCTGGTAAACTGCGACAGATATTTTAGATGGCTTGATCAGTAAATGCTATGTCTATATGTATATTATGCAAAATAGAAATGGTTTATTTAATACATTTTATGGACAAGATTTATTATCCGAAAAATATTTCAAAAAATGAATTGGATCAAAGTATTCATTCCAACTGGTCTATAAATGAATTTTAATTACCGCGGTTGTAGAAATCCATATATTAAAATGCGAATGGGATAAGATCGAATAACATATTGTATGGCATAAAAACTGCATACTAACAATAAGTAATAAAAACTAGTTAAATTGATATCATTTATGATTAAAAACCCATGTGCTTTCTGTTTTGAAAATGCAAAAATAAATAGTGTTTCTAACTATATCTTTGTAAATATGAAAAAAATGTGCAAAATGTAATAATAAAATCAACAGTATAGTACAAATAAATCGGCGGCCGAAGGTATTCATTTACATATTTCTATATATGATATTAAAAATATTATTCATAAAAAAAATCTGCAATTACGTGAAAGTAAAAGAAAAAATATTTTAAAGGAAGTATTTGAAAAATCGATATATGCACGGCGGAGAGAAACAGCTAATAATTAATAGAATTTGATAATACTGAATATGCTAATATTAAAAAAATATACTTTCATTTAATAACATTAATCTTAAAACATATTTTTATGACCGTATTTTGTCGAAATGCACTACAATTAATGATTTCAGTCATCTCTGTACGGATGTGTTGTCGGTGTCTTTCAAATATGGAAGATGTGGAGGACATTAACAATCACTGTTACAATGCGCAACGTAGACTTCTTCAACTAATGAAGACAGATATTGCATACGAAGTTACTGACTCTAATTTATTAGAAACATTTAAAGATTCTGAAGATGACACAGATAGTACATCTAATGATGAAATCGATAAATTTTTGCAGAAAATAGAAAAGGATAGCATGAAAAATGATAGCGGAATTCGTCCTAATCCATATTATTGTCCAGACTTCGGAAAGCGTCTTCTAAAATTGAGTAAATATTTTGTGCTATGGACTGCTGTCATATCTGCAACAGAAAACACTTCGAATAACGGTATAAGTGAGATAAATTTAGTTGCTACTTCTTCTCGTAGCGAAGAATACTTTAGAGAAGTTAAAAACCTAATATTTAGAGATTCAAAATCAATCCGAGTTGACAAATTTATTATATTGCATTTGAGATCATTAGCTGGAACAATGAAACTTTTAAATGCATCTAATACTTTTTCACGCGAAATTAAAATTAAATCTAAATCTAACAATAAAACATTTAATGAAAAAAAAATCTCATTTTCTAATAATAATGATCCTAATATTTCTGATATTAATCCTGAAATTAATCCTCATAATCCTCATAATACTAATGATAACACTAATAATAATGATAGTGATATTTTTAATAATTCCGATAAATATGTTAATTCGAATGAAAATGTTGATTGCAGTCTATCACATAAAAATGAACAAGATACAGAAACATTAAAAAATGAAAATAATAATATTTCTGAAGTCATCGATATTTCGGATGAAATTATAAATGACACAAATTCATTCTTAAATGAAATGGAATCGTGGAAAGGCCTCAATAAAATAAAAAAGCCACGAGGAAGATATCTGACTGCATGTCCACAAATTGAAAATTTACATAAGCGACCAAAATTAAGTTATACTACACCCTTATTAACCAATGGCAATTGTTTACCTCCCGCCAAAATTAAGAACAAACGTATAATGATAAAAAATACTTGTCCTTTCGATGCAACAATACAATGTATTATTGGCGGCTATCGCGATTGGCCTCAGTATAATCAATATGTGGATGAAATTTGTAACCCAACTTTTGAATTTGTTAGAACCTTATGTTCTACAGGAATTACGCAAAAAATATACGACGTACGAGCTACAATAATGAGCAATGTTATTTCTCCGAAGGATGGGGTTTTAGATTGTGCTATGAATGCATCGTCTTTAATTTCTAGATATTTAATGCATAATGTGCCATCATTGGAATTCACACATCAATGCAATGATTGTGACTTTCGTACAAAATACATAACACCTGTGTTAAATGTAAATACAATTCCATTTTACAAAAATGGTATAAAAGGATTGCAAGAAGCAATTGACCAATGTTGCAAACTAAATAATTATACGTGCAATCGTTGCAAAAGCGCAAAAATAAACTCAATGTGCATTGGTGGAAATCATATATTTATAGACATTGAATGTCTATAATATGTCTATAATATGTCGAAAATGATTTATTAGCAACACGTCTTGGATATCCAAATTCCTGCAAACAATTTACTTTAGCTGAATTACCCGATGAATTACATTTTTGTAAAAAAAAATATAAATTTGTCGCTGCAATTGCTTACATCCCAGGTCAAATTGGTCACTATGTATCATACATTCGTAAAATAACTGGAAGATGGGAAATGCACGATGGTCTTTCAACGGATGAAAAACCATGTATCATAACTGACCGTGCACTTTTACAGAAAAGAAGAGTACATTTACTATTTTATATTGAAATTTAAAAACTCATAGAAATAAGCTAATAAAAAATACCAAACAATTTGATGTTTATCTACGCAGTAGGCACTTATTAATTGCTTTTCTTACTCGACTTTTACTTTGTCAATAAAAAAAAGATTTTCAGTTTAAATAATAATGGCTGCATATTTCTATTTAAAATTTTTATTTTTTACTTTATCCTTCCCATTTTTATTTAATTTGTCTGCATAATAATAAGTCTTTATTATAATACTAAACTATGCCTCTATATAATATATAATAACTAATGATATCTAAAATATAAAAATTATATATGATAACTTATAATAAAGAACAATCTATATTAATAATAAGAAGAGTTATAATAAATATATAAAACTACATCTGCATTAACTATAAAATATATATAAATATAAAAAAAATTAAGTGACAAAAATATTATAGAAACTACAAAAAAAAATAAATACAAAAACAACAAAAATTATTTAGTTGCGTTATTTGTTCACTGTAAATACGTTATAATAACAAAAATATTGAGAAAACACAAAAAAATAAGTATAAAAAAAAATTATTTTTAAGTTGCATTGTTTGTATTGTTACGTCCAGACTCGTGGAAGGGAGAGTCAATGGAAGGACGTAATCTACGTAATCTCTGAGCAAACGCGGTGTGGCGCGTGCTCTCGAGTCGAACGATCTTACCCAAGGGCCTGAACAGGTCAACGACCGAAAAGGTCGCTTTTACGCTGTCGGCAGGCCCGTTCGTTCGGTGGTCCCTTTTCGGTAAAGGAAATGAATCCTTATTACCCGGGACGGGACCTGTGCGATTCTGGAGAGAATGGAAGTGCGAACGGGTTAAGAAATGATTATAAGATTGGTTAATTAAAAGTTTAGTTTATTCATATAAAAAATAAATATAATAAAGAAAGAGGAATTCTTATAAATATATATATATATATATTAGAGTGTGAGTGTGTGTGTGTATGTAATTGTTTAATCGCGCGGGTGTTACATGAATTCGGAGGTCGTCAATCGGAATATAGTGAGGGAGATTCTAAAGTCTAAATTTTTAGTTCCGATTGGTTTCGTACAATGCTGAATAGGAGAGAAAAGAAATAAAATCAAAATGTGAGTAGTGTGTAAAGAGTTATCGGATCTCTTCCAAGGAAACTGTGGAGGGGGGATATTTCCTCCAAAGGATTTGGATAGGGACTCCGATAGGATGGCGGCGGCCGGGGATAAACCACGGGATGAGTGTATCTGGAGGACTTTCTATTAATGTTTTGCGTAGTTCCTCGTGATCTACTTCGTTAGGCCCTACGCAAAATATTCCCTCAGGTAGAGGAAGCTCGAGGGGAGGGAACTGAGACAGCAGCCAGTCGCGAAACTGGTGGTCACTCAGTTCCTTCTCGGGCAGGGAGGACTCGGTCTCTGAATCGGACGATTCGTCATTGATTTCGATCAATTCAGGATCGCTCGATTGCCGTTCCGAGAATCTCTCTCCTGTTTCGAGGTCGTGGAGTTCTTCCTCGAGACGGGACTCAGGACGACGAGGGGAGGAGAAGGGGGAATCCCCGAGGATGACGGTTAAAGCGGGAGACGGGGATCTTGGAGGGGAACTGATTTGTTCTGGGAAAGAACAAGGGGGGTCGGTGAGGGGAACTGGAGAGTACCGGGGACCGGAGAGATTGGATATGTCGCTACGTGTGTCGCTGTTATTGTTATCTAAATTATTATTTAATGCAGATGACTGAATATATTCTGCTAGCGCCCGAGCCAATCGTTTCCTAATTTGTTTGTTGCGACGGTTCCGCTTATGTTTGATAGCCGTTCGCGATCTTCGTTTATAGATGTTCTCCACTGAGAGAACAATAAAAATGGTAGAGAAAAAAAAAAGGAATCGCAATTGGTCGAGAAACAATTCTTGGGTTTAATTTACTCGAAATTGAATTATATATATATATATATATATATATATATATATATATATATATGTGTGTAAAGAGTTATGATATTGAATTTATATATATGTGTGTGTCTCCTTTTTTTTGATGAGAGTGATAAAATGAGGAGAGATTAGTGAGGAAAAAAAGGTCGCGGATCCAAACCTGCGAGGGCGGTGAATCCAGATTGACCGTTGAGAAAAGTCACGGATCCAATGCTACGAAAGCAACGAATCCGGAGTGACTATTTGGGAAAAGTCACGAATCCGATGCTGTGAAAGCAACGAATCCGAAATGACTTTCAGAAAAATCGCAGATCCGATGCTGCGAAAGCAATGAATCCGGAAGGACTTTTGGAAAATCGCGAATCCAATGCTGCGAAGCAATGAATCCGGAATGACTTTTGGAGAATCTCGAATCCAATGCTGCGAAAGCAATGAATCCGGAATGACTTTTGGAAAATCGCGAATCCAATGCTGCAAAAGCAATGAATCCGGAATGATTTATTAAAATAAAGGAAGGTCACGGATGGAGGATGGAGATTTCAAAAGAGAGTTAAATTTAATGATCAACTGAATTCAGATTGAATCAAGTTTTGATTTAATTTATGGTGGATAATATTTATTTCTTTTAAGACCCAAGTATTGTTTGAATTTATAGAGTATAGATCGAAATTATAAATCACTTACTACTTGCTGACAAGATTTATATGCAATTGGCTCAGGTGGACGTGGTCCGTGTCGTTTCTGCCCGGTCAGTTCGTGAGCACTGCTCTTGAGTTTATAACTCGCGTATTTCGCACTTCAAGAATTTTGATATATACATATATTTTCTTAACGGTAACGTTTTACAATGATAGTTAGTGAGTTCGATAGATGTTACACTAGTGGTTTTAGGTGAAAAAATCGTCGGTTTATATTCTGTTCTTACTTACCCCTTCCGTGGGATAATTTGTGATAATGTAGTGAGTCAGAGGACGTCCTCTAAAATAAAGAGTCTTATAATTTATCGGTGATATTGATTCAATGTTACCTTTGATCGGTTGGGCAACTCTTACTTTAGTACAGAGTTCGCGGGGATTAACTGGTTGTTTACTTCTATTGCATCGGATGCTCATCTAATTTCTTTGTTTTGTCTGTCGGCTTGCCTTTGTCAGGCGCGTGATGCAAGATGTTTTTCGGATCTTTGTCTAATGGTTGCGTATGTTCGTCAGTTATTATTTGCTTAGATTTCTTAATTTCTAACGTCGGTTAATCTTTATTAGAAAGGTGAGGCAAGTTGTTTTTCAGATCCGTCCCTTTCCTTATTATGATTTATTGCGACAAACGATGTTTCGAAATTAAAGAAACAAAACGTGTGTTTGCTCGAGTTAGGAAAGAAAAGAATCGTGGAGTCCACAGGACGTAACAGTATATTGTAAATATGTTGTAACTTTTGAACGGTTCGACTACAAACGACGGAAGGAGCACTACAAATAACTACAAACGATTCTGAAGCAGACTGCGCAAGCGGATTCGCGATATCTCAAAAATTGACAAAGTTAGCTTCTACTGGTATAAACAATTGTTTATAACTTTTGAACGGCTCTACTACAAACGACGGGAAAAGCACTACAAACAACTACAAACGATTCTAAAGCAGACTGCCCAAGCGTATTCGCGATATCTCAAAAATTGACAAAGTTAGCTTCTACTGGTATAAACAATTGTTTATAACTTTTGAACGGTTTGACTACAAACGACGGGAAAAGCACTACAAACAACTACAAACGATTCTGAAGCAGACTGCGCAAGCGGATTCGCGATATCTCAAAAATTGACAAAGTTAGCTTCTACTGGTATAAACAATTGTTTATAACTTTTGAACGGTTTGACTACAAACGACGGGAAAAGCACTACATACAACTACAAACGATTCTCAAGAAAACTGCGCAAGCGGATTCGCGATATATCAAAAATTGACAAAGTTAGCTTCTACTGGTATAAACAATTGTTTATAATTTTTGAACGGTTTGACTACAAACGACGGGAAAAGCACTACAAACAACTACAAACGATTCTGAAGCAGACTGCGCAAGCGGATTCGCGATATCTCAAAAATTGACAAAGTTAGCTTTTACTGGTATAAACAATTGTTTATAATTTTTGAACGGTTTGACTACAAACGACGGGAAAAGCACTACAAACAACTACAAACGATTCTGAAGCAGACTGCGCAAGCGGATTCGCGATATCTCAAAAATTGACAAAGTTAGCTTCTACTGGTATAAACAATTGTTTATAACTTTTGAACGGTTCTACTACAAACGACGGGAAAATCACTACAAACAACTACAAACGATTCTGAAGAAGACTGCGCAAGCGGATTTGCGATATCTTAATGTCGGGTGCGAGTCATTAAAAAAATTTTTTTTATTTTATAATTATTAAACTACAAACGAAATTATCGTTACTACAAATAACTACAAACAAAATGCTATCATTTTCCGTAAAAAAAATTAATTTTTTAAAAGTCGGGTGCCAGGTTCACATAGGTACTTCCCGCTGCATTCCGTCCAAGAGGGAGGCCGCGCGCGCCGTTGGCCTGGCATGGGCCCAGCCCCCGGAGACGTACGATCCCCCGGCCTCCCCGATTGCAACTTCCTCCGTTCCCATGGGAACGCATTAGGACCGCAACCGGGGAGGTTGCCCGTTTTGGGGGATTTGGGCGAGCATGCCACGCCGGAGCTTAGCCTACCCGCCCCACCCCCAATTCCCGAGAGGTCGGGGGAGGAGACCAAGACTTAAGCGTCTCGGGTCCACCCCCGAAAACCTCATCCCGGGTCAATATTGACCCCGGGGAGGCGGGTGAGTCTCCCCCTCCGTTGTTGTGGAGGGGGTTCCTCCCCGCTGCTCTCTCTATCCTCCTCCACCCGCTCCAAGGAGCGTCTTCTCCTTCCGCTCCTCTCCCTCTTTCTCTCGGCTTCCTCCTTCTGCAGCATTACTGTGCTGCAGAAGGAAGAGAACCCCTTCCAGGCATCTTCGCTTCTTATCACTGCCCTTACAACACTGGGCAGTGATAGGTCCCCTCCGATTGTGGCCACGAGCTCGGCTCTTTCTCCCGCCCAGGCTGCACACTTCTGCAGGGTGTGCTGGGCGGTGTCCCGCTTGTGGCCACAATGGTGACATCGTGTCGTGCGCTCCCTCCGTATACGACCCAGGTACTCGCCAAAACATCCATGGCCTGTGAGCACCTGGGTCATACGGTAGGTTACACCCCCTTTTGCCCTGTCCAACCAGTCTGTTAGGCAGGGCTGGATGGCCCCGACGGTGCGCTGACCAGGCAGTCTTAGGTCGAGAAGATTCTCGGCCCACTCCTCGATCAGCGTCCGCCGGGTATGGACCCTCAGAGCCCGCCGGACGCCATCCGTAACCGGAACGTCCGCCCGCTGATACGC
The DNA here is from genome assembly GCA_963971435.1 of Lasius platythorax. Taxonomy (NCBI): domain Eukaryota; kingdom Metazoa; phylum Arthropoda; class Insecta; order Hymenoptera; family Formicidae; genus Lasius; species Lasius platythorax. The sequence goes on from OZ020537.1 coordinate 19,657,994, forward strand.
TCGCGTACGCCGATATACTTCGGCGTACATGCGGGCGAGCAGTTCCGCAGGGGGTACTCCTGAAAGCACCCCCACAGCCGTCCAGCTGACTGTACAGTAGCCCCGGCAGATCCTGTTCGCCACCCGCTTTTGCAACTGATGCATTGCATCTTTAGCTTTGCGGGTGGCTTCCAGCTTCTCTGCCCATACCGGGGCTCCGTACATCAACATAGAATGGACGGTGCCGGCATAGAGACGGCGAACACTCTCGTCAGGGCCCCCGAGATTGGGCAGCAGCCGGCATAATGCCATCGCTGCCCTTTCTACTCTCGGGGAGATTTGAAGAAAGTGCTCGCCGACTCTCCACTTTCCATCCAGGTGGAGACCCAAATATTTCATATGGGTTTCCATTTCCACGGGGGTGTTCTCCACCGTGATCTGGGTTTTGGCGGCATCCCCTGAGAGCCATTGTGCATAAACACTGCCTCAGTTTTTTGGGGCGCCACTTTAAGCCCGATCTGTTTGATTAGCCGCACGACACGAGCCATCGCCAGGTTGGCTCGCGCAGTCCGGCCATCACCAGCGTGTCGTCTGCGTAGCAGATTGCGTGACAGCCGGGGGGCAGGGCAGTCCAAAGCACGACGTCGTACGCCAAGTTCCACATTAGGGGTCCCAGCACGGACCCCTGTGGAACCCCGCACGACATACGACGCCGTCGCTCCTCGGCATCTCTGTCGGTATAGGCCAACACCCTATCCCGGAAATAGTCCCTGAGGATGGCAACCAGGTACGGGGGTACCCTGTGATATCTAAGAGCCTCCCCGACCCGGTGCCAGGGCAGGGTGTTGAAAGCATTGGAGATGTCCAGGGACACCGCCAGCAACACCCCGCCCCCCTCCGTCACGGCTTCCGCGATCGAGCGAACACGCAAGACAGCGTCAATCGTTGATCGCCCGGCCCGGAAGCCGTATTGTTCCTCACTTAAATTGGGACCATCCCGGGACAAATGATAGACGAGGCGATCGGCAATGATCTTTTCTAGGATCTTGCCCGCCTCGTCCAGTAGGCATATTGGCCTATACGCCGAGGGCGAATCCTTCGGCTTGCCCTGTTTAGGAAGGAGGACCACGTGTGCCTCCTTCCATTCCCGTGAGAAGATGCCCATGCGGAAACACTCAGTATAGAGGTGCCGCATGGGTTTTGCCAAACCCCGATGGGCTAAGGCCCAGGCCTTTCCGTAAATGCCGTCAGGGCCGGGAGCCTTCCCGTTCTTGATCTTCCTGACGGCATCGCGAAGCTCTCCTCCCGTGACCCCCATGATCCCGCCATCTCATTCCCACTCCCGCACAGGAATCAAATCTTCCTTTTCCTCCACGTGCGGGAACAGGGTGTCGATGACGCGATCGATGAGTTGGGGGTCAAGAGTCTCCGTTATAGGGGCCGTCCCCCCCGGAGTTTGTTGAGGACCATCCAGTAAGAACGTCCCCACGGGTCCTCGTCCAGGGAGGAGAGCAACTCCTTCCAGGCCCTGGCCTTAGACTTCCTGATGAGGACGCGTAGGCCGTTACGTCTGTGACGGTACGCATCCCACGCGTCCTCGTAGCTCGGGGTCCGACTGCGCGAACCTTTTCCGTCGTCTCACCGTCCTTCTTGCGTGGTCGGAGGCTCGCCGGAGTTCGGCGATTTCCTCCGACCACCAATATGCCTTTCTAGGGGACCTGGCCTTGACCTTGGGCATGGCTGCGTTACACGCTTTCTCCATAGTCTTCAGCAGCCATGTCCGGTGTTCGTCCAGGTCCCCTTTGGCTTCACCTCCGTCTGCCATGAGCACGGCCTCAATCATGGACACGAACGCGTCCTGGTTTAGTTTCCTTAGGGCCCATCTATGAGAGGCACTCTCCCGGAGCCGGCGGCTCTTCAACACTTCGCGGGGGAAGGCGGCAACGGAGAACTCTATATACCTATGGTCTGATATAGTTTCCGCCTCCGTTGCCACCCTCCACACGCGAATCAACCTCTGTGCGGGTGGATCCCGATGCCTAGGTATCGCTCGGTAAAGAAAAGGGTCATAAAACACGGGCATGATCTTACGTCTAAACGGTTACTCAGGGTCAGGGCTGGTGACGATTAGTGACGTTATCGGCGGTGACAAAGAAAGAGCAATAAAAAACAGTTATTTAACAGAGGTTCGGATCTTCTTGCTACTTGTCGCGTTGAAAGAAAGGATTGTCGTAGATTACGAAAGTGAATTTATTGGTGAAAGAGGCTACTTCGGTCTAACGGAGTATGATAAACAGGAATGTACATGTACGGTAAGCTGTTAAAGTTTTTTGGTTAGAGAGAAGGGAAGAAAGAAATCGACATTGATTTTGAAGTACAAACATGTATGATATATATATATATATAAATTTTATATTAGAAATAACGCGAATAATGCTTATGACAATAGTTTGCCCGTTGTAAGAGGACAAGACTATACTTCGCAGGGAAAAGTATGCGGGGAGAGGATAAAAAATATTACACGAATTAAGACATGAAGTACTGCATTTTTAATACTGATTTTTTTCATAATATAACTCCTGTATCAAGTTACATGTGTTACATAAGAATATATTGTTTTTATAGCTTATTACACTTTAAATTACAGAAATAAACATGACATCAAGCAGTTTCACGCTGTTTTTCACGTTCCTTGTTTTTGCGATGAAAAATTTTACGAAATAAATGTACTATTAAACGATCGTTATATTCGCAATTTTCCGTAGAGTAAGAAACTGATTAAGATCGTAACCGTTGCACATATAATATAGAAATACACAGCTGTATTGGCCGCAAGTTTGAGAGAAAATTCCTTGAAGTTGTTGCGTATTCCAACGATGGATGGTAGAGTTTCGGCGAAGTCGGAGAAGAAATCCAGGGTCCAAGGGTGGTATTCCGTAGCTGTCGAAGTATGTGCCTGTGCCGTGTTCGTCGAGGAAGAAGGCGACCCAATGTTCTCCAGGTCGATTGTGCTCGTCTGTATTAGCGACAATTGCTGTCGATCGTGTCCATACCTTCGGGACTCTGTCGGCAGGATAGACCCCCACATGTCTGGCATTGAGATGACGCAATGCTTGTAGAATTTCGCAAGAGTTCATTTTCTTTTGCCCCAGAAGACGAACGAACGTGTGGTATTATTTGAATAATTTCGGTTTTTACCTCTTTTGCTGACGTGTTTTCGACGTTACCGGTGTTTTGTATCACAGGGTTTTCGATGTCGGTTTGTGAGAAGATAGTAACTGTTTCTCTCTTATTTCTATCCGCCAACGTCGATGAGTCGAGTTTCGCAAGATTATATTCTTCTTCTTTTCCAATTGCCTGTTCGACTTTTGTCCAGGTGTTTTTCTCTATTTCATTATTTGACTGCGTTTTAATATTTTGGTTTAGAATGGTAATTTCATTTATGTCGTTAAAAGCGTAATCCTTGTTTTCGTCGTCCTCGGCTAGTTCCCAATTTCCGAGAGAACTACAAGTAGTTTGAGTAACGCTGTTCATATCGCTGTTGTCACAATTATTTTGCGCAACTAGCCAGCGTTTTAATTTGTATGCGTTACGTAATGCGCAATAAAAGATGTCGAATTTTCGAAATCCGTGATGGCTGCAATATCGTCCACGCTCTTCCTCCGACAATAGATTTTTGAATGCCGGCGAGATACCTTCCGTTATATATATTTCTGGAAAGTAGATTCTGCAAGTAACGTGCTTTTTCCTCTGACATAAATGTAACGTGTATTTCTTGTAATTTCACGCAGTTGCAATGTAAAATATTTTGGATTAGCTTCGCCGTCGTACCATTCAATACCGTGATAATTTCGTGTAAGCCAATTGTTTTCTCTTCTTACTCTTTCGGGTAATTCACCAAACGGATGCGGCGGCATCATAATCCAATGACCAACGATTGGTGCGTTAATCGCGACAACGGCAACTTCCTTAGGAATAAACTTATCGTTGACATCTCGAAAACCCTGTATATCAATGACTATATCCATAATGCGAAAACTGAATCGCTTTCGGTGGAGCGGTTTTAAATTCTCTAAACGAACCGACGACGTCCGTGTCTCATACGAAACTGAATCCTTCTCTTGTTACATTGCGTGTTTTTTCGAAACGTGATGATGATGTCGGCATTTTGAATAGATGTAGAGGGGGAAAAAAGCGGAGAAAATTTTTAATCGAGTATTCGTATGGCGCGTGAAATAAAAATCTATCCGGCAAAATCAACGATGACTTGACGAGACGAGTCGATTTCTATCACATTATCAAATTCGGCATAAACAATGCAGCTAATGGTCTCGGTGAGAGCCTTTTCGAATCGTACTTCTAATCGTAAACTGCCATGTCTCACGAGATTCCAATGTCCGGCGCAATTAGCGGACAAATCGGGTGTAAGGTCAAAAGCGAAAAGCGTATATCCCTTGGAATAATCATCTCTACTTATAGAATTTCTCTCGTTCAAGAAATGGATACCCGTTCCCGAGAAGAGCGTTTGATAAGCTTCGACGTAAAGCGATTCTTCCGACGAGAAAACCGGTTATAGCGGTCTACTAGGAATTTGCCGTCAACGTACAGTGAGAAAAAATTTATGCCGTAATTTTTGAAATTAAACGGATTTAATTTTCTATCTCCATTAAACGCTTTATTATTGACGAAGCCAACTATTATTCGTTTTGGTAGTTGTCCGAGTATTACGTTATGCAATGATTCGCCCACAACTCCGCTGTGAATCGTGAATGTTTTACCTCGACTCTCGTGAGTGGATACTTCGCCGTAACTTTACTCAACATTCTAGCATGTGCGAGTAACACTCCGGCACTTATTTTTGCTCTTCTCACGAGCAAACTAGCATCGAGAATATGAATTTTCGACATGCCGTTACTTTCCATGAAGCAGAACGAATCTTTCGAGCGGACGAGTCTCAGTCGTACTTCCACGCCGTTAATTAAGAATTTGTCTTAATTGAAAACGTCGCAATCTAGATGTCCTAAACATCTAGCGCGCGACCGCCGCGAATGTAATGAGCGCGCCTCGCGAGAGCGGGATTGCCTGTTTTCGATTCCAACGGTTCGTTTATATGGCCGGGTGTATCCGCGTCCCATAGACACGAAGTTAGATGGGAAGTTTTTGCGGGTAAAGAATAATTTAACAACGTCTCGATGTACGCGCGGTACGCGTAAGCGTTGTTTGGAGGCGACACGAGCTTTTGATTGAAATACACGTCGATCTGATTGAAGATGGAATGAAGTAAATGATTTACGGGGCCTACGTTGATTCCGACGGAGCTGCTCGTTCCTGGAGTTTGTCCCGCGGAAACGTTTGGCGTTTCTACGCGTACGCGAAAACTCAGCATGGTATGCGTGAGATCTAGATATTCTTCTCCATGACCGGGGACGACGAATTCTATCGGTGAATCGTCCGAGAGTGAGGTCACGGGTTTATAATGAATCCATTGCGAACTTTCGATACTAGTTTGCGTAGGTGGTAAAGAGAAGAGATCGAGTTCGCTCTTTAAACCCTCGCTCGAGTGCGTGTGAAGAAAGGACATGCTTATTTTCCACAAATTTGTTTATCGTCGTCCTCGTCGTCGCTAAATGTATTTAGAATAATACTGTTTAAAAAAATATATCAGATACGGCACGTTTCTTTCTTATTTTACGACGTTTCGCGGTCGTCTTGAGTCTTTTTACCGTCGCACGACTTTTCTTTTTCTTATCCTTCCATAATTTTGTATTCGTTCTTTTCTTCCCTTGCGCCTTGATTTTCGACAAACTTTTCTTCCTCGACCGACGCCGTTTACGCTCCGTTTTCGTTGATTTAGCGAAGTGAGTGTTAAGCCCGCCAAAGGGAAACTGAGCTACATGTATTTTTGCATCCGATTTATATCCCGAACCTTTCATAAGGCTTTTTATTTTTTCTTTAGCTTGTCTTCTGAGATTGTTACGCGATTTTTTAAAACGGTGTTTGGCCTATACCTTCAATGAAGTATTGTTTTTAACATCATCAATTATATTAACACCGGCGCGTAAAGCTTCTTTCCTAACCGCGCGTGCGCCTCTACTCAAATAAGGTAGTATGCGTCTAAACAATCTTCCGAGAAAACTTCCGATACCGTGTCCGCGTTGATAGGGCGATCCGACGAAAACGCGCGGAATTCCACCGCCGCGACTATCGCCGTTCTGTAATTGATCGTAATACGACGAATAATAATCCATTAATAGAGAACGATCGAATTCTCTTTTCTTCTTTTGTTTTTTCTATCGTAGACACCAAATATTCTTATAATATCTAATCGATACGCCTAAAGTGCAATGTCACCGTCAACGTTCCGAATTCGAATGGTATACTTTGCCCTAGATGATCTCTTACAAATATTTCGATTGTACGGACACGTTTGACACAGAGTAATGTATTGAGCGGGTGAGAAATGTATTATCTGAGTGGATGCGAACGCATAATCATTTCGAGTGTCGAGCGCGACTATACGAAGAAGAGGAGATTGTACGTCCCCGATAATATAAGGCTCGCAATGTCACAATAGACAACGAGCTTGTCGGGAATACCGCGCAATAAACCACCTGGTTCGTCAGATTCGTCAGACGATTGTGTGTGAGTTCGTAAAATAGCAACGAATAAATTTCATCATCATAGACCCACGATGGTAAAACATCATCTATAACGGAACTACTTTCGATTTTAACGAGACCTTCGCTGTTATTATATATATCGATACCGATTTCATTATAGAACCATATCGGTAAAGAAGATGCTACAACGGGTGGTTCGCTATCGAATTGAGCAAGATCCCTGCGCTTATTGTGTACATCGAAGCCGAGTATGCGACGAAGTTTTTCGGAAAAATTCACATAATGAGTCATGGAACATTTCTCATTTTCACAGAAAAGTTTTATAAAAATTTTGCTTCCCATGATAACGTCGAATTGCCAAACAATATGTGAATCGACAGACTTGGCATAATTTACGGCCTCTATAATATCACGCATAGTTTAATAAATTCCCAAAGGTACTTGAGATTTCATAGCCTTAATTGTCTTATCGCGCTCGTTAATATCAATGAATCTGATTGTTCCCTCTTCAGACCGAATATGTAAAAAACTACACGGAAACTGAATCTCCGTGAGTGCCACTTCCCAACGTCCGTGTAAGTCTATACGTTGAGGTAATTCGGTGGTGAAACACGTGGTTTTATTTTCAGGAAAGTAACACATACTACTATTGTTCGGTAGAATCATATAAAATTGATCCTCCTTCATTTTGACTCAAAGATTTTAAACTTGAAGCGGGTATCCAAGAGTCGAATTTGGAGGGATACACTTGCCAGCTAACTAATAATTGTTTATTGTTGCCGCGTCCTTTACTTTTTATCACACGTTCGACGATAAATTCTCCCTCTTGTAAGTCTTTATTGACCGGTGCTAATTCTTGTTCGTAAAAAATTCCGTCTATCACTTCATCCGCTAAATCACTTAGTTCGTATACGCGAGGTTTTCTCCATTCGAGAACTCGGTGAATTCGAAATATTTCTTCGCTCCACTTTGCTTCGTATCCTTTCTCAAAGGCTACTTTTGCTCTACTGACACGTACGAGATCGCCCGCGTTATATTTAGCCTTTTGTTTATTTCCGCGTTTCTTTTTCTTCTCCTCGTCATTCCAACGCCGATTCATATTTTCACGAGCGATACGTGCATTTTCCCGCGTAACGACCGCGGGTTGCATTTTAATGGAGGAATGGCGAGTATGATTGTAAGCGCGAACGATATCCTGCAAAACATCGATGTAGCGTCGCGTATTTTTATACGTAAAATATCGCCACATCCGTTCCTTGAGCGTTCTATTGAAGCGTTCCACTACAGCTGCTTTAACATCGGGATTGCAGGTTACGCGAAAACGAATGCCTTTTTCTTTTAAGAATTTTTGTACAAGAGAGGCTATAAATTCTTTACCTTTGTCGGTCTGCAGGTATACGGGTAGACGCTCTTTGTTTCTCGTGAGTACACGTTGAAAGGCTTTTATGACGCACGCAGCCGTTTTGTCACGTAACGGTTCTACCCAAACGAATTTACTAAGAACGTCAATAATTGTCAGCAGATAAGAATATCCGTCGTTATAGCTCTTGAGATTACGAAGATCGATCAAATCAGCCTCCCATAAATCATCGATATTTGTGACGTTATAATGTAAACGCGGAAATTTTCGTCGTACTGGCCGATGCAGCGTGTACGCGTCTTGTGATTTAAGCCATTTGGTGACATCGTTACGCGTAAAATTCGGTTTAGCGGCTTGCAATAAATTCTCCCTCGCGGAATATCCAGCGTAGTGAGAGGGATCGTAATACAATTTTTCAAGTTCCATTAATCGAGTTTGCTCCAATCGAGTAAACCTCTCTTTCTCTTTGTCAGTGAATCTGCGTTACTAGTTAATGTTTTATCGTCGTCGTCGTCGTCGTCGTTATCGTCAGTGATAGATTCAAACTGCGTGTCTCCTTCGGATTCGTCTAACTTACGTCCGTATGACTTTGAATGTGCGAGCGGAGTTTTCGGAGTGGAGCTTCCACGCGGAAACGCTGTTTTAATACGTTGAGATCGTGCGGACGTAGTCTTCAAATCGCGATTTCCTATAAGATTGGAAGGCGTGCCTACGTCACGCAGTAATCGTGCAAACGGAATTCTTCCGATTGCTTTCACTGTTTTTCTCTCGCGTATTGCATCGTTTATGAGATCAGCGATATTCGATCCTGTTACGATGACACCGTCTATAGTTACGAGTCCTCGTCTGTCCCAACTAATCTTTGATGGAGGTATATCGAGCAAGTATTTTAATAGTGCGTGTGCTTTGACGCGATAAGTTTTCGGCACGTTGTTGAGTATTTCTTTGATCATTTCCGCGGATTGAGCGCGTTTCTTCCCAAAACTATTATCGCTATTGCCACCAACACCGCTAATTGAAGTTTGTGTGTCCGTGAGATCGTCATCCAAGGTCATGTCGGCATCTTCGTTCTGATCGCCATCGTCGACAATGCTACCGGCGTCGTCGTTACCGCGCGTATCGTTGCGCGAATCATTGCGTAAGCGTCTTTTCGCTTCTCGAACAAAGTGAAGATAACGTTGAAGTACTTTGTTTATACAATTTCCATCTTTCATCTTCATCGACGCGAGGTTAAGAATACGCCACATCTCCGCGTCGAGTCGCGATAAAGGGGTTTCTGGTGTCCGTACGGAGTTATTAAAATTTTCTGCATCTGATATCTCCGTATTTTTTTTCGTCGAGTTATCCGTCGATACGATAGACGATATTTCCGGTTGCCGATGGTGTTGCATTTGTTGCATTCTCTCGAGATTTTCCGTTGAAATCAAAACCATTTTTTTGGCCCTTTCCATAATCCGATATGACAAGCGCTCACGTTAGACCTTTTTTTGTTTCCTTTTTTTATTACTATGTTTAGAGAAGTTGGTAATTATTTAGAATACGGGCTCCACCTCAAATATTAATAAAATTATGCTCATTCGACGCGTTTTGACACGAAACGAAAGAATCTGGCAGAAAAACGCGGCGGTCTGCTTCGTGAAACGAGATATTAATCGTTAAAGTTGACGACTTGACAGGTTATGAAACCTGTCATACCGACGAAATGTAGCGACTGAACATGTCCCGTGGCATGCTCGGTGACCACTTGCGCATGCGTTGTAGCCATAATCGCGAAATTTTAAACAAATGAAGCGCACCTCTGTTACGTCTGCTATGTGTCGTATGCATTGTGCATCGGTATCTATATAAGAATTGCAAAATAATTATTCAGATAAAATGCTCTTTTTCGAGTTTATACAGTTAATGGCGAATCGAGAAGAATTAATCGATTTTCTAATTCAACACGGTGTGTTGCCATCTAAAATTAATTGTGAGAATTGTGGTGTGGAATTAACCATTAACAAAGAGACATTGTTGTTCCGATGTCAAAGAAGATATTCCACAGCAACGTCTTCAAAAAAGAAATGTGTCTTGAAGAAATGCAATTTAAAAAAAAAGTGCTAAAGTAGGCACTTGGTTTGGCAATAGCAATTTGAAACTCGCTACGATTTGCATGATTATAGCGAGTTTCCTAATGCTACGCCCTCCTCGACAGGAAGACCTCGAGGAAGAACTTGGCATTTCTTCCACCACGGTTGTCGACTGGTTCAGTTTTTGCCGCGAGGTAGTATATTTTAATATTGTGCATTAATTTTATATATCTACATATATTGTTATTAATATTTTTATATTTACAGGTCTGTGCGTACTGGGCCAATAAGTGCAGCGAGAAACTTGGAGGTCCAGGACTCACCGTTGAAATCGACGAAGCAAAAATTGGCCATCGTAAATACAACCGTGGTCGCCTTTTGAAAGGCAACTGGATATTTGGAGGATACGAGCGAGAGTCAAAAAAGATTTTTATTGTGCCAGTAGAGGATCGAACGGAAAAAACACTCCTGGCATGTATTAATGAGTGGATCATGCCAAGAACGACGATTGTTTCAGATTGTTGGAAGTCCTATAATTGTCTTAACAGTGAGGGCTTCCAACATCTGACAGTCAATCACACTTACAATTTCGTCGATCCAGATACTGGTAAGTAATGGCAAAACATGTAGTGAAACATTTAAAATATAAATATATAGTTACAAGTACCTATTTGTTAAAATAAATATTTCTTAATTTACAGGCGTTCATACTCAGTATATTGAGCGGTTCGAGCAAATATCCCAAAGTATGGGACTCGATCGCATCATGTCGAGGGATATTTATTCGAATTTCTATTCAAACACGCTCATCCTAGGGCTGAGAGAATAAAAATCTTTTTCGACGTCATCGCCCAGATGTATCCTCCATTGTCTACTGTCGAGGCTGGGCAAACAGAATAAGTAACATTAGGAAACACGTTTTGACATTGGAACAACAAGAAATTACAACATCCGCACTTTCCATTAATGTTATACACCGCGTTTAATTAGAATATCTTGTAATTTATAATGTGTTCAGTCGAGCAGTAATATTTTAATATTTGTTGCATGTTTTGTATATATTATATATTATATATTTTATTCTTATTGTCTTATTTTAATAAATGATAATTTTATATTTAAAATACATTACTTTATATTAAACTGTTTTGCTTTTGATTAAAGCAGAGAATATATTCTCTGTTTCAATTCAAAGCACTAACAGTTCAATGCAAAGTATTCTCTGCTTTAACCAAAAGTATACTGTACTTCGTATTTATACTTGGTTAAAGCAAAAAATATATTCTCTACTTTAACAAAAAGCACAAGCAATTATAACTAAGGTATTCTCTGCAATCAAAACAACAAATTTGAGAAAAATATATTAACTTTTATTATTTATTAATTGGATTGAAATTTAGATCTAACATTTCCTTCAAATAAACACTGTAGCTGTATACACGGCTGCGTCGAATTTGCCCGAATTCCTTCAAAATATAAAAAACAATAATACTTATTTGATGTATAGATAACAATTAAAATTAAAACAATTACCTCATGATTTATATAACGGAATCTATCCTTAATATTCCGCTTCCTTTCCTCTGTGTATGCATTTTTTAAGGTAAAACTTAAAACATCGTGCAAGAAATCTTCGGAAATGTGATTTAAGATTGCAAAACTCACAACAATCATTCTATTGTGATCCTTTAAATTTCTATCCCAAAACACCTTTCGAATAAATTTGGGCCATGTCTTCGCATCGCCAACGACATCTTGTACCGCGAGCCACGGATTATTATTTATTTGCTCGACTGAATACATTATAAATTAGTATAGGTACGGATGCACAATGCATACGACACATAGCAGACGTAATAGTAATGCGCTTCACTTGTTTAAAATTTCGCAATTGTGGCTACAACGCATGCGCAAGTGGTCACCGAGCATGCCACGGGACATGTTCAGTCGCTACATTTCGTCGGTATGATAGGTTTCATAACCTGTCAAGTCGTCAAATTTAACGATTAATATCTCGTTTCACGAAGCAGACCGCCGCGTTTTTCTGCCAGATTCTTTTGTTTCGTGTCAAAACGCGTCGAATGAGCATAATTTTATTGATATTTGAGGTGGAGCCCGTATTCTAAATAATTACCGAGAAGTTTGAAGAAAACAAATGTACAGGATTGTATTTTTCTTTTTTTCACTCACCAATAATCCGGGATAATACAGCACCAAGTATAGGGGCAATAAGATATGGTAAGAATCCTCTTTGTTGCACCAACTTTCTCTTAGCTATCCAATTATCACGTTTTACAGCGACATGTCGTAGGACTGTTATGTTTGACTAAACGTTTCTTCTCGTTACACCCGAGCGGCACGTTACCCTTGAGCGTATTAAAAATGCACTCTTGAATACACTTTATGAACTTATTGTCGGCGCTGCGTAAGAATGACGCTCTTTGATTTTTTTTAGAAAACAAAGTTTTTAAAAGGCACACGTTTCTCTCGCCAATGGAACGCCTTGCGATCTTTATTGCCTTGTTGTAGGATGAATTCTTCGGCGTCTCTTTGTTATCCTTTTCTCGTGTTACCATTACGGTGAAATTATGCGACTGACAAGACGCGTATGCAAATACTGGCCTCTTATATACCCCCACCTCTACTGTTTGATTTACGTGGAATGTACGCGTAATACAGCATATCGTCGGGAAAGATGCACGTGCGAAATCGATATTCGTCTGGAGTCGATTGTTTCAGATCGAGCAATAAATACCCGTGGGGTCGTGAAGTAGCGTCGTAGTATGCTTCTTCCAGAAATTTCGGATCTTTGGGATATACTTGACGTGCGAGATGACGTATTTGAGCGCGATCTCGCGGATTTTTGAAAACTACTATGTAATTCGCGTTGAGAGATATGTCACGTTGTCCGCGTCCCTGATGGAAGAGATTTTGCAGGATGAGTACAACACTGAGATTCTTATGATAACTTCCTTTGGTAAACAGATCTACGATAGCGTCACACGATGACGATTCCCTCATAAGATCATCGATTATCACCAATTTCGGAGAAAGCGGATCATTGGAATAATCTTCCGGTCGCGGTAACCCCTCGCGAAATTCAATTATATTTTTCTTCGTTGTTAGCAAAGTATTATTAGTGTATCCGTCCTTTCGTGTATTTTTCTCTCTTTCTTCTTCTTTATTTTCACTCGTGTCACATTGCAGACGCTGATACGCATCTTGCCACTCGGCGTAATAAAATAAAATTCTCTCGAATCGAACATCGGACATGACGGATAAATGTCGAAGAAAAGTTTTTACGAAAATCGTTTTTCCGCATTCCGTAGGTCCGCAGACGATCGACGTCCAAGGATGTTTCCAGCGTAGGTCCATTTCGTAAAATGATCAATTTAGGTTCTACACTGAGAATCGAAAAACAGTAATAGTCTCTGAATTTTCGTTCATTCTCAACTTTTAATCTTAATACGCAGACGCTTACTGAAAAAAAATAATGTTTGTTGAAAAACACAGTAATATTTGAAGACTAAGATTATAAGATTATATTGTCTAAAAAAATAAATAATTACTGAGAAGTTTTATTATTCAGTCATGTGCGATTCTGTAACCATTACTGTTGGCTCTTAGTATTCGTTCTATCGCGCAAGCTCGGATACGAGATTCAGAATAGTTACTGTAGAATGCAGCACTGACGATGACAATTGACAGTAGCGCGACGTGTCCGAGCATGCTAAGAAAATCACAGCTTCATTCTCGTGCATGTTCTCGTGTGTAATAATTATTCTAAAAAGTACTAATAAGAAAGTAAGATTTATCCAATTATTTTAAGTCATTAAATATTGTAGAATGTTTATTATTAACATTTAAAGTTTATTCGGAAACCAAGTTCGTAACCTATTTCTAACAATATCTCTTGCTTTGCTTATAGTATATATGTGGTGAACTATATATAACAATGAGTGAAAACGAGAAAGTGAGATTTCAGAAATTAAATAATAACAATTAATTTTTCAAAATTATCTTTAGTAATACAAACAATTTTACAGATGTATCTTAATTTATCAAAATCGACGCCTTCTTTTAACACGCAATATTGATTTTCTGAAACGGTAAAGTGGGATAATATTCATGAATATATGATTAATCACATATCAATAATAATGTTTATACTATTATCTAAAAATTTTATTAATATTATAGGAATTATCTAAAGATAACTGGAATAATTTTGTGGTTAGAACTTCTCAATCCACTGAAGAAACTAATTGTATGTCAAATAATTCCTTTATAAATAAGGTTGATAGAATGCTTGCTTACACACACACACACACACGCACGCACGCACGCACGCACGCACAAAAGTAAACATCAATTAAAAATTTAAATTTAGTTACATAAAAATTGTAACTACTTAATTATCCTAATAATAAAATATATACAAATAATTAAATATATTTTATTTATTAGGAAATTTATCATATAACGAACCAAATTGAAACAAATACAATGTCGTATCCACATCAATCTGCAGCAACTACTTCAAAAAGCACAACGTCTATTGATGTAGCAGCTTCGTCTACACTGTCTACAGTAAGATTTTTTGTTTTAATATTTTTTCTTATTTTATTATTTTTATTATTATACTGTTGTTTATTGTAGAATCTTAAACATTATTTTGAATCGATCGGAAAAAGAAAAGAAATAATCTTGACCTATATTATCAATAATAAAAAATGAAGCAGTGATTTGAGAAAGCAAATTTGCCATTTCGTTATACAAAGGGAATTAGACGAAGCATTTAGCAATGTTGAAGTAGGAGAACAACTGAGATCATTTAAGTAAGTTTTCATATCATTTTTGTTTTGCAATGTATAGAATTTATGTTTATAATACGGTATATTTTTAGTATTTCCAGTACAAAATTTTCTATATTAGCTAAAGAAATTTGTGAAATCTCTTGCGAATCAGAAATTGATGAGACTATATGGTATTCAAAATACACAAAAGAACAAACTGGTTGCAAGCGAGCAGGTGGAATTCTATATAACCATTACGAATATATAAAAAGTAAATTATATAAAAATAAAGTAATTTACTCCGACAAAGCAGACAATTCATCAAGCACTAATTTAATTGACATAGATGGTAGAAAATAAATCATTTATTTCTTAGAAAAAATTGTTTAAAAGTTTAATAATATTTTTGTAAATTGCAAATGTAGGTGATATTGAAAATCTTCAAAATCAATCTAAGCCAACACGTGAAGTAGAAATAAAGTGGCTCAAAACTCTTAAAAAACGTAGACAAATATTAGAGCATAAAAATTATACAATACACAGTTACTTGAACTTATTTCCTTTTTTGCATTTTCAAGATGGAAAAGAATTGGTAAGTCTTTTTATAAATATTAATGCATTGAATAAAAAATTATATTAAAAAATATTTTTTGTATTTTTAAAGCTAAAAAAAACTGAGTTGTATCCTAAAAAGTTATTTTTATTCAAAATGGAGCAGGCTTCGAAGCTTTTTCATTGAGAAATTCTCTAAAACAAAATGAACTCTCTTGAACAAAATGATCAATATTTGGTTCCTATGCTGAAACTTGTTGATGAAAGTAATATATTAAATCAATATATTTCATCTGTTATTTATGTGCTCAGACTTAATTATAAGTTTATGCTTTTTAGATAAGCAGGACGTTATTCTATTTACTTTATTGCCATATTTGATAACAACAAATGTTGTGAATTATAAAAGGACAAATACAGCTGAGAATAATACTTCTACAATTATACACGCTCCCGCGTGTGAACTTAGTTACCAGGCCGTTACGCAGTATCGCGCATCCTCAGCACCGGAGAAGTCGATTTTCTCCGATCTCGCGTATAGACCGCCGCGTAAGGCCGGTAAAACGCAAGCCGCTGTCGTTGCCGACGGAATCGCGGGCCCGAGCTTGACCGATAAAAAGGAATCCGGTAAACGATCTCGTAGAGACGCGAACGGCGCCTCAACGTTTCCCGTGACTGCCGCCACCCCGAGCCCCGCGACCGCTCCGACTCTTGTCATGGAACCCTCGGTTCCCCGTTCCGCCTCTGCCGCGACTCGTTCCAATATCAAGCGCTGGAATTGCGAAAAGACCGGTCACATCGCGCGCGAGTGCCAAGAATTACGGCGTATGTATTGCTACCGGTGCGGCAAGGTTGGTGTGACGAAGAAGAATTGCTCTTCGTGTTCGGGAAACGGGGAAGGGAATCGGTAAGACGGGTCTCCACGACTCCGATTGAGACCTAAACGGCCCACGTCGCGAACATCGAGTACACGATCTTGAACCTTTCGTGTAATACCCTAGATCCACTAGATTTTTTGAAATTACCGCCGCTGCAGTATTTAAAATCTTTATACAAGGGAAACCCTTGCGCGCGTTAGTCGATTCAGTATCTAATCGTACGATCTTGGGTACAGACGGAATCGAAATAATTCGATAACTGAGATTACCCACGAATCGCAATCGGATCACGCAGATTCGCACTGCGAATGGGCAATTAGCAGAAGTACGCGAGGAAATCGATTATTACTCACATTAAAGGATCGTAGCCGTGTGATATCTGCTTGTTTGCTGCCGGACTTAGCTGTTTCCAATATAATAGGCATGGATTTTTTGCGTAAGTTTGGCATCGCATTAGATTTCGCGAATTCCGGATGGTATTTCGCGAGCGACCCCTCAACCAGGTATGCGATTGAGCCACAATCTGGAATTTCACGTGTGTGCTGTGGACTCCCGGAATTGACGCCGTCTCAGGCAGAACGCCTAGCGAAGTTCTTACAAGCTAAGATACCGGAACCTGTCGCGAATCCCGGTGTCACTTCTCTCACAGAATAGATGTCCGACAAAACCGACCGATAAAGCAACGGTGCTATGTGATATCGCGAAAGGTACAAGCTGCTATTCGCGAGGAGGTCGACAAAATGTTAGGTGCCGGAATAATCGAACCATCTTTTAGCGAATGGTCCAATCTGATTGTAATGATAAAAAAGCCGAATGGGAAATATCGATTTTGTCTAGATCTTCGTAAAATCAGTAGCATATCAAAGGAAGATGCCTATCCGCTGCCGAATATGAATAGCATACTGGATAAATTGCGATCGGCGAAATATACAAATCGACTTCAGTCAGGCTACAGGCTCCTACTTTCAGATTCCGCTGGCAAATAAGAGCCGCGAGATCACCGCGTTTAGCGTGCCCGGCAAAGGATTATATTATTTTACGCGGATGCCGTACGGGTTAACGGGAGCTCCGCGACTTTCCAACGTTTGTTAGACAAATTGATCGGGCCGAAAATGGAGCCACAAGCGTTTGCATACTTGGATGACATCGTAATAGTCACGCCGATTTTCGAAGAACATTTAGAATGGATAAACACGCGTGCTGAATAAAATCTCCGCTGCCGGTCTTACGATAAACCCCGAGAAGTGCGAATTCTGCCGTTCACAGGTTAGGTATTTCGGATTTATTGTGCAGAGAGACGGACTGAAAGTAGACCCGGGGAAGGTACAACCTATTTTAGACTATCCGGTTCCGCGGAACATTAAGCAGCTGCGTCGGTTGTTAGGCATGGCGTCGTGGTACCGTCGATTCGTCCCGCAATTCGCGACCATTAGTGAACCGTTGACCCGGCTGTTGAAAAAAACCAGCGGTGGGAATGGGGCAAAGATCAGAGTCACGCGTTCGAGCAAATTCGGTCGCATCTCGTTGCCGCGCTTACGTTGTCGTGCTCGGACTTTAGCGTTCCGTTCGTCCTATAAAGACCGACGCGAGTTCCGTGGGTATAAGTGCCGTACTAACGCAAAGTATTGATAACGTCGAGAATATAATAGCCTTCACAAGTCGAGCTTTGTCCGACCCGGAAAAGAATGATTCCGTTACCGAGCAGGAATGCTTAGCCGTCGTATGGGCCATCAAGAAGTTTCGGCCCTACCTAGAGGGGTATAAATTTACGTTGATAACAGACCACAGTAACTTACGCTGGCTGCACAATTTAAAGAATCCGACGGGCCGGCTTGCGAGGTGGGCTTTAGAATTACTGGAATATGACTATGAGATCGTGCATAGGAAAGGCGCGTTGCATTACGTACCGAATGCTTTATCGCGATGTATGAGAGTGACATCGAGGTAAAGATAGTGGCTGCCGTAGAGGCTGTCGTGGAGATTAACGTTATCGATAACCCTGCGGACTCCTGGTATCAGAAACGCTTTGATGAGGTTGCCGGCGGGCGTAAACATTTAACTGATTGGCGAATAGTGGATAATCAACTATATTACTGTAGGCCGAAACCCGTCATATCAGATGTCGTATAAGACCTAGATAGATGGAAGTCAGTTTTGCCGATAGGGATGAGAGAGAAAGCTGTGAGGAAGGCGCACGACATGCCGCAATCGGGGCATCTCGGTGTAGAGAAGACTTTTCATAGACTCGCCGTTGCCTACTATTGGCCGAACATGTTCCGAAATGTCGCGAAGTATGTTAAAAAGTGCGACGTTTGCCAGCGTACCAAGGTAGAACAGGCTAACCCGGCGGGGCTCATGGGCCATCGAGTGGTGAAGGGTCCGTGGACCGTCGTCGCTGCCGATATTATGGGACAGTTTCCGAAGAGCAAGTCCGGTTTTGCGTATATATTGGTGGTACAAGATTTATTTACTAAATGGATTGAGTGTTTTGCGTTACGAACCGCGAATGGTAAAAAGATTTGCGAGGCCTTAGAAAACGTTGTATCGCGATGGGGTACGCCAAAATTTTTTTTGACCGATAACGGCACCGAGTTCGCAAACCAGACGCTACGCGCATTCGTTACCGAGTGAGGAATCACGCACAACACGATCCCACCATACCACTTCCGGGCCAACCCAGTAGAGCGCGTTAATAAAGTCCTAAAAACCATGAGCATTGCCTTTTTGGGGCGTGACCATCGCGAGTGAGATGAACAATTAAAAGACTTTCGGTTCGCGTATAACACGGCCCATCATTCCTCGATTGGTACCTCGCCTGCCCTTTTAAATCTCGGTCGTGAGCTGGAGCTCTTGGGTTCATTGTGCCATCGACGCGGGGGCGCGGCAGGCGTGGAGTTGCGGGACCCGGCAGAGTGGTCCGAAAGAATGAAGCGATTGCAGGCGTTGCACGAGTGGGTGACGGAGAACCTCAAGCAAGCGTACCAAAAACAAGCGACGTATTATAATTTGCGGCGTCGCGATATTGTGTTTCAAGTCGGTGACCTCGTATTGAAACGACAGCACGTGCTGTCGTCTGCGACGCAGAATATCGCCGCCAAGCTGGCACCAAAGTTTCACGGACCTTTCAAAATTAGCCGAATCTTATCGTCAGTTGTATATGAACTTGCTGATTTTAACGATAATTTCGTGTGTAAATCTCATGTCAAAGACCTCAAATCCTATCACTCACCACGCTTCTAGATCGCTTCCGTTCAGTTGCGTCGACGCGCCCACTATGGCCGACTGACGTGACTTTCGAGCGCGCTACGCAGGCCTGTTTCTCAGCCTGCGGCGTGACCACCCAAGATTCTGGACTGAGCTGGGGACTTGTTGCAGGCCCTTCTGCGTCATCAATACACGACGCACGGGGCAAGGGTGAGAGAATTCCCCGCCACCCACGATAGAGAAGTGCAGGCCTTCTCACCGGATACCCGATCGATAGGAGTACAGGCCTTCTCCTCGGATACTCGATCCACGAGGATGCAGACCCATCCGGTCTCAACGCGGGACGCAACCGTAGGTCCACCGGACAAGATAGAGCGTGGCAGGGAGTCACGCGGGCGCGGTCGAGGCATACGGCCCCGCCAATTGGTCGAGCCGACACTCGTCTTCCCCGGACTCACTGCCGTTGCCGGAAAGACGATCACCGGCTACGACGATCAGACCCGCGGAGGAGAGATCGACGCCGCGCCGGCCCAACAGCAGGCGCAGCGCATCATTGAGAGAGAGCTCTAGCTCAGATCGCTTTCCAAGGCGAGGACATATCGGAGGACCCATCGCAAAGAGATTCAACCGGAGTCGCTCCTCGTCACGGAGGCCTACCAGGGTCGCGACAGTCTGCTGGAACTGCCGGGCCACCACGCACCTCTACTCAGACTGTCCACACCCCCGAGATCCCCCGTACTGCTACGAATGCGGGCGACAGGAAGTCATCATACGGCTGTGCCCCAAGTGCGGACCCGAGTGGCGGAACCTCGGGCCGTACCATCCGAAGCAGGGGCATCTGGGAAGGCGAACCTTCAAATAACAGTCCGCAGGAATGACACCTACCCTTTTTGTACCGGCGATACTTTCGCCATCGCTGAAGAAAAGACCGAATAAAAGGGAATGAGGAAAAACCAAGGCTGCTTGCATAATTTCCGACCCTCTCCTCTTTTCTGCCACGCCACCTTTGCGCTAACCACCGCACCTTGAGGTCCGAGATATTTTTGTGGCTTACGTTTTTTTCTCTTTGTCGCTATCCGTTGAGCATGTAATTTTTTTGTTTTGTACACTTTCCTCTTACGGTATTGCGTCGCACGGCGGATTTCTTTTTAGGAGAGAGCAGCCACAGATCGCTGAGAGCGATCTAAGTAGTAGACCTGATTGATTTCGGACAATTCCGGAATAACATCAGAACCTCTGGTGGAATGGATGGCCACCGGCGTGGTCGCCGGTCAAGACCTCCGCGGCCCTCTTCTGGGAAAGGGGAGTTGTGACGTGACATTTTTGCATGTTCGTCACAAGGGCCAGATGGCCCGACCGCGGACGGTAAAATTGAGAGGGCCTGCGTCCTCCCGGTAACGGGAGAGAGCGGCTTGCGAACGGAATCGGACGTGATTCCGCTTTATTTTTCTACGTACATCCTGTTATGCGAGCTCGTAAGGAGCTTTTAGCGTGTAGAGTGGTGGCAAGCAAACCAGCGGCGGGGTCTCATCCGGATAATTGCACAACTCGGGGCCAAGGATATCAGCTGGGAGCGGAGGCCCGACGCAGAACACGCGGGAGCACGTCAGGTACTATCTTTTATTTTAAGCAGCCTCGGGCTGCTTAACGCGCCGTACAATCGGAATAATTCTGTTGGACTCCGCGAGCAAGTGCAAGTCAATTATCGGTACCGGGACGGAATTATATTAAATGCTTAGGCCCAATCAGGCCGAGCAGGAGAGATTACGGCCTGTCGAATTATTGACCGCGCGACACGCGTGTATTCCGAATTCGATACGCTTGCGCTCGATTGCGCCCGACGTTTGTGGCCGACATGTTATCTGGTCGGTCTTTCACGCGCTCTTGTATGCTACTCTCTTTAATACACTTGTTATTTCATTATTATTATTATTACTGTGTGACTGATTATTTTCGCGTGTGATTTTGCCATGCCTTTCTCGATTCTCGATCCCGTTCCGCTCTAACGAGCCTCCCCCTCTATCAATCCCATTAACGAGTTCGCCGGATAATTACCGTCGCGATTAAATATCGATCGATATTGTTTTTCGAGTATATATAGAGTGGCGCGAATGTACGCGCCTGGCGCCTAACCTTTTGATGTCGAGTGAACAATGCAAAAGAATAAAATTCGATAAATAACTAATCGCGCCGAAGGTGTGCCGTAGGTCACGGACATCGATCCTTCGTAAGACCAACATTTAATATAATTTAAAATAATACGTTCACAATATATATATACAGGGTGTCTCAGAACTCAGTGCCAAAATTGATACAGCGGCTTTAGGACATGAAAATAAGTCGAAAATGTTAATAAACATATGTCCGAATCCGAACGGTTTTGGAGTTATAAGATAATAAAGTTGCTTTCTTAAGACAATATAAATTGAAATAAATGTTGTGTAATCTTCTTTATTTTGTTTAAAGCTTTACAAAAGATGCTAAAAAATTTCTCCGTCGACTTCGATACACTTTCTAGCACGAATTAATAAATTGTTTCGAGCATTTTGGAAAATATTTGGAGTTCTAAATTTTTTCCTTTGGGAAATAAAAGTGTATCGAAGTCGACGGGAGAATTTTTGAGCATCTTTTGTAAAGCTTTAAACAAAATAAAGAAGATTACACAACATTTATTTCAATTTATATTGTCTTAAGAAAGCAACTTTATTACCTTATAACTCCAAAACCGTTCGGATTCTAACATATGTTTATTAACATTTTTGACTTGTTTTCATGTCCTAAAGCTGCTGTATCAATTTTGGCACTGAGTTCTGAGACACCCTGTATATATATACAGGGTGTCCGGTATCAAACGGACCAACGCTCGTGAGCAGGTAGAGCGCAGTAAACTGAAAAGAAAAGTCTTGTACCACTTTGTTAAATTCGCAATAGTTATTGCGTTATTAATTAAAATATCTGAGCTAATGAGCGCATGGGAAACGGTAGGCCGGAATCGGTAGCATGTAAGGTATGGCTTATTTGTTTATATCTCTTAGCAACAAATATCACGCGTCGCTCGTCGCTCGTCGCTCGCTGCGTGACTCCACCTCTCGCTTAGATGATGCTTTCGTTGTTAAGAGACGTAAAAAAGTAAGCCATCGTACATGTCTACCGATTCCGGCCTACCGCTTTCCACGCGCTCATTAGCTCACATATTTTAATTAATAACGCAATAACTATTACGAATTTAGCAAAATAGTAAAGGACTTTTCTTTTCAGTTTACTACGCTCTACCCGCTTACGAGCGTTGGTCCGTTTGATACCGGACACCCTGTATATTGCTCACATGAAATAAAATAGTGACTTTTTGCTTTCTCCTATAAGAAGACAGAATATACATATATCATACTTGTACTAGTCTATTATGTTTAGCACTAGTATGTATAGGTTTAACAGATATATTTGTATTATTATGCATACACATACACATATGTACATACAGACAATTGCAGTGCCTATGATAGTTATATGTGGCAGAGTATATACATTATATACAGGGTGTCCCAGAATTAATAGTAAAAAAAGGGGGGGCATATTCTACAGGTCAAAATAAGGTAAAATTGTCCTATAAACATCGGTCCGAAAACGCACCTCCTCTGAGCTACAGCCCTCCAAAGTTTCCTGAAAAAACTCGATTTTTCTGTATATTGTCTAAACTTGTGCTTTGAATTTTATGAAAATTGATACATATACGTATTTTTGTGCATTTTATTCATTTTTGGTGTCAAAATTGTCCAAAAAAATTTCGAATGGGGTTTTAAGGAAGGGGGGGCTACATTTCAATGTGCCAAAACTTAAGTGTGGATGTAATAAATTTGAAATACGTTAACATTTTATGACAGAAAATAAAAAAATAAACATTTTTTGACTCTTAGAGTTTTTTCATACGACGAACCGTTTTCGAGATAATATGTCGAAAAACTTTGGAGGGCTGTAGTTCAGAGGGGGTGCGTTTCCGGACCCATGTTTATAGGACAATTTTACCTTATTTTGACCTGTAGAATATGCCCCCTTTTTTTACTATCAATTCTGGGACACCCTGTATATGAACATACGTATGTTCTCGATTTTATTATTTGTGCAAGAACTTGTGCAGTGCGATTTATTTTTCAAATCAATTTGACCGAGTATCAATAATAAATGATATACAAATTTTTATTATGTACTGTTTATACATATATAGGCAATTCGCTCTCTCCACGTTAAATTTGACAAAAATTGACCTTTTTTGACCTCGTATTTTTTAAATCGATCGGTTTTTTTCACATGAAATATACATAAAATAAAAAAATATGTATTCTTTTATTTGTCCGAAATATATATTTTTTTGCAGAAGTTATAAACAACAAAATTTTCGTCAAAAATAAAGTTGTCAACTTTCAAAATTAATATATCTCTGGTTATATTTATCGTAAAGATATTTTCAAAAATCCGTTAAAGCTAAGGAGACCACCTTTTTTATAAAAATAGTTTAAGTTGCAAGAAATTGTTGATTCCAATTGTTATAAATAATTGAAATGCTTAATAATTCTTTTCACCAAAAGGTACACTTTTTAAAATTTTTGAAGTAATGCTATTTCATTCTCCACTTTATTCAGACAGTGTACATATTTTTTATTTTATGGAGAATCTCGATATAGATTCTATTTTTTATATATTTTTAATAAATAATGCCGTGTCGTGCTCGCGTCACTGGCTCGATTAAGTAGCATAGCGCGTCGATTTCTTCAGAAATGTTTTACAATATGAATGACATAATTTATAATGTTTAATGTAATCAACATTATATAAATTATATTTTTATTATGAATATTACATTTAAAAAATTGTGCGGTATTTCTGGTAAAATAAATCATTATTTTACTGTATAATTTGACCGTTACTTTTCCTTACCATTCTGAATTGCAGGGATTTTCCGTAACGGGTGTTATGCCCTAATCTTTCTTATTGGAAATTCCTATAGGCCTAGACTTTCGGCGCTCTACGGCAAGTCCCTTGATCTATGTATAACACATTGCGGACCAGAAAAATCATATCAACCAGTTATTTTTTTGCATCAAATATTTTTGTTACTTATGGTTTGTTAGTAATAAAAAAATTATTGTCATGTTAAATATTTAATTTCAATAAATATTTTAAAATTACATATATTTAAAATTATATGATATGATTAGCAATAAATTTTCTGGTCCGCAATGTGTTAAAGACCGAGGGGCTTGCCGCAGAGTGGCGAAAGTTTGGGCCTATAGAAATTCCCAGGTAAGAAGGATTAGGGCATAACACCTGTTACAGAAAGTCTCTGCAATTCAGAACGAAAAAGAAAAGTAACGGTCAAATCATATACAGTAATGATTTACTTTACCAAAATACCGCAGAATTTTTAAAATGTAATATTCATAATGAAAATATGATTTGTATAATGTTGATTACATTCAACATTATAAATTGTCATTCATACTGTACATTCTTCCTACAAAAAATTTCCGAAGAAATTGACGCGCTGCGCTATTTGGTCGAGCCAGTGACGCGAGCTCGGTGCGACGCACAGTGGAGGAATTTCGGCGAAAAGCTGGCCAAAAATCGAAAAACGAAATTTAGATTTGGGATCTATTGTCTATGGGGATCGGTAAAGAACTATTCCCTGCACAGAATCCCGTTGTCCTCAGCCCCCCACTATTTTAAGTTGAGCAGGTATGTTAGTTCAAAGCAGACCCTCGCCGGCGACAGACGTTTCTCGCGCGTTTCGTTAATATTTTCAATATGCTTTGAGTGTGAATAACTTTTTAAATAAAAGTGAGAATAAAGTTCTGCATCTCACCTAATACTTTTATACGCAGAATAATGAAAATAATCGATTTATGCAAAAAAAGTATAGCTGCATTTGAAAAAAAAGTACAATTGCAACGGCCAGGTGTATCGGTGCATCTGCAACAAAAGTGGTCATAGGAAGTTAGTCCTCTGTACATCATGTAATATTTTCCTCTACCATTTTTTCTATCTTCCTTACAGAACAGTAGTATCCCGTCCCAGTTGCCAGAATTATCCTGTATAATAAAATCTATATTCATATTCTCTACATTTGCAGCAAAAATGATCCTTTGACAATCACAATTCACAGATGTTTATTAATTTGCCATGCCATTAAGAAGGACCAGTACGTGACTTTTTTCAGCAAACTGGGTGAGCGCTTTATAGTTGCTGGGGACTATAACGCCAAGCATGTCCAGTGGGGTTCAAGACTAACACAACCGAAGGGGCGTGAATTATATGAAGTCATTATCTCCTTTGAGCCGGATGTCATATCAACAGGAGAACCTACTTATTGGCCCTCGGACACAAATAAAATTCCTAACCTAATCGATTTTGCTATTGTCAAAGGTATACACAAACGATATGTTAAAGCTGAATCTTGTCTGGAACTCTCTTCAGATCATACCCCTGTTTTATTAACATTAAACCGTAAAATAATAACTAAATGCAAACCTTGCACCTTGCATAACAATAAAACTAATTGGCTCCTCTTTCGGGAACTAGTTACCGCTAATCTCAACACCCAAATCAGCCTGAAATCGGAAAAAAAGGCTGACATTACTAAAGCTCTCGAGCACTTTAATCGATGCATTCAGCACGCTGCATGGAATGCTACACCTTTAAATCGTGACATAGAGTACGTCCCATCGAGCTCAATTATAATAAGTTCTATCCTGGCTGGAAAGCGACGTATCCGCAAACGATGGCAGACTACTCGCTGCCCTATCTTGAAAACCAAACTAAACAAACTCATTAGAAAGATCAAAAAGCTTCTTGTTGAACATAAAAACAGGGAAGTAGAAAAATATCTGCAGAGTCTTAGTGCCACAACTGCAACAAATAATTCCCTATGGAAGGCTACTAAGAGCCTTAAACAGCCGCAACAACCATCCCCTCCTATTCGTAGGATGAATGGAAGCTGGGCGAGATGCAACAAGGAAAAGGCTGACGTTTTCGCAGAGCATCTATCCAAAGTTTTCATGCCAAACCCCAGGGAAATAACCATAGATGAAGAAAACGAAATTTATAATATCCTAGCTAAACCCTGTAAAGCTGATAACCCAATAAAATCTTGCACAAAAAACAAAATATGTACGGCAATAAAAGATATGAAGCCTAATAAGGCTCCTGGATACAACCTGATTACTGGTCGTATCCTAAAAGAACTCCCAAATGTAGGCCACGTCTTCCTTACACAGCTTTGCAATGCAATCCTAAGATCAAGTTACTTCCCCCCTCAATGGAAGGTGGCACAAATTATAATAATCCTAAAACCTGGTAAACCTGCTGAAGATGTCAAGTCTTACAGACCGATAAGCTTATTACCTATATCCTCGAAAATGTTTGAAACTTTACTACTGAAACGGCTATCTCTTATAATTGAAGAAAGAGACTTGATACCAACACATCAATTTGGTTTCCGTCAGAAGCACAATAGAGCAAGTTCATAGATTAGCAGGCAAAATCAACAATGCTCTTGAAGCAAAAAGATACTGGCCTTCCTTGACATCTCTCAGGTCTTTGACAAGGTTTGGCACGCTGGACTCCTGTATAAAATCAAAACAAACCTGCCTCCAAACTTCTATAAAGTTCTCAGATCGTACCTAAATTGCAGAACGTTTTTGGTAAAGCATGACAAAACAGTCACACCACTTTACAAAATCCATTCTGGTGTCCCGCAAGGTAGTGTTCTCGGACCATTACTATATCTACTATTCACAGCAGATCTTTCATTTACCCCTGACATTACAACCGCCACTTTCGCAGATGACACTGCACTACTAGCTGTACATAACGAACCATTAGTAGCATCATCAATTCTACAAAAATGTATCAATGCAATGCAAAAATGGTTAAAAAAAATGGCGCATAAAAGCCAACGAGTCTAAATCAGTGCACGTAACGTTTACATTGCGTAAGGGGAACGTGTCCGCCAGTTTTCCTAAATAGCCACCAAATCCCTCAGGCGGATGACGCCAAATACCTTGGAATGCACCTGGACAGAAGGCTCAACTGGAAGAACCACATTTTCAAAAAACGAAAGCAGTTGGGGCATCAATTATACAAAATATATTGGCTTATCGGTCGACGGTCCCAATTGTCAACGGAAAACAAGCTTCTGCTTTATAAAAGTATTATTAAACCGATCTGGACTTACGGTATTCAACTGTGGGAAACCGCCTCGAATTCCAACATCGAAATCTTACAAAGATACCAATCCAAATTACTACAAATAATAGTAGACGCCCCTTGGTACATTACAAATAAAGCACTACGCAGCGATCTCCAGATACCCACAATTAAAGAGGAAGTCAGGAGGTATAGTCAAAAATACCAGAAACGTCTGGAAGCTCATCCTAACTCACTGGCCGTAAACCTCATGAAGGGAAAACCCAAACGTCGCTTGAAAAGGAAGATTTTGCAAGATCTTTTAATTTAGATTGTTGAAAGTATAGGGTGAGAAAAGGAAGAACATAAAAGCGTAAATAAATGGAGATGAAAAATCTAATAATAAGCAAGTAGTGTGAGAGAGGGAGGGCGAGGTGAAGGAGGACGCGGGAGAAGAGGGGAAGGGCGAAAGAGATGGAGAGACGGAGGGGGAGAGGGGAGGGCAAGAGGAAGAGGGCGATGGAGAGAGGTGGAAAAAGAGGGAGGGGAGAGAGGGAGGTGAGAGGGAAAGAAAGGGAGAGGGAGGGAGGGGGAGGAGGGAGGGGGAGGGGGAGGGAGAAAGGGAGAAGGGGAGAGGGAGAGGGCGGAAGAGAGGGAGGGAAGGAGGGAAAGGAAGAGGTGAGGGGGAGGGAGAGAGGCGCTAGCGAACGTGTAAGCGAATATGCGAGGGACATGAAACAGCGCGATCAGTGAGCAAGCGATTTGAAAGTGAGGGAGAGAAAGACAGAGTGAGTGTACGACCAAGAGAAAAAAGATATGACAGATTGCAATGTAGTGTGCGCATGTATATTAGCGTTTTTGTTTGCAACGGATTTGCTCGATCTGAAAGAGATTAATGACGTCACAACTTCCACCTCAGATTATTAGGAATAAATCGAAACTCAACCCATATTCGACCCATATTTATTTTGAAAGAAAGACATTTGAAAATCTACTGGAAAACAATTTATACAAAATTTATTTAACTGGTAATTCCAGTAATAAGTTAATATCTTAATTTATGATAAAAAATTGAAAGAAATTAAAATAAAATGTTTAAAAGAATTAATGTGTTTCAATATTTGTATTGTAAAAAATTAGGTTAGGTTGTGACCGGACGGTCGATGACATGAATCACCACGAATG
This sequence comes from Lasius platythorax, assembly GCA_963971435.1. Lineage (NCBI taxonomy): Eukaryota > Metazoa > Arthropoda > Insecta > Hymenoptera > Formicidae > Lasius > Lasius platythorax. The sequence continues at coordinate 19,686,815 of OZ020537.1, forward strand.
TTATTTTGGGTTCTCTTACCTTCAAATTTAACGGTCGTCAGACTGTTTGACCTCCAACAGTCAAGGAAATTTCCGTTGAGGAACGCCGCTCGGCCCCCACCACGCCTATTCTTTTGTTCGACGTAACGCCACCAAGATGGCCGCCGAACCTGCACGGACAAGTCGCCGATGACGTCACCGTACTGCGCAGTTACGCAGCTCGTTCTCTCTTTCTCTTCTAATCGTTCTCTCCCTTTTTGTTTCAGGAACTAGCCGATCAGGATACACACCCCGGATGATGCAACGACGTGGATGATTACCAGGATACGAGGAAACGCGAGGATTAGTCGCAAGCAAATAAGTATCATTCCCCACTAAGATGATTTTTACGATCCCTCTAATATTTCCTTTTATTTCTTTGTTTCAGATTTCCATAGGACCGAAAACCTATTTCCCCGGACGAATAGGACACTGGGAAGTAGTCTTAGGTAAGTAACGATAACGCACTGGATTGTATCGGAAAATATATAAATATATTTTAACAGTATATATTTGTTTATATATATAATCTCACTTGTTATCAACGCGCTCGCACTCACACACAAGACAATTTATTACTCGCGATCTCGCTCGCGGCACGCGGAACTCAGTCGCAGCGTGGGAAAATATAAGTATAAAATTCCCGTTACAAATTCGCGTAGCTGTTATACCAACGGACGCTCGGTACAGTACTCGTTGATGTTTACGCCTTCATTGTCTCGCGGAAAGAAGCTCCCGTCTCCTCGACGCACCGCTTCTTATCGTCGTCTCCCCACTCCATCGGAGACACGCTCACTGGCGCATGCGCGTAGCGCCACCTCTTTGTTCTCGCGCTCGTACACGCATACACACATACACACATCTTACATAGTACGTATATAATTAAGTTATGGATAAAAACCCACAAAACATGCAACGCAATAACAAAATCGCCATAACATACAATAATACTATAACGCAAAACAAAAGTGTATCAATTGGTCGCTAAAGTGCAGAACGCTACTATATAATCTTTGCACTTGTCTGCACTTTCTCTCTTATAAAAAACAGAACTTAATGTTAAACGCCCAATGCGCAAAATAAATGGTCTATCTATATATTTGGTTAACCCTGCGACTCGATCGCCACAACTGACTCTAACCCTTGACACTAGGGCTCGTGAAAATCGATTAATTCGATTAATCGTTTAACCGGTTAAAAACGAATTTACTGATTAAAATCGGTTAACCGGTTAATCGGTTAGAGTGATTACCATTATTCGATTAATCTTTAAATCGGTTAATCATTTAATCGGTTAATCATTTAATCGGTTATTCAGGTCAATTAATATATTTATTTTGTTTTTCAAGATTTTTTTTATGGAATGATTAATTATCACTTTCGTTATATCTAACCGAATTAAACAAATAATGTCTTTGTACTTCACACGCAAATAATTCCAAAAGTGGATCTTTAACGGACCTTCATGCAGAATTCTGAAACAAGTTTTATCAGTTGCACTTTCTTTTGCCGTTAAAAAAGAACAAATATGAAAAATAGAAACAAAAGTGTTATTTGTTATATAAAGAAATATGAATATTAAATAAGAAAACCGCTTTGTTGCATATATACACGAATTTATTATAAAAATTCTGCTAGTTTAAACATAAGAATAACAATTTTTCACCAAATAATTCAATATTCCCTTGATGTCAAATTTTCAAAATGCAGAGACAAGATTATCATATCGTAAACTGTTTAATGACAAAAATATCATATTATACAGAAACAAACTATATAGAAAGTTGATTCAGCGTCAGTTTAATTCGTAACGTGAAAGTTATACGAAGTCATACAGTAAAAGAGGATAAAAACGCAACAAAACAAAAATAAATTCTGCAAAATAAATATATATATACTATATACATATATATATTGAAGGTAGTATTGTATTATAGTGTGATATGGTAACCATACCATTTATGTAAATGATCCGGCATTTGAATCTTATCCTCAAAACTGAAAAAAGTATGGGTTTTTTAAAATTTGGTTTCTTCTGAAATCTGAATAAGAATTCACAATGTAACACAATATTAAGATACAATTTCTTTTAAAACATTGCGATTTTTATATAGAAATGTTAGTAAGTTGACATTTTCCGGCTTCAAGCAACTTCTTTTGGATGTGACGATACTTCCGGCTATTGAAAAGGATCTTTCAGACATTGCAGAGGTTGCAGGAATAGATAAATATTTTTGTGCTATTTTAAATATTAACGGAAATAAATCTTTGTGATCTTTCCACCATAGCAGCGGGTCTAAGTTGTAGCCAATTTGGGGTTCCGCAACGTAATTTTCAAATTGAACTTTTTAGTCACTTGAGGAAATGAAATTAGACTGAAACAGAAAATCCAAAGCAGTCTCTGAAGACTCATCTGCTGTTTCTTGATCAGAAAGATTTTCTGTAACCGCGTTCTTCACAAAAGTTATAACTTTTTTTCTTGTGAACTCATCTTCATGTGAAAGGGACTTGTATCTGGGATCCAAAAAGCAAGATATTTGTTCAGATGTTAAATTTGCAGATTTGTTAAATCTTTTATTCAGAGAGGAAATGGCTTCGGATTTAAATAACTTTATATAATTGTCATCCTCTGAGCTTTCAATCATGTGTTTGGTTTTCAATCCATGTATTATCGGTCTTACAAGAGATATTGTAACCATATTTTCGTTACACAGGACTGTAGTGGCAACTTGAAAAGGTCTTAGGACTTTCACCATACTCTCCATGATACTCCAATCTTCTTCTGAAATTTCGAGGTTTTTAGAAATAGCCACTGTGGTTATTTGCCGGTCCTCAAGTACAAGTTCAATGGCGCTTCTGTTCCTTAGAAGACTCTCACACATATAGAATATAGAATCCCACCGTGTGGGACAGCTTTGGACCAGCCGCTCATTCTTCATTTCTAGTTGCTTTTGGCGCTTAGAAAGCGCTCCAACTGCCAAATCGGAATGATGGAAATGAGAAACAATTCTAGCACCCTTTTTAGTTATAGCTTCGTACTGAGGAACAGCAGTCATACAGTCCTTCACGACCAGCTGTATGAGATGAGCTGCACATGAGATGCTATCTTCTGTTTCTATCAGATTACCTGCTAATTCCATTGCTCTAGCACTGTCATGCACAACAGCCTGGACTTTTCCTATCAAATTCCAGTCGATCATGACAGAATTTAAACTATCTGCGATATTGATAGCAGTAGGTCTTTCCTCTAGAGCTTCAGTGCAAAGATTAAAATGCTGAAGACAACAATCATTATCTAGAGTTTGAACCTCCACAGATATGTAGCGGTCCTTCGCCCGTGAGCACCATTCATCCGTTGTCAGAGATATACTAGAAGTAACAGCAAGCTTCTTCTCAATTATGGATCGAGTCGTATTGTACAAAACTTGGAGTCGTGATCGAATGGTCTGTTCGCAAGGGACCTTGTATGTAGGCTCCAATACTTTCATGAAGTTCTGGAAACCCTCTAATGACACAATCGATAAAGGTAGTATGGATGTGCTGATAAACTTAGCTATGGCTTGTGTTATAGATTCCTGCCTATCAGAACTACAAAAATCTTGCGTTGTTTCATTTCTCTTTCTTTTTTTCCGAGGTGGTTCTACAGTTCCAGAATTTGATGAATTAGACGGGTCGTCAACATTTCCATCAGCACTGAAAGCATGTGTCATATTCATAAAAACAATTCTCAATGAAATCTGGCAATTAAACTAATTTTTTTTTTGTTAAATTGAATATAACAGTCCATACACCATCCCCCGAAGTTTGGTTCGCAATAAAATAGTATCTACTTACACATTATATATAGTATTGTTTTTTGGTTCAAGCTTATGAAGTGCTTTGAGATGATTGGCGATTGTGGATGGTGAGCCGCAATAACTAAGACGTGCTTCACATAAAGAGCACTGAACTTCCTTGCTCTCTTCAATTATCTTTGCGTAACTCCACACCCAACTTCTTTTACGCGACATATTATATCTAATATTTATGATCTACGAAATATTTAAACTGAATATTTTTAACTGTCACTGTACCAGCCCGGGATAGCACAATATTATTTCTTTTCCGTCAACATGTAAACACACAAGTGTTAAGACTTCAAGACTAATTATAAGACTGTCCGACATGTGACAGGCTACACACACAGCGCAAGATGCCGGAATAAACATTTGTTTATTATTGTTTTTTGCACTGCTCGACTTACATACCAAAGTACCAATACAAAGCAGAGAGAATTTGTTTCAAAGATTCAGCACAATGCTACATAAAAAAAGTATATTTTTTATTTGAAAATATCTTTCAACATGAAAATGAGATTATATTGCGTTGAACAAAAGAAACTTGCTTAAATGAAACCATTTTATATTGTTCAATCAAGAAAAATACATTCTTATTATTTATATATAATTTTCTTGAATCGAAAGGGAAAAATGTTGGATAGAAAATAACACATTTTTAAATAAAAAATTAGAATTTTCAAGATTAAATAATTTCTATTACAATATCCTTATTCTTAAAGAGAGCTAAGATATGCTAAGGTATGCTAATTACTAAGGTATGTTTAATTCTCACATTCCTAATTCAGAAAGCCTGCATCAAATTCAGACTCATTGAAATTTAAGATTATCAAATTCTTATAAGAAGATTAAAGATTGTTGTGTATATACGAAACAATGAACGCGTCAATTTGAGTATATAAGTTTTAATTTGACACTTCTTTCTTTTCTGTGTAGACACTGTACACTACACAGTTACATATCATTCTAAATCCTAATGAAAATAACAAGTAATCGAAAAAATGGTTTATTCGATTAATAATTAATCAGTTTCAGCGATTAATCGGTTAACCGAAACCGTATTAACCGATTAACCGTTTAGTCGAATATTAAACGTTTCTTTCGGTTACAACCGGTTAACCGATTTTCAATTAACCGACTAATCGGTTACAATCACGAGCCCTACTTGACACAATACAGGTCATAACTTAAAATAAAATTAGTCAAACTTAATCAGACCCCGACCTCAATGGTCTGAATAACGAATAAACGAAAACTCTAAGAAAGTTAGGTCGGAAGTGTAGCTCCTGCTACTGAGGTGTAAATAATCATCCTTTACTATGTTTACACTTATCTGCACTTTTGTGCTGAAAGTGTTCCCGAAGCTCGGCTTACCTCGTCTCCGGAGTCCTCCGAGTCTCCGAACATCTCCAAAACGCTGCGAAACAGCACCTCATCTTCCGGCCCCTTGCCAATCTCTCTCGAGACAGACCTGTACCGCTTCGGCTTGGCTCGCGCGCTGTCCAGTACCCCCGACGTGCTCGGCACCGGGCTGACTGATGACTCTCCAGTCCTGACCTGGACCTCGCTCTTTTCGGTCAGGACCGTTGGTTGTGTTCCCTTTTGGTCAGGCTCCTCAATAACATCCGCAGGTAAGTTTACCTCGACGCCAGCGGTCGCGGAACTGCTCTGCTTCGCTTCCCCGTCGTCGTTACTTGCTGGGGAAGATTTGTCCACAGTTAGTGTCTGAGCCTCCGGCTTCATATAGGTTAATATACTTTTTCTGATTACACATAAATATATAATGACATTAATATATTTAATATACAAATTAAATAAATATATTAATGACATTAATATACATAAATATATTAATGACAAAATGTTTTTTACAAACACGATGATAGTAAAAAGGATAATTTATGATGGAAATAATACAATTAAAAATAATGAAGGCATTTTATGTGAAATTATCAATGATAAAGGTTAGGTTGTAACCAGACATTCGAGGTCAAGAGTTTACAATTTAATAATTATAGGTTCTCCTACCTTATTATACGGTCGCCAGCTTGTTTTTTCCCTACCCACAAGCAAGGTTCTACGCCGCGGGATGACCGTTATACCCCCTCCACGCAGCTTCCTTTGTCCCGTTCGCCGCGTCACCAAGATTGCCGCCGACACGTTCAAACTTGTTAGGATGACGCAATCAATTGCGTCGTTGCCTCCACACAAAGACCCTTTGTTCTCACGTTCTTTTAACGGTTCTTTATTCTCTTTTTCAGGTTTTCCGTCTCCAGCGATCACCACCAGGATGCCGATGCCACCAGCAGACAGTTCGAATCACCGAAGAATTGATCCAAGATCGTCACAAAGGTAAGTACCGATTCTCTAACTAGAATACCACTTTCGCGAATAGATATTAATCTAACGAATGTTTTTCAGGCCTGTTCCATTCCCGAATATCCAGGATTCGAAGGTAAATAAAAGTTCACTTTTGTTGATTGAAAATATAAAAAATATAAATATATTTTTGTTAAATATATATTAAACCATTACAAAAAGTCAAACCAATATTTCATATAAACACGCAATCACGTTCGCGCCACGGAACTCACTACTAATGCTTTCTACGCGTCGAATTATAATGTCAGCGCAGGCTCGACTACATGTTCGTATGTGTCAAGAGCCAACCGGTTACCATCCAGTCGATAGTGCTTAGTACTAGTCGCAGTCTCTCTCTCTGCCTCGCCTTTTATATCCTTCCCACTCCTGGGCTTCCCCCACTCTCGACTCCCGCACTCGGCGCTCGACGCATGCGCACCGCGCCGCCGCTTGGTCTTAGGTCTAATCGCTAACCATATACATGACCGAACGCAATTTCCCCCTTTTTTGGGTTCACAAACAAAATAACATCCTCTGATACAGGAAACAAAATAATCTCTGTTACAATATAATACCTTTTTACCGAAAAGTGTAGATTCTTTAACCAAAAGTGCACTTAGATACATCTTTGTATTTACACCTTTCTACACTTATGTGTGTAACTTAAAATAAACGATTGCCAGATATACTCTATCTCTTTTCTCGTGTATTTGTCATGAAAATAAAACTATTAGAACGAACGAAAAACATATAAAAGAACTACCCTTCCTTTATTTGGGTAGATTGAATAACCAAATACGGCTAATACCATATCGGACTAACTGTCCTTTGAAAAAGAAACTATATTTGTACCAAAGTGTAGCTAAAGCAACGCGAGTGCAGATATTATATATAAGTTTATGTGCACTTACTACACTTTTTTCTGTTTTCGCGTACTACGCAATTTCCGGTCAGGATCTAGAGTTTCTCAGGATCGTCTAACGGCACCAGCACCCGCTTCAAGACGGGTCGTCCCTCTGGGCCGCATTCCACCATCCTGCTGACCGATTTATAACGTACCGGTTCCCCGGTACCGCTGTCGTCGTCGCGTCCTTCGCCCGATGGTCCAGGCACAGGACTTGGCGGTGCAGCACCCGGCTGCAAGGTTAGGTTTAGATAATTGTAAACTAGATAATTGTAATATATATAACAACATTATATTGCAGTAATTAAAAATTGTAGTATAAATATTACATAATAACAATCTTTTCTTTTTCTTTAGGAGAAAGTGATATGAAATTTATATCTGTAATCTATTTGGAATCAATAGGTATTACGTTTAACTCATCATCAACATCATCATGTAAATATATTAATTAATATTTTATTAATTTAGATTTATTGGCCAATTTTTTAATATAAAAGTATACAAATTTTTAGTTAATTTTATTAAACTGTATTAAAATACAATATTTATATACTTTTTTCTTAGGTACAGAAAATATTTTGGAAACATAATATTGATGACAAAAATAAAGATTGTAACATCAGTATTAATTATGGACATAGATGGAATGAAAAAGAAACGAAATATTTGTTCAATCAATACTGTATACATTTTCTGCAAATCGGCCCATTCCAGTCTTTCAAAAATAAAGCTACCATGTTTGAAAAAGTAAGTAAAGATTTGAATCAACAATTTAATATAAAAGTTACTGGATAACAATTCCTCAACAGATTTAAAAATGTTAATAAACATAATAAAAATGTATTGTCCAATAATAAAGTTACTGGGAATATTCCAACCGAAGTGCTTTATGGCAGTGAGTTTGAAGAAATTAAAAGTATAGACGATAGTGTTCAGCCAAAAGTGTTAGTTGGCGTTAATTAGATAATAATGAATAAAAAGACAAAAGTAGGTTTTAGTAGTAAACATTTTGATAGATCTGATGATATTGCATATGAAAAACCAAATAAAAGATTGAAATCTAATTCAATCGAGCAAGTTCTTCGAGAAATATCAGCCACTGCTGAAAAAAATAGAGATCGACGTCATAAAGAAAAATGTGATTTATTAATATTATTACTTGAAAAATTAAAAAGAGATTCGAATTCTGAAAAAAATTGTTAAAAACTATGTAACGTTTCATAAATTTAATGTTTTAAAAAAAGACTGAGTTACAAAGTGATATAAGTTATTAACAGTTTATTAAATCGTTTTAATTTTTTTTTTATTTATATATCTTAAACCTTTTTTATTGTTTGTATAAAGAAAGAATTGTTTTCTGTTTGTATAAAGAAAGAATATCTATATGTTTTATGTTACTTCAGTTATATTACATTAAGCAAACTATATGTATACTTTCTTTTATGCATAAAAAATTTTTTTTGTATTAAGCGCCATAATGAAACAAAGAATTAATATTACCCTCTCAAAATGCTCATTACTTTTGATATTATTTTATAAAAAAAAAATAGCTACATGTGTGCGTCTATAATTTACAGAATCATTCTGTAAACACATTGCTGAAGATGGTCCAAAGAAAGGACCGAAACGTTCAAATTTAAATAAAGAAGATTACAATTGAAGTCAGCGTTTAAGTTCTTGCGCCCGGCTCTCACCTGCCTATCCCTCTTATCCTGTCAATAGTTATTACTACATATATATTTCCGTTTATTTTAATATAATAAAATATGTATGAAGTTAGTAAAAAAACTGTATTTTTGGAAATTTTATTGTTTTTATTTTATTTTATGACACAAGCTTATTATAAAAATAAACAATTTCAAAAATATATATAATATACACTGCGACGACTTTTTCTCTCGTTAAGACGAACGCGATTGCCGTCCCGCTCTCGCCGTCGCGCGGATCTTTTCTTTGCGCCAACGACGGAGAGTTTACTCGCTGTACGCGAGAGACGTGAGGGAAAGTCAACGAAAAAAAGGCGATAGAAAAATGATATGGAAAATGTAAACGCGCCGAAAAAGAACGGGTTGACGGGAGTTCCGCGCGTGCCGTGACGAAAATTCAATATGTAACGCGAAAACCGAAAATTGGGCGCCAGACGCGGTCTTTCACGCGTCAGTTCGCAATATCGTACGAGATTACGCGAACGCTAATTACCAGTATTCGCCACGGGCTGACTAGCTCGCCTAACGGTAGAGGGGTAGGGCTATAATTGACGGAACGCGATATTTGGCAAGAGGCGACAGATACAGGCAACAATAAAGACAGACGAATAATGCAGACGATAAATACCACCAAGAAAGAATAAGCAAATAAATAAGAGATAGAAAAGCGGGTTTATTATAATAGAGTTGCGTATGAATTCAATGAAATGTGATAAATAAAAAAAAGAAGCAGAGATAATTGGTAATAAACAGTTTCAGAGTGATAATGAACAGATAAATAATGTTGAGTAAATCGGCAAAGAAAAGTAATAATAAAGAAGTACGGAATAGTAAAGATACAACAATCCCGAATCAGAAGATTGGCGAATAGAATAAATAATATTGCCAGACTTTAAACCCGACTAAAGATACGTGAAGTAAAGTTTAAACATAATAAATAATAAGAATTAGATTCGCAAGACATAAAAATAACAACCCGAAATAATTAACGCTCGCCGCGTTCGGCGGTAGCAATTCGCTTACGAGAATTCTCACAACGACGTGCGAAATCATAAGTCGGACATTTCCCGACGTTAAAGTACAACGACGATTTTCGGTCTTTACGGCCTCGCCAGCCGCTTTGAGTCGCCGCGAAGTTTCGATACAGACGCGACAATAAACGGAATCGACGCACCGACCAAGACGGCAATTACACGCGACGCAATACTCTCACACACTCGCACGCTTTAAATTCGACTAAAGCACTGACACGCATATTTTACGCGGCGCACAACCACTCTCTCTCATTTGCACGACACACATTCGAAACTCTATAACGACGCATAATTTACACGTAACGAAATATCCGCGACGCAAATCTCCAGAGAGACAGTAATGAATTTAACGCGATCGCGATATCTAAAAAAGAAATACGAAGAAACGAGACCTGTGCTTTGCAGGCTCCGGTAACCGAAATCACTTGTCGTCGTGGCCGCACCGCTAAACTTTTAGCTAATTATCGGGCGTAGCCCGCACACCAAAAACCACTAAAAATTACGGCGACGAGGACAGAATGACGCAATCCCGGACGCGATCGCACGTGGCTTAAAGTACGGAGGGCAACCTCACCGGCACCTTTCTTCTCGCCTGGGCCTTGCAGGGTCGATAACGGCTCGTCCTTCTAAAAAATTCGGCAAAAGTCGATATCGGCGGTCCGAGCTCCTCACTGTACAATTGGTCGCGACAGGCTGATTCCCGGATCCTCGCGATCCAGGATCGATGGCTCAGGGCCTGCTCAACACTGCGCAAACGGGGTGCGTGTTATCGCGGCCAATCCCGCGGCGGCACGCGATAACGCCGGTAAGCGGCACGCTCAAGGCCGTGTCGGGGGCACGTGCACCCACGGTATTGCCGACTATAATTTTGATAACGCCTGCTCGACAGGGCCGTCGCAGAGTTTTCGCAGTTGATTTCCCTCGTGTGTGCTGTCACGGGCCTTGCCTCGGATTTTCCTTCTGGTCCGTGTTTCGTGCTCTCCGCTCTCGATCCGGGCTCGATATTCTCCCATGATCTCCATTGAATTTTTCCGGTAACCGCGTCTCTATTTTCTCTCCTCTGCCCCTGTTGCCTCCGTGCCTCCGTACTTAGTGGCTCGTACCAATAAAGAACTAAAAATAAAAATCTATAACGCTCGGAAAAGAACGATAACATAAACGCCTTGTTGGAGACTGGGCACGGTTATCGCTATTTTTCGCCTGACGCGGACTTTCGGTCCGCGCTTTATGATTAGGGAAGAACTCGGCGGACGCTCGCGGGACGGCAACGTCACACCCCCCACTCCCAAGAGAAACCGTGCCGGCGACGATCACCAACAATAACCACCCGTCCGATTCTCCGAATTTCGGTTCGGGCGTCGGAGAGCAATCGTAGCCTCCAGAGCAAAACCCCACACACAAAACGGACAGTAACAGACATCCAGACGACAGTAGGACGGACGCAATAATTCCGAAATCCTTTCGCAGGCAAACTCGTGTCTCTCCGTAGTCGCTAGGTTTCTAAGGGCAGCGCAATATCGACAGTCAGTGACGTTTGCAGACGTCGTGCGATGGAGACGGGTAATAAAACTGAGGCTGACAAAAAAATAAAAATACGGCTTTCATTGTCTCGCGCTTGCTATGTCTTATCCCGATACCGACAACGGCAGGCCGACTGCTCCCGGTGGCGCGAGAATATCAAAAATAAAAAGGATTTGGTAATTATGTAGAGTAGGGCCTTTTTCGAATTTTGATATTTTTTTACGACTCTTTTGGTAAAACTTTTTGTTGTGACTCCCACAGTGATAATCAATCGGGGGAGTCCAAAAAATATGTAACCTACCTATTTTTTAACCTATTTTTTTTCAACATAGCTTTCCGGATCTTCCGACGTTACAAATATATGGTGGCCCTTAAAAGGGCCAAGTGCCCGCTTCAAGCGCTATACTTTACATATACTTTACAACGCGAAGCGAGGTCTACCCCACAATTCTTGTGTGGATTGGAAAGTGTATGCGTGGATGCAGTGGGTTGCGCCCCCCCCTACGGGGGGGCTCCACTTCCGAAAGATATAACCTAATCCAAACCAATTTCTGATTTAAAACTAAAATTTGGTTTGGGTTAGGTTATATCTTCCGGAAGTGGAGCCCCCCGTAGGGGGGGCAGAACCCACTGCGTCCACGCATATACTTTACAACGCGAAGCGAGGTGTACCCTACAATTCTTGTGTGGATTGGAAAGTGTATGCGTGGACGCAGTGGGTTCCGCCCTTCCGAAAGATATAACCTAACCCAAACCTATTTCTAATTTAAAAATAAAATTTGGTTTGGGTTAGGTTATATCTTCCGGAAGTGGAGCCCCCCGTAGGGGGGCAGAACCCACTGCGTCCACGCATATACTTTACAACGCGAAGCGAGGTGTACCCTACAATTCTTGTGTGGATTGGAAAGTGTATGCGTGGACGCAGTGGGTTCCGCCCTTCCGAAAGATATAACCTAACCCAAACCTATTTCTAATTTAAAAATAAAATTTGGTTTGGGTTAGGTTATATCTTCCGGAAGTGGAGCCCCCCGTAGGGGGGCAGAACCCACTGCGTCCACGCATATACTTTACAACGCGAAGCGAGGTGTACCCTACAATTCTTGTGTGGATTGGAAAGTGTATGCGTGGACGCAGTGGGTTCCGCCCTTCCGAAAGATATAACCTAACCCAAACCTATTTCTAATTTAAAAATAAAATTTGGTTTGGGTTAGGTTATATCTTCCGGAAGTGGAGCCCCCGTAAAGGGGCGAAACCCCCCCCCCGTGGACCACCACCTTGTCGTGGTGGGGGGGCTCACCCAATCCGCTGTAGGATTGGGTGCTAAGAGTGGTCCGTACCCAAGTTTATTGGGTACAACAGCTCCCCGAGTTCTGGGGAGCTTCTCCTCAGCCTTCGGGGAGCCCTTCCTGTTTGGGGGATAATGGGGTGTTGCGGGACTTTCGTGTTACCCGGGCTGGGTAGCCTGGGATTACGGGTGTCTCGCGGGGGATGTGGGTGCCGGTCTCCCTCGTGTCTGGGACCGGGGTGGCGTGGCGGGATCTTCCGCCTCGTCACTCGCGGTCTGGCATGGGGGGATACGGCGTCTCACAATGGATGGCTCCCTGTCTCGGTGCAAACGATGGTGGGACGTGGTCCCATCCGTATGCGCACAGAGGGGGAGGACGGGTCGACAGGGTATATGCCCGCAGATATGCGGGCATCCGGAAGTGTCCGGACTGTCGGCCTGGGCCGTCCCCGAACCACCTGAAGGTCCTGAGTGGTTCGGATCGACGGCGGGGATGGCCAGTAGCGACTCCAAGGGGCTTTGCCCGGAGGAGGTCGCGTAGCGGTCTCCAAGGGGCTTGCCCGGAGGAAACCGCGCTGGTCGTCGCCGGGGCCGCTCGGACTTTTCCGAGGCAGGGTCCGGCGATGAGAGTAGACCTCTGGCTGGTAGCGACCGTTTCCCCTTCCGAAGCTGCCAGTCAGAGGAAGGAGTGCCCTTTTGCTGGGAATGGGCCCCCAGCGGAGGGTGGCTGGTCGCCACGACGGATAAGGCGGTGCCGGGGAGCGGCGACACCGTCCCAACCGTTCGTGGGGCCCCCCGGGTGGCGCCACCCGCAGCGGTGCCCGCGAGGTCAGAGGCGCGGGACCCCTGAAAGCCTGCATGCGGTGTAAACTCCATGCAGATGAGTAAGGGGCTCGGAGTCTGGCCGAGGTGCGGTATCCCCCCGGCAAAGACATAGGGTAAGACCCCCGGTGAGTACACCGGACCCGGCCGGGGAGGTGTGCCGGTCATGTTTCGGGCACCTCTCTGGTCGGTGAGAGATACGCCGGTCCCCCTGAGCCGCTGCGGGACAGTGGGATTAATCTACAATGACGGATACACGTAATAAAAACACTGACGAGATGGATGATAAATTTAACAATAATAAAAATAATGATGAGATGGAAGGAATAGACGTGGTGGGTGGGGAGGAAGAGGAAGTGGAGGCATCTGCTTCAACGAGTGGACCCAGGATATCGGGCCCACGTTCCTGCAGACTGAGGGTGACAGAGGTCAGAAAGGTCTCTGTTCGCCTTCAGAAGATGGAGCTGAACTCAGCCCCAACAATCGCCGATAAGAAAGGCGAACGGGAGGACAGGGAAAAAGATCTATGCCTTCCGAATTCGGAGGCAGAGATTTTACTTCCCCAGAAAGGGAAGCGAGGTCGACCGGAGTCAAAGGGCGATTACGCGTGGAAAAAGATGAAGAAGGAAGAAGACGCGCGTAAGAAGGAGGAAAAGGAGGAGAGGGAAATGCTGGACGCCAACATCCCGATCTCTGACAGCATGGCTCTCCGCCGCATGGAGGAGAAGGCGGAAGAGTTACGGGAAGAACTCCGGGAAGCACTGACCGCTGACGTGGCGGCCGAAGCCTTACGGCACGCCACGGTGATCAAAAAGTGGGCCCTAAAGTCCAAAAACTTGAAGGGCACGGTGCAGAAGGAGATAAGGGGAGCCATCTGCTTCTTAGGGGCGGCCCTCATGACCATCACCACCAGAGTCCCGCGGGACTGTGATGACGCGGACACTGGCCGGGATAAGGGACTCGCTCAGCAGGTGGCTAAGCTCAAATCCGAGAATGCCAGGCTTCACGTGGAGGCCAAATTGCACCGAATCCGCCTCAAGGCACTTGGGGAGGGTTCGGAGAAAGATGGCGGAGAGAAGCCTGGCCCCTCGTCAGTGGGCTCAAAGGAAGGGGAAGTGCCGGACCCCCGCGACACCCCATTGCCTCCGGATGAGGAAATGGAGGTAGATGTTGCAGGAGCCGAGCACACATTGGTTGTGGGGAGACCTCCAGTGCTCAGGCCGCCTATCAAAGGCAGGATAGGGGCACTGGAGGACTATCCACAAGGGATCAATAGCCCGGGGGACAGGCGTAGGTTTGACGAGCTGTCCTCCACTATCCAGCTTCTTCTTGGTAAGAGGGAGGAGCTGGTAACAAGAGCCAAGAGCTCATGGGCTACGGGATCCCGGGATAGGGGGAAGACCCCCTCCGCGACTCCCTCGACCTCGACCGTTCCCACCGCCCCCCTGCAGTCGTCCCAAAGACAAAAGCAGGGGGAGGAGGTACCAAAAAGGGGAAGGGGAAGAGGAAGAGGGCGGAGCAGGAGGGGGCTACAGCTAAGGCAGCCCCGGAGAAGGAGCCTAAACAGGCGGCGATAGCCGTCGTCTTGGAGAAGGCTCCTCAGAAGACTGTGACTTCGGCTCCCCGGCCTTCGTCCCAGGACGCCACCTGGGCGAAGGTGGTGGGGAGGAAGAAGAAGAAACGGTCAGCGGGGGCAGAAAAACCTACGCCCCCGCCCCCCCAGCAGAGCGGGCAGCGCAAAGCGGCCTCTCCGCCTCTCACCGAGAGGAGAAAGGAGAAGGCCGCGGTCGCGCCCGGCGGGGGAAAGAGGAGAGCTTAACCGCAGTGACGCAGGTGAGCGTAACCGCCGCCAAAGACGGCGGCGGTTACGCTCACCTGCCCGGAGGGGCAATACGGTGAGGTAATCGCCAAAGCGAGGCAGGCAATCAACCTGTCGGAACTGGGGGTAGAAAAAGTGAGGGCGCGGCGTGCAGCCACAGGCGCACTTGTGTACGAGATCCCCGGTTCCGACGGGAAGATGAAGGCTGACCTCTTTGCAGGCCGACTGTGGGAGGTCATAGGGACAGTAGAGGGGGTTAAAGTGGCCCGTCCGGTCCGGTTGGCCGAAATCCGCATACATGGACTGGACGAGTCTATCAAGACCCCCGAAATTGTGGCGGAGGTTGCTCGCATCGGAGGGTGCGAGGCCTCCGATGTACAAACGGGGGAGATCAGATTCTCCCCCAAAGGGCTTGGAACCCTTTGGGTTAAATGCCCTCTCGCGGCGGCAGATAAAGTTGCCCGAGAGGGCAAAATACGGGCAGGCTGGCTTATGGCCAGAGTGGAGCTGCTTAAAGCCAGGCCCCTCCAATGCTTCAGATGCTTGGGGAGGGGCCGCGTTCAGGCCAAATGCAGCAGCAAGACCGACAGGTCTGGCTGCTGTTACAATTGCGGCTCTAACGGCCATAAGGCCATCAACTGCATGGCGCGAACGCGCTGTGTAATATGTGCGGAAGCAGGAAGACCATCGGGGCACAGGGTAGGAGGCAAAGATTGTGCCCCCAAATGAGGACCCAGCGGTCAGGGGGAAAATAAACCCCAAGGGAAGGAAAAGGCGACCAAGGAGGGGGGCCAACAGGTCATTGCCAAAAGGAGAGAAGCCTAAGCAGAAGAGCAAGAGCTCCAAGGCAAAGGAAAAAGGAAAAGCTCAGACGGGGAGCGATAAACCTCGCCCCTCACCTGAGCTTATGGAGGTTGTTCCGGAGGGGGCCGGCAATAATAACTAATTATGAAAGTCGGCCTCCTCCAGTCAAATCTTAACCACTGCAAGAGGGCTCAGGATTTGTTCATTCAGACCCTCATGGAGTGGCGGTGTGGGATTGGGATCGCGGCTGAGCCATACAAAGTCCCCGAAGGACACCCATGCTGGGCCGGGGACGAGATTGGCTCAGTCGCGATCACTTGGATGAATTTAAAAGGATCCCCTCCCTGTATCAAAATTGGGAAAGGGAGGGGATACGTGGCTGTTGAATGGGGGCCCATCCTTCTTATAGGGTGTTATCTCCCCCGAGTCTGGGCCCTGCCCAATACGAACAAACACTGGATGAGTTGGAGGTTTTCCTGTGGAATAGACTCCCTCATCTAGCAATAGTGGCCGGGGACTTCAATGCCAAGTCAGGGTATTGAGGTTCCCGTCCTACGCCGGGGCAGGGTTCTGGAGGAATGGGCTGCGGCACTCGGCCTGTCTGATTAACACAGGTACGAGGAGCACCCTGATCCGTCCGCAAGGGGAATCCATCGTGGACCTTCCATGGGCCACGCCCCTTGCGGCGGATAGGATAAGTAATAGGCGGGTGACAAGTCAGGAGATTTTAAGCGACCATCTTTATATTAAGATGGAGGTCGCTGTCACCCGCCAAGGGGTGCTCTGCTGCGCCCAGGGGGGGGGAGACGTCAGGACCAAGAGGTGGGCCCTCAAGAAGATGGATCCGGACAGGCTGACGGCTGCCGTCCTCTCGGCGACCTGGCCCGGAATACAATTACCTCCGACGGAGGATATTCCGGGCCAGGTGGAGTGCTCCGGGGCATGATGGAAGACGCTTGCGACTTTGCCATGCCCCGGGCCAGGCCGAAGCCACGCCGAGCGGAGTACTGGTGGTCCACGGAGATCGCTGAAATGAGAAGATCTTCCGTGGCCGCCAGGCGCCGCTTTACGAAAGTGAAAAGGCGCGGCAATGAGGCGAAGACGAAGGAAGCACTGGGGGCGTATCGGCTGGCCCGTAACGCCCTCAGTGCGGCCGTCAGGAAGGCCAAGGCCGGGGCTTGGGATGAGCAGTTGCTCACCCTAAGCTCAGACCATGGGGGCGCCCATATCGCATTGTCATGAATAAAATGCGGCGGTGGGCGCCCGCAGTGACGGAGTCCCTGGACCCTCGGTTCCTAGAGGAAGTGGTCAACACCCTATCCCCGGTGGTTCAAGTAATCCCCCGGCGGGGGAATGAGCTCTGGGAGTGGGGTGAAGAACTCGAGGTGTCCGGGGGCGAGCTCGCCAGGATTGCCAAGAGGTTAAGGGCCAGGGGCAACAAAGCCCCAGGCCCCGATGGCATTCCTGGCAGGGTTTGGG
Source organism: Lasius platythorax (assembly GCA_963971435.1). Classification (NCBI taxonomy): domain Eukaryota; kingdom Metazoa; phylum Arthropoda; class Insecta; order Hymenoptera; family Formicidae; genus Lasius; species Lasius platythorax. The sequence goes on from OZ020537.1 coordinate 19,704,407, forward strand.
CCAAGGCCTTGGACCTACTGTCCGAATTTATGAGGCAGCTGTTTAGCAGCTGCCTTAGGCAGGGCTGCTTTCCCCCAGCTTGGGAACAGGCGAACCCCGTCCTGATTCCCAAGGGGGGCAGACCGGAGGTTACGCCTTCCGCATACAGGCCTATATGTTTGTTGGACGAGGCGGGCAAAATGCTCGAGAGAGTGATTGCCGATCGCCTCGCCCAACACCTAAGGATGGAGGGCCCTGATCTCCACGAGGAACAGTACGGATTCCGCGAGGGACGCTCGACCACGGATGCAATCCTGCGAGTGGGGTCCTTCGTGGAGTCCGAGATTGAAGAGGGCAGGGTGGTGGTGGCAGTGTCCTTGGACATTGTCAACGCTTTCAACACCCTGCCCTGGGTGAAGGTGGGGGACGCCTTGGCATATCATCGCGTCCCCCAATACCTCGTGGAGATTATAGGGTCTTACTTTGAAAATAGGGGTCTGAGGTACCAGGACAAGACCGGTACCGATTGCGGAAGACAAATGTACTGCGGGGTCCCACAGGAGTCGGTCCTGGGACCCCTGTTGTGGGACCTCGCGTACGATAGAGTGCTACGGTCTGCCCTCCCCCCCGGCTGCAGGGTTGTCTGTTATGCAGACGACACTCTGGTTTTGGCCGGGGGGAATAACTGGGGAGAAGCAGCGGGAACGGCGGAAGTGGCGGTGGCATGCGCCGTGCGCTCGATAAGGGATATGGGCCTGAAGGTATCGCCACAGAAAACTGAGGCGACTTACTTTCATGGGGCCAGAAAGAAGGCCCCCAGGGCCCATATCCTTGTGGGAGGCACCCCAGTCCAGTTGAGTCCAAGTATAAAATATCTTGGACTCAAGCTGGACGAGAGATGGAAGTTCAGAGATCACTTTGATCATTGGCCGGGAAGGCGAGCAAGGTGGCGGCTGCCCTCAGCCGCCTCATGCCGAATATGAACGGGTCGGATGACAGAGTGCGTCGCTTATATGCGAACACGGCCCATTCGGTGGTCCTTTACGGATCACCGGTGTGGGCGGACGCGGCGATGGCCTCCAAAAGGATACGTGACATTTTACGTCGCGTACAGAGGAAGGTGGCCATTCGCTGCGTCCGCGGATACAGAACCGTGTCGCGGCGGCCATTGCCCTGGCAAGTCAGCCGCCTATGGAGCTGCTCGCGCGCATGTATGCAGATGTATACATGCGTCGCAAAGAGCTACGCTCCATGGGCACAGAATTGACGGCCAGGGTAAAGGGCATCACTGGGCTCCAAGCCCGGCAACTTTTGATGGAGAGGTACGATGAGTACCTCTCCACCAAAATCCTCCCGAGTTCTTCGGGGAGGAGAGTTGTCGGGGCCGTGAGGCCACATCTGAAAAGATAGGCAGAAAGGTCTCACGGCGGGGTGTCCTTTTATCTTACGCAGGTGTTCACCGGGCACGAGTGCTTTGGAGAATACCTGTGTAAGATTGGTAAGGAGCGCACGGCGGATTGCCATCATTGTGGGGATGAGGAGGACACGGCGCAGCACACGCTGGAATTTTGTCCAGCGTGGGCAGAAGAGCGTCGTGTCCTCCAGGAAGTGGTCGGAGAGGACCTCTCCCTCGGCAATCTTGTAGACAAGATGCTCGAGGGAGAGGTCCAGTGGAAGGCGGTGGTCTCCTTCTGTGGACAGATAATGACAGGTAATGACTAACACTGAGGCGGGGGCCATCTACACCCTCGCCTTAGAGTAGAGAAGGGTGTTGGGGAGAAGGGCACGTTTGCCCTTCTCTCCTCACCAAAGGAGGAAAACTCCCTCATACACGCGCGCAGATGGGTGGGCAGCTACCCACCTATCAAAGAGAAAGTACACATGGGGGAGATGGGATGGGGGTCTGAGCGGGTGACTCAGACCTTCATCCCGCCCCGGGGAGAAGCTTCTCCCCGCTTGGGCGTGGCACGGGGGCGCGGCCCTCCCGTGCCACAACAGATAAGGGAAGGCCTTCCCTCCTTCCCCCCGCAAGGGGAAGGAGAGGGAAGCTAGAGAGAGCCACAATCAGTGGCTCTCTCGGGAAGGAAGGCCCTGGCCTGGACGGAGAGCCCCCGGAAGTGATGCTATTGCAAGTTCCCGGGGGCTCTCAGTCAACGTCTGAGATGGTCGCCGCAGGGATTTTAGTGGGTCGGGGGAGTCCACAGGACTACTGCCAAAGTCCTGGTACGGCAATGATCCCAACCCCACATAACCCATGGCTCGGTCCCCGCCGGCCATGGGTATCTATTCGTGGATTTCCCCTGCGATAAAAAAAAGGGGGGCGAAACCCACTGCGTCCACGCATATACTTTACAACGCGAAGCGGTGTCCACCCCACACCTCCCCGAGCTTACGGCCCGAAACAAGGTCTATAATTGTTCTATTCCACATGCGTTTTCGACTTTCTACACGAAGCGAGAAAAAAAATTTTGGAAAAAAGAGGTTAAAAAATAGGTAGGTTACATATTTTTCGAACTCCCCCGACTGATTATTACTGTCGGAGTCACGACAAAGATTTTTATCAAGAGAGTCGTAAAAAAATATCAAAATTCGAAAAAGGCCCTATTCTACATAATTACCAAGGATTTCATAAAATGGTAACAAAACAAACAAACAAAAAAAATTGGACCCAACCAAAACAGAAACAAAACAGGGAGAAAAAATAAAAAACAATCAGAGCAAAACGCAAAACGGAGAACGCCCGTTATTTCTTCTTTACCACCATACGATCTCGCGGTTGATGAAATTACAAAAAAATAAAACGGGATTTAAAATACATAAGCTAGTGCTTGAACCGATAGCCAAACGGAGTCCAAGGGGAGTCGCGAGGCGCGTCTCCGCGGGGTTGACGGTCCAGTGCGCCAGGGAGGTTCCGGACCCTCGTCCCGGCCGGTAGGGGCCTTGGGCCCGCCAGTCCTTTTGGCATCTCGGGCAGTCTCTCACCGTGGTGCCCACTCGGCCACACCGGTAGCAAAAGGTGATATCTCGGGGTCGGGGGCATTCGTTATATATGTGCGTTATATTCGCACAATTCCAGCAGCCGCCCGGGGGCCAGGGATGCGTTGAGGGCCTTCTCTTTACGTGGTGCTCGGACCCCTCAGCACCCGACGAATCGGTGTCCCCCGCGGCCCGGTCCGTTTCGGTCGCCCTTTCTTCCGTCGCCGGGGCAATTTGTACGGCGACATCTAGAAGAGGGCCCGCTGTTTGGGCAATTCTGTGCTGCCGAGCGCTTTGCTCCATCCGGGTTCGGCCGATCTCCTCCCTCAGACCGGCCCAAAACTGCGGATCCTGCTCCGCCGCCGCTTCCAACTGGGTCGCGATCTTTCGTAGCACGCTGCGCGAAGTCATGTTTGATAACGGGGATCGACAACACACCCTACGAATTAGATGAAGCAATATAAGGTTTCAAGTACTTTACATGGATTTTGAGAATTCGGAGTAAAGAGAGAAGAAAGGGAGATGGTGGCGACAGAGAAGAGGTTTAGAGGATGGAATTACTAAAGAAAGGAAGAGATCGGTAAGGAAGGAACGCGTAGGGGATAACCGTTACTGACAGGTAAAAAGATGAGACAACAAGGCAACAGGTCATGGCGACACAGGAAAGCCTGCGGGCCATATGCGCGGAACACGTGTTGCGACAGAACAGTGAAGAGTACGCAGTAGAGACTCGGAAGCAAAAGTGAGGTGGTCAAGTGTATTGCAGTGAGAAGTATAAGAAGATGGCCTGGAAGGAGGAGATGATGAGGGAGTTGAGAGGGATAAGGAAAGAAATGAGAAGAATAACGAGAGAGCTGAGGCTATTGAAACTGAGAGGGATGAGGGGATTGAACAGAGAAGAGGAGAGTGAGAGGTTAGAGAGCGTTGGAAGAGAGAAGGAGAAAGGAGACAAGGCAAAGGAAGCGATGGAAGAGAAGGTAGAAAAGGGAAGGAAGAAAGAAGGCACCCTGAAGAAGGAGAGAGAAAAGGAGAGGAAGAAGGGGGTGCAGGGGAGAGGATATAGGAGGTGGCTGAAAGTTCCGCGAGAGAGGGAGTGAAGGAAGAGGAAAACGCGGAGGAGAAAAGAAGAAAGAGAGAGAAAGGAAGGAGAGAGGGGGAAGAAGATAGGGGGAGAAGGTGAGAGGGTTGTGATGGAGGGTAGGAAAGAAGTCAAAGAGAAGAGAAGAGTTATGTGAGGGGGAAGGAGAGAAAATATGTGGGGAGGAAGCGGAAAGGTGAGAAACTTAATTATCGATGAAGCTAAATCGCACAAAAAGTTTATTACTCTATTGATTATAAGATGTACAGTAGATAAACTTATATCAAATAAATCTGTCACACTACGTATAACACATTTATTGCCTGCAAACCTGGAAATATCAAAAAATGTTTAAACAAAATTTGTATTTAAAACAATTTTTTTATTAATTCATGATGATAATATAATATTTGTGTTACCACAAAAAACAAAGAATATGCTTTGTAGCTGTTTTTGTTTTTCTGCCTCCTGTCTCCGACGGATAATATTCACTTCTTTCAAAAATATCAACAAGAAAATTATACGTTTCACGTGAAATACGGAAACGATATCTAAATTGTTAATAAAAATTTAAAATTATATTTGTATAAAATTTCCTACATAACTTTATTTTTATTTATTTTGTAATATAAATAAAGTAAATTTGTAAGGTTTGTGATCGTAAATAAATTTTAAGATAACTAAGGTGTATAATTAATCGACGGGTCGTTGACTATGATTTACGGCACACATTCGGCGTGATATACGAGAAAACCGACTGTTAAATTAAACGAGAAAATTACACACGAAGTTGGGCGCCAGGCGAAAATCCGCGCCGCAGAAAAACTTTACGTAAATCACAAATGCTAAATCGGTTATAATTAAGGATTGAACGAACTTACCTAAGTGATGTTCAATCATGATTGTATGAGCCGCCTCTTCCGAAGAGATCATAGTTGTAGTACCTCCCACTTCACATAGTGTCACCACAAATTTCAAAGCTAGGGAAAACAAATTCCCTATGCGGCGCGGTCCACGCGCCCTGCGTATTCCTCTCTATGTTCATTCTTCAAAGCTCTGCCGTAACTTCTAATTCGGGTATCTCCCTCGAGATAAATGGGAGGGAGGGACTGATCTCTTTGGAAGAGGCGGCTCATACAATCGTCAGCCTTCCAATACCCATGACTACGCTGGTTTTCGCAGAAAACGCCCCATCCCGTAAGAGATGCATCAGAAAATATTTCTAAATTATAAATAGGTTCGGTTATTGGTGCGCTCGCAAATAAAATGTTCTTTTTCCACCACGCAAAATCTTCCTCTAGCTCTGCTGAGATGGTCATTATCGCGTCAAAATTATTATGATTAACTTCCAACGCACGAAGTCTTTCCTTCTCGAAGCGTCTCACATAAATCATCCCGTACTTTAAAGCCGGACATCGCAAAACTAACGTGCCCACGAACGCTGCAAATTCTCTTATCGTGCAATGCGATATTTTACTAAATTTATTCAATAAATCCACCGTTCGATGTATTTTTTCCTCTGTTAACCCTATAGACATCTTTTTGGAATCAAATATTAAACCTAAATATTTGCACCGCTGAGTAGGAACCGTAAGACTTTTCTTTTCATTAATTATGAAACCTAGCTCCTGTAACAGTGTAGCTGTTTTCTGAATATTATCAATACATTTTTCGTACGATCGTCCAAAAACTAAAATATCATCCAAGTAAAAAACTGAAGTAAATCCGCGTTTTCTTAAGTATGCTGCTACCGGTTTTAACAGTTTCGTAAAAACATACGGCGCCACGTTCAGACCGAAAGGCAAGCAGATAAACTCAAACAATTTGCCTCTGTATAAAAAACGCAAAAATTTTCTATCCTTCTTTTTTATAGGTACAAGATAGTACGCGTCCTTTAAATCTAACGTTGCCATATATTCATGGGGACCGATTAATCTTTTTGCGATTTTCCAGTCTTCGATTTTGAAATGCTCCGCTGCAACACACTCATTTAGTCTTTTAAGATTCAATATTAATCTATATGTTCCATCCGGTTTAGGAACTAAAAAAATGTCTGACAAAAATTGACCTTGTGACGGAAGGCATCTTTCTATCGCTCCTTTATCAATTAACTTATTAATTTGTCTATCAATTAATAATTTTTCCTTGTCTGACCACGTGCGTTCGACCGGACAACTCATTTGATTCGGCGGAGACATAAATGAAATTTCATAACCCTGTACCCATTGTCGGATCACAAGATCCTTGGTCACTTTTGACCGTGCGTTACTAAAGACTTTAAGTCTACCCGCTGGTCTATCTACGTTTGTTGATGCTCTTAATACCGCCTCCTGTAACGATCTCTGGTCAAATTCCTGCAATGCGACGTCTTCTTCACATCCAAGCTGCTGAACGTCCTGCGATGGCTGCTGGGCGATGTTTTGCGTTGCCCGCCGGACGTCGCCATACGATTCCTGTATGTCTGTTGACGCGGCGGGCCTTTCACGTTTTTTGTGTTCCTCTGTGCGTTGCTCTGCTGCGAAGATCTTTGCGGAGGTTTCAAGGCCTTTGTTATTTTTTCGAGGTTCTTTGCTAATTTTATTTTCTCCTCCAAGTCACCTCCGAATAGCCACTCGTCAACCGACGTGTTGGACAGCGTTGTTTTCATAGATATGTTTAGATTGGCCATGATAATGCTCTTTCTAGCCAGGGACTCGTCTCTATGGATTGAAGCGAGAAGCCTACCACCATCGCTTAGCTTCTCGAGTAGTTCAATTTTTCCGAGAATATCCGTCTTGAGCGTGATTGAGATTGCTTTTCCTACGGCGCCCAAACATGCCGCAACACGCTCTTGTTTCTCAACAATGCGTCTGTCTCGTTTAATTGCCGATTCTTATACCGCCGCCGTGATTTCAGCGTTTAGTATGGGAACCGATATAAAGCCGCAATTTTCCGGAGTCGGATATTTTTCCAAAAGTATTTTGACTTCCTCCGGCGGGAGTTTCTTTACAATTTCCGACCAGCAAAGAGCTACGTCTTTATGAATCGCCGCTGCTGTCTTCTTGTCCAATTCTAGACGAGCCCCTATTATGTCTACTATTTCCTGTTGAAGTTCGATCTCGTGCTCTGGAACCTCTTGCGGGGCGTCGCTTGGAAGCTCTGTTGGTAACGCTTCCGGCGCCCTGTTATCTAGCGGTTTGACGGCTGGGACCTCCGTAGCCTGTGCTTCGTCGTCCCTTCTCGACTCGTGGTTGTCAAAAGTATTTTTTCCCGCCTCTAGTATCTCTCTGATACTAGGCGATGTATGTCTAGATATAGATCGAGATCTTGTCCGATCTCGGGATCTTGAGCGTCTAACGGACGAGTAGCTCAATACGGATCGAGCTGCTGAACTCCTGGGCGAGTATCGGGATGCTGGCCGTTCTCTCTGCGGCGAATTTCCCGACGAGTATCTGGACGGTGAGCGTCTTCGAGAGGCCGAGCGTCTCGATGCAGATCGAGACAATGAGCGTTTACCTATAAAAGCCCTAGTATCATTTTGTAGTCAGACTTGTTATATGGGTTCAATCCAATTTGTCAGAATAATCTGACGTTTTTCGTCAAACGAAAAACCGCATTCCAGCGAGTATCAGAATTAATAGGCCTTACGGGTCAAACCCGCGTGGTTATAGTATGTTTTTTCTTCGTCAAAAGAAACAATTTTTGCTTTCAAAAGCTTCATACGTAACGATCAAATCGTTATGATAACCACTGTAGTAACACGTAGAACGAGAATTTTTCCAAAAAATTCCCGTGTCGATACTTCGACTATCACAACGTGGTAGAAGTGAGGTTAGCTCTCTACTTACGACGCTCTTCCTTCTGTCGATCCAGTTTTTCCTCCAATCGTTGAATTTTTCGTCGAAGCCTTCTGTTCTCCTTATCCTCGTCGAGCGATGTTCTTCTCCTTTTTTCTTTCTTTCCCATATTCTTAGTTTTCTTACGCAATCGATGTGACGACACTGGCACAAAGCGAAAGAATGAACATAGAGAGGAATACGCAGGGCGCGTGGACCGCGCCGCATAGAGAATTTGTTTTCCCTAGCTTTGAAATTTGTGGCGACACTATGTGAAGTGGGAGGTACTACAACTATGATCTCGAGGAAGAGGCGCGAAATACAATCGCGACGGAAAACACGCGACTACTCAAGTCACGGAATTGGTAGAGGGGTCGTGGTCCTTGCGGACGGGACGGGAGAAAATCGAGAGAGGCACTATTAAATTTACACACGTGAATAAATTGGAAAAAAATATAATGTATTGAGTAGCAAGTGAAAAAGAATAATATAAATAAAAAAATAATATATAAAAAGAGCAATATAAAAAAAATATTAATAAGAAATATAATTTGTAAGAGTCCGGCCAGATGTCGGCCGCAAGGGCTTCTCGCGATCGAGCGCAAAAGTATCGTATTTCACGCGCGAGCCAAAAATCAATTCTTTGGCGGATAAGATTTTCTCGCGACTCGAGGCTTATTCGGGCCTCAGCAGCGATGAAAATATTTCCGTAAGCCGACAATTAACTTGCGCTCGCCCGCGTGGAATGCCGAATATTCACAATATAACAAAGAAATACAAGAGGCGCTCTCGTAGCAGCCGTCTACGTCGCGGTAATAATAATCGCAAATATAATCAATTCCGATATCGCGGTACGACTTGTATTCTCGGTCGGAATTATACAATAATTGAACTGCCACGAAGGCAGCGACAGACTCTGCAATACAGCGACGCGAAAAATAACAATATCGCAGATTAACACAACGGCATTAAAGAACGACTAAATAAAATACGATAATAGAAAAGCGACGTATATAGTATACTAACGCGCAATACGAGACGAACGGACAATGTAATAAATGCGCAATAGACAAAGCGGGTACAATGTACGAGCTCGTTATACAAAGAAATTCTCCATATACAAGTAAAGGCAACGAAATAGACAAAAAGACGATAATTATTGACTGTCGGCGGCAAATGATCTCGGGAGAGAGTACTCACGCGGAATTTCCGACTCAGATGAGTCGTCTCGCCGATCAACTGCGTAAAGTCGAAAAATGCGAAAAATATAAAGAAAACCTCAACTTACGACAGCGATGACTTTATGGCGCGACTCATCTGGACCTTACTCACAATTGGCGGTTTTACAATAAGGCGACGTCGGTTTCACCGATAACAGCTCTCGAAGCTTCCTTTCCAAAACGCAGCAATAATGGGCCTCCGCTCTATACGCTGGTCCGCCGAACAGTGGCGAACGGAAGGCCCGCAAGAGACACGCCGGCACATTAATATGTGATAAGGCCACTTGTGGCGCTTTCGAATTACGCAGGGCCATGGTGCGACATTGAGGGTTCTTGCGGCCTTCGCGTTAATTGTCTCAAACCCTCGGTTTCTCGCTCGCTTCCTTTTACCTCCAGGTCTTGGAAAACGTCTTTTGCGGCAGCGTACGGACTTATCCGGCCTTCCTCGTCCTTTATACGTGTGATGTACCTGCGGTCGATTTCCCTCTCGATCGAGTTCCATCCGGTAAGGAAATTCGGGCCCGCGTATCGGACACAGTGCCGTAGCTCCTTATCGGGGTTCTCACGCTCCTTGCGCTTGAGTGGCATTCCCCTGGGATGTGTCCTTCGAGCCTGTAAATAGCGGTTATTTACAATGCGGCAGCGGCGGTTCTTCTCTCGAATAACGTAACCCGGTGTAAATGTTGGTAATTATTACCTGGCATGCTCCTATTATCGGTGTCGGGCCTCCCCTCGTCCTCGATGTCAATTGCGTTCTCCTCGTCGTCACCGGATGAGACCTCGCCGACCGTATTTGTCCGCCACCGTAACTATAATCTACATCTCGCAAAATACGGAACGCCAAAAATAACGAAAACCGCGGGATCGCGTCCGATCCCGCGCTCGGGCCGCGCTCTCTCTCCCTAAACCGAGAGAGCGGAGGCCCGCGCGACCGAGGCTTCTCAGCCCTTGTGACGGACGAACAAAACGTCACGTCACAGGTTATGTAATATGTTTATATGTTTATACTAACTTCATTATTTGTTTATACTAACTTCATATGTAATATGTTTATACTAACTTCATTATCATTATATTATTCAACTACTTGCATAAATGTTTCTATGCGAGGTATTTTCTTCGGTATATTGTATATCGCCTTTGCTCTTATTTTGATATCATTATCAAAACTATCCGATAAAAACAAAAACTCTGTAAGAGCGGATATTTTAAAGCAGTAAAATGTCGATTCGCCATTTTACTGCTTTATAACTAGAACTTAATTCAAATTTAAACATATTTTCAATTGAACATAAGTTCATTGTAAATTGAGTTTAATCGCTCTTAAAGAATTAAAACCTGTGCAATTCGAAAACGCTATATTACTCTCACACGCATTAAAAAGACAAAGATAGTATGATTGTGTCTGTCCTTGTCAAGTAAACAGATTGCAGCTCTATCTATCGCGACATCACGCGACTAATCTACTGCTTTGTTTTACTCTTGAGCCTCAATCTCGCACACACATATGCACGAACATTTCACGCACACTATTTTTTTACTAGGCTTCTAAACTCATCTAAAAATTCACTATATTCCTTCATGCAATTCCAAGCTTAGACTGGTCTTCTTTTGTATGAACAAACTGCAAAACTTTTATATTAAACGAGTATTGTTATGAGCTGACGCCCGAAGCCGATAAAAAAACTCTAATTTTTTAATTTTTGGGGGTTTCTGACAAAATCGGGTAGTCTGGGCTTCGTTTCAATGAGTACTTTAATCGTGGAAAAGTATTTATTATTCTATTCAACCAATAAAAAGAATAGTGTGCGCAAAAAAATAATCGTTTTGATCGGTAAAACAGACGACCTAAAGATTATCCCCTTAAATTTAAAAAATTGTTTTCCGTTAAAATTTGCGTTTCATTTATATCTTCATACCTTTTTTTTACGAGGGAGGAGGAAATGCATAATGCACACAGATTAACCCCCACTAACCGGTAATGTGGGACTCTCATCTCACTAAAACCTCCCCCCCGTGACCATCCTCAAGGCTTTTTAATGACGAGAAGATGGTAAATCGTCATGCCGGGGTCCGGGGGTCCCGCTTGCGCATTACTTCCCCGGAGCCCGGCAGCCTAATGATCCTAACCTCCGTAATCCTGCCTCCCTCCTTCATCTCGACTCCCCCTTTCTCAGAATTGTATAAGAATAAAGAAGAAAGAAAGACAGAAAGAAAGAAAAAGTGTGTGTGCATGAGTATGTATATATGTGTAGTTTAATAGCTGCGTGTGTATGTGTATAATCTCCTCCCTGTATGTAAGTGTACCCCATTTCCCGCAAGGATGCAGATACAAGAGTCGTACCCGCAGCCTGCGGAAGGGTAGATCTAAGATAATTTAAAATAATGCATTTCAATAGAGTTTACATGAAGTAAACACATCTAATACGTTGAAATCCATCCCCACCTCACCCTATATTCTCTTGAAATTTCTTTGAAAATGTAAAACCTTTCCCTTAAGTTCCGAGATGAAGGAAGGATCAATTCCGAACCCGGAACTATGTGTGGTTGTTGTCGCTCACCGAACCGTTGTCATCATCCCGACTCGGGTCCGTCGTCCTCTGCGGATGAGGAAGAGAGTCTAGCCCTCTCCAATCGTCTCTTTTCATCTTCCTTCACCCTCATTATTCCCTCAATGTAAGAGGAAAAGGTTATCTAGGAGTCCCTTGATGCAATAGCGTCATCCAGGACATCTCCGAGCGTGAAGTCTCGCGATAGGTTCAGGGCTCGCTTAAATGTGAGCCTTTGAGTATCCCACGCAGGACATTCCTTCAACGTGTGATATACATCATCCACGTCCTCGCCGCAGAGAAAACACATTGTGTTTGTCTTTCTGCCTATTCGCCGGAGATACTTGGAAAAGCACCCGTGACCCATAAGTACTTGAGTGATGTGGAACGTAATCCCGTTAATGGAGGCCCTATTCAGCCACGCCTCGAGTCTCGGAACGATGATTAATTTCGTGAATTCTCCTGGTGTGTTTGGCTTTTTAAGAATATCTCTCCACGCCTCGCACAGATTCGCAAATTCCGAATCGCGAATTTCTTTAATGGTTTGAGCGTCCATGTTACCGTCTTCCCGATGTGTTTTTATCCTTTCATAGGTGCGTTTACGCATTACAGCCAAGAGTTTTATCGGTGGTATTCGGGCCAGCAGCAGTGCCGCGTTACTCGACACCGTACGGTAGGCCGATATCACCCTCTGAGCTACTGATCTTTGCAGTCTGTACAGTGCCGGTAATAATTTACTGGTCGCGATTGCGTCTCCCCACACCGGTGCCCCGTACAGGATGACCGAGAGTACCACGTTTGCGAAAAGCAGACGTCTTCTTTCGTCAGGACCTCTCAAATTAGGCATTAGACAATTGAAAGCCCTGATAACTTTCCTCGCCTTCTGATCGACGTATCTAAAGTGGTCGCTGAAAGTCCACCTAATGTCGATAAAAACCCCTAGGTATTTGATACTAGGGCTCAGGCTGATTGAGGCGTCTCCCACCATGATAGAGGACGGCAAATGGGTCAAACCTCGACCGTGGAACAAAATGGCCTCAGTTTTCTCTTTGGCCACTTTTAGCCCAAGATTGCTGATCCGCAAAATCGCTCTGGCGACTAATAAACTGGTTCTCACGCGTGAGCCCACAATCTTTCCCGGTGACTACGATCAAAGTGTCATCCGCGTAGCAGATGACACTACTGTCTTCCTCCTCTTCTGCCAAGTCCAAGATTTCGTCGAAAGCGATGTTCCACAGAACCGGGCCTAGGACCGATCCCTGCGGAACACCAGCCTCCATGTTTCTAGAGAGTTGTCTTCCATTCTTGTCAATGTACCTAATGGTCCTGTTTGACAAATACGAGTCCAGAATTCGACGCAATTATGGTGGAAAACTCTTCCTCCTAAAGGCCTCCCGTATGACCCTCCATGGGATGCTGTTAAATGCGTTGGAGATGTCTAAAGACACTATAAAAGCGAGACCTTCATTCTTCACAGCCGAAGAGGTGATCCTTTTAACCAGCAGCAGAGCGTCGCAGGTGGATCTATTCTTCCTAAATCCGAATTGGTTGTTAGAGAGATCCGACCCCGAATTGTCCATTTGCCATAGGAAGATTCTCTCAGCCAGGACTCTCTCAAAGGTCTTCCCCAGCTCATCGATGAGACAAATAGGTCTAGCCTTCCATGTTTCGGACGCATCTGGCTTGCCGGCCTTGGGGATTAACACCAAATAGGCGCATTTCCAGTTATAGGAAAATTCCCCATTTTTTAGGCAGATATTAAAGATGTGCGCCATTCAGGCTGCAATACATGCGGGTGTGCGTTTCCAAAGAATCATTTGGAAAGTCCCGGGGCCTTGGATAAGGATGAGGAGCCCCTCTTAAGTGCTCGGGTTACCTCCAACAAAGAGACCAGAAAGTCATCCGACCAAATAAAGTCAGACCAGTCTTCCATCGGGTCCGGTAAATAGTTTTTCGGGAAGAGAGAGTCTAACAAATCTGAGAGCACTTCGGGTTCTAGCAGTTCGGATAAACCCGGTGATGTAAATCTAAGTTTACCTAGTACTACTTTATAAGGTAGCCCCCACGAATCTTTATTTACAGTATCAATCAATTCCTGCCATGCAACAGCTTTCAAGCGACTTATCTCTAGGCGCAAGTTCTTATGCGCAATTTTATATCGCTCGCCAAGGTCTTTAATTGTCGCAGAGGATCGCCTTCTCTTCTTTGCACGCTGCCACGCACGGCGAGCTCGGATGCAAATAAAGCGCATGTTGGCGACAGATTCCTGCCACCAATAAGCCTTCTTGCGGGGTCTCTGAGGACCAATTCTTGGAGCCGCCGCGCACAAGCCTCCTCCATGATCTCGTCGAGCCATTTAAGCATCTGCGTGAGGTTCTCCTTATTCTCCACTTCAGGATTCCAGCCCTTCCATATCAATGCGGCCTTGTAAAAGTCTTTATCGAACTTTTTAAGGTTCCATCTTCTGCTAATTCCTCGATGAGGAGATAGACCAGGCCAACCCGTGCAAAGTTTAAAGTATATGTACAGGTGATCGGATAACGACTCAAGGTCCTCCTTGACCTGCCAGTCTTTGATCAACGGTAAGAGATCAGGTGAGGTCCACGTCAGATCGATTATCAAGGTCCCTTGCGGTCAAACACAGGTAGGAGCATTTCCAAAATTTATTATTCGCAAGTCGCGCTCCGCCGCCCATCTGATGACCAATAGACCCTTGTTATTATTTATGCGGGAACCCCACAAACTATCCTTCGCATTGATGTCCCCTGCAATGATCACCTTATCAACTCTAGAGGATAGGACACCGGATAACTCATCAAGGAATAAGTTATACTCGAATAATCCGTCGTTCGGCGAAATGTACACCGAAATGACTAGGTACGGATCGCAATACACAGCGACAAACCTGGAATCCTGTTTCGCGAGTCTACACCGTAGTTTCAGAAAGCTCATATCATAATAAATGGCCGCACTGTTGTCCTTACTTACAAACCACTTATCAGAGTTCACGATCCGACTGGGTTCGGAAACCAGCAAAAGGCCGACTTCCAACTCTTTCGCGTGGTGTAAGAAAAGGTCAAGTGACCTCCTACTCCTGTTGATGTTGGCTTGCAATATTTTGATCATCCCTATGCGACTTCCATGCTTTCATCCTCCCTTGAAGAATCAGGGACTCCGATGAGGGCGGTTGTTGTTGATGTCGTCGCTGGAGCGGGTCTGATTCTCGCTGACACGTGTGCAGCCGGGCACAGCTCTGAGCCTAGCCTATGGTTAAAGGCTCTACCATCCAGTTTGCATACTTTGCATGCCGGTGAGGCATTGCAGCTTCTGGCCAAATGGCCCTCGTTAACACATCTGAAACAAGATCCACCGAAATCGCTTTCAGAGGGGCAAGCATGCTTCAAATGACCGAATCTTCAACATTTGAAGCATTGTAACGGCCTGTTATTTAGCAAGTCCACACGCACTTGCGTCCAGCCGATGCCAATCTTTTTATAGTTAACCACTTTAATCGCAGCGCCCAGAGGGCACTGGATCCAAACGGTGAAGAGGCCGTTTCTCATTGGGCGGATGGGACCTGCCTTAATATCATCTGCGAGACAATTGCCATATTTTGCGACAGAGAGAATCACCTCTTCCAGGGGCGTTACATCGTGCAAACCAATTAAACAAATTTCGCCTTTAGTGACCGGTCTGGTTACCCGAGCCTGGTCTTTAAGTATTTTTTGAAGTTTCTCTTTTAGCTTCATGGCTTACCCGGACCTCGTTGGGTCCCATAACTTCAATTAGCAGACTACCGTTGGTTGCCTTCCTAATCTATGTTCTCTCTATTTGCAGGTCTTTTAGCGAGATACCCTCTCGCGCTTTTTTAATAGCATCCGCGTACGAGAAATTCTCACTCTGTCCCGTTATCACGGCTGATGATTTGGGTGGTCTACGAGCACCCACATTCTGTCTGGGTTCTGCTACAGTACCCTTTCCTAAATTTTTGGGTTTCGAACCCGACTGCTTCCTCTGACGAGGAATAGCCGAATCCTTTTTCTGACCTTTTCCTTCGCTGTTTTTCTCCCGAACCACTGTCCAATCTTGATTGGATGAGTTGCCGATATCTTTATTTTCACCATGATTAAAATTTCCTAAGGCTTTATTGCCTGCTTCCCTGCCAAAACCAGGGGGAACCAGTTGGACGTTCAAGGTAATCCTCGGCCCTGTCCTAGGGGTTCTCTGAAAAAGAGGTTTCTCATTATTATGCAGGAAAACATTTCCTGAGTCACTACCCCCTATGTTGTCTGCTCTTCTCAGCTCTTTTTTTCCTTTTCACCAACTCTTTGATTTTCTTCTCAATTTCGCTCAGTTGAATCTCATTCTTCTTTTTCTTTACAGGTTTCGCCGGTGTGATCGTATCTCTTTCGGTTCTTCCAGCTCCAGCAGTCGGTCGTTTATCCAAGGAGGTGGACCCTTCCAATGGAATTTCAACAGCTGCTCTACGAGACAACTCCAACAAATTTGTAGGGACACTTTCTCCAGGTAAGTCTACACAGATTTCAGTGTTTGTAGCCGCATCTATAACCTCAGGAACGACCCCGTCCCTAGCTTTCCTTACCTTATATTGAGAGCTTCTTTGGCAACATTTATCGACGTAATTCCTTTAGAACACATCGTTTATTTGCACAAATTTATTCGTCAAATTCGTCAATATATAAAATTTGCAATTGTTCATTGGATATTACTATATTAGAAATATTATCGAGATCAAATATATTTCAAAGTAATCGATTCGAATGAATAAATCGTTCCGCGAATAGCCCAAAGCGAGAAAGGAGTATAAGAAATGATGTAGACTATACGTGAATATAATGTCACATTATTCTTTGCGCGCGCGATTATATACAGTACGCATATGTGTGTGTGTATGTGTGTCAAATGCGTGAGTATGTCATCCAGAGCGAGACCTTCACTAGATCTTAATAGATCGATCGATTCAACTCGTAGCCTACCCCAATATGCGCGTGCAACTCCTTTGTTGGTAAACACGGTCTTAGGTCGTCGGAAGGCTAACAAGACTAAGCCCGGTATACGGCGACGCATGCCGTGCAACATATAATGCCTCTCTAACGTATGAAAGAGGTTTGAACAACAATTTTTGAATTATTTATCTGGCAGTATAATTGGTGTATAAAATTTTGCTTTCTTTTTTCTTTTTCATTTCTTCACGCCTTTACCCATCTTTGCGCTTTCCTGTTCGATTCGCGGCACAAATATCCGATAAATTTAGATACAATATCACAATTAATAGCTGTTTTTTTCACGCGAGACTCTTCAACTTACTTGTCTGCGTTTGTTTAGTATTGAACATCGGTCAGAACATCGATTCGCCGGTCTTTCTCTTCGTCCGTTAGATTCGATCGCTTGTTCCCCGGGGATCGGCATCCCTGAGGCTCGACGTAACGCCCTTAGTTCCGTCATTACCGAGAGCATGTCACGGTCACGCTCCTAGCGGAAGAAGGAAGATCTATTGCACTCACCTAAGAGACGGTTCGGGAACCGGCGCTTCGAAGAACATGCATGCTCGCTCCGAGTGCGTATCTCATATAATACGTACCGAAGAGACAGATCGGGAAACGGCGATTCGAAGAACCATGCATGCTCGCTCCGAGTGCGTATCTCGTGCGTACCGAACCAAAAGGTTCTCTTTGTCAGACGGGATTGGGAGCGAGGCGGTATTTCGCGATCTCTTCTGAGAACGCAAAGAATGCAACAATCTAAAATCGCCCTCGCTCAGCACGCAAATTATTCGCTACCTATTAATCGAAAAGTCCCTCGTTACGATTAAGGGGCTCGGTCGGAGTTTGCCAAGTGCAAAACACGAACGGGCAGAAATCGTTCAGATAAACATTTCATCGTGAAACTTCTTCTATGAGAGTTGATTAAATTATATCTTCAAACTGCGTAAAAACATGTTTTAAATTATTATAAATTGTAATTATTATTCTTAAAGACGCTTTTATTATGCATATGTGTATTTGAACGCGCGCGCGCGACGTTACTGGATTAATCAAATTCACGTGAAAAAATGTACTCTTTTATTATACCTTCTTTGCTTTTTAGAATTTAGAGAGTCCTATAAATATTTTCGGTAATCAAATAAAAGAAAATATATATCTACATTATATATTAGATAATTGCAAAATGTATTTTAGATGTGCAATTTACCGCCGTCTTCATTAGATTATATCAATATCAAAATTCTTAATCTATTTTTACTGTTGTGACAATTTTAATTAATCTTTACATGCGCTTTGATATTTTGTTTTAACTGAAATAATAAAATTAAAATAATCTTAAAAAAAATAGCTTTAGACAAATTATATATTTACAGCATATTATGCTATTTATAAGCTTTGAACAGATCCAAACATTTCAGTTACCATAAATAGCATTTGCAACTTCCCAGTGAGCATTATTGAGAGGAAGAGCTCTTTAAGAGGACTTTTGGAAGACTTCATTAATTTCTCTTAAAAATGATATCAGTAGTGTCCGACCCAAGATTCGGTTTCGGTTTCGGTTACGACCAGTTTCGGCCCAAAATACGATGTTCGGCCGAAGTTTCGGTTTCGGCCAAAAAACGGCCGAACCTTCGGCTCCAACCGAAATTACGTTCGTAACGTTTCGGCACGCTTTCGGCTGTACTCGGTTCGTTCGTGCGCCCGGGCTCGTGACCTTCAATTCGCTTCGCTGCTATCGGCGCGTTGCCTGCGTTACGTACGCCCGCGCATTTGAGATTACAGGTAAGATATTAGCTTGTAAGGGCCACCGCACAAGCTTTTCCGTAATGCATTACGTTACGTTAAGTACTGACTTTAAATTTAAACTCGTACGTAACCTTAAACTTCAGTCAACGCACAGAGAAAATCGTAACCGTAACGTAGCAAAAACGGTTACGATTTTCTTTGTGCGTTAACTAAAGTTTAAAGTTACGTACGAATTTAAGTTTAGGGTCAGTACTTAACGTAACGTAATGCGTTACGGAAAAGCTTGTGCGGTAGCCTTAAGTTATTGTTATTGTTATTGTTAAATTTGGTTGCACAATAAATAATACAGTAATACAGTAATTATTATTAGTAGTAGTTTGTGTAATTTAGTGGAATAAACGTCTTTTTAAGTATAGAGTGTACTCCTTACTTATATATATACCCATAAGTTTTTTTAATAAAAACTTTTGTTTCAGATATAACAAAATGTCACAAAAGAATATAATTTGGGAATACAGTAAATGTACAACAGATCCATCGAAAGCCATTTGTAAAGTATGTAATAAATCATATTCGTTAGGTAGTCGAGAACCGAAATAGCAAACAGTACACGGTTTATAGCAACATTTGTCCAAATTTCATGACTCAGAGTATAGACAAGTTTTGAAACGACAGTCAGAATTAGATGAACAGAAAATTGAAGCTAAATTGAAAAAAAGAGATTCCAAAGTAAATATTGTTTTTTGCGCCCCAATAACTGCGCGTGGTTCTTTATGCTTTCCTTTCTTTATTATTTTTGGCTCTAATAGATATTCTAAAAACTGTACATTTAAATGCAGTACCTAGAAACATAGAGATAAATATTAATGTAGATGGTTTACCTCTAACAAGAAGCTCGAAAAGCCAATTTTATACAATACTAGGAGAAATATATCCAAGAATTTTTGAACCATTTGTTATTGGAATATATCATGGATACAGTAAACCTGCTTGTCCTAATGTATTTCTAAAAGATTTTATTGAAGAGTACATTTTTTACACGAAAAAGGATTTGAGTTTAATGAAATACATTTTACAGTTACAATTCGATGTGTAATTTATGATTCTCCAGCTCGATCATTTGTGAAGTGTATCGAAGCATTTAATGGATATTTAGGTTGTTCGAAATGCATGCAAGGAGATGATTATAATAATCATCGAATGCTTTTCCCTGAAATAAATGCAAAATTGAGAACAGATGAAAATTTTGTTAATCGAGAAAATGAAGAGCATCATATTAGAAGATCAATTTTTGAAAGAGCAAATTTGGGAATGATAAGTCAATTTCCATTAGATTATATGCACTTAGTTTGCCTGGGGGTTGTAAAAAAAATGCTTCAAATTTTTGTGCATGAAAAAATCAAAGCAATAAAATTTAGTTCTGCAGTTATACAGGAAATTTCAGAAGCTTTATGTAATATATCTGCATTTATACCAAATGATTTTGTACGGAAGACACGTAGTTTAGAAGAGTTAGACCTTTGGAAAGCAACGGAATTAAGACTATTTCTATTGTATTGTTACGTCCTGTGGACTCCACGGATTCTTTTCTTTCCCACGATCCGAGAGCGCGTGCAACTTTGGAAAAAATCGTAAAAATCAAAATTTCTTTGAATTTATTATGGGAAATGCGCCGCGTAGGCGCTAGAATGATTAGGAAATACACACGCGGACATAATAAACTCATGGAAATATAGACACCGTGACATATTTACGAGACAGAATCTGGATCAAAAATTAAGAAGAAAGGGAAGAAGCCATAAAAATAAGATTCCAGAGACATTCTGTGACACTCTGTCTATATTTAGATGGCAATCTATTGACAGTTCAAACCAAAAAGTATGGTCAAACTGACACTTTCCCACGGCAGAAATCTTCAATAAATTATAACAAAATTAAAGATGGACACCGATAACATCGGATTCGCGCCCGAAAGCTGCACGCGCACTCGGACAGCAGACGTGACATACGCATAACCGCTGTCTCAGGAAGGTAATAAAAGTCAACCCCTCTTGATTAGCGGGTGCATCACGCGGTTCCTTAAACATAAAGTATGGCGAACAAACGCTGCCACCGAAACCGTAATTCTTAGAATTTCTCGATTTTGGAAGACGCTCTCCGATTCGTAGAAAATAAAACAAACTCTGCGATTCGTCACATCTTTCTAACTTACCCCACGGAGGGGGTAACTAAAATTCGTGAGAAGAATAATTAAGAATCCTAATTCGTCAAAATTTTCCAGTGACTAAGCGGAGGGCGTGTACCAAAAACAAAATATAAACCGAGGTTCTCGCAGAGCGCAGCATTCACATCCGCTTTCGCAGACTTCTTCACCTCAGTTTATTGTATTACCGCGTACGATAGTACAGCCGACCGCGCAACAAATTCCGAACTCAGATCCACAGTTTACATTTTAAAAAGATTCAGAGTACTCACTCTGTAACTATCCGCGAGTGAGTGTAGTGGCGACAGTGCTCACACAAATAATTGTGAGGTGCTCTACGGACAACAGCGTTGCACCCCAGCGGCAGTGCTCACTACACACCTGCGATGCAGAGCTTGCAGGGAACATCATCGCAGAGACCGAGCCCACCTTTAGATTAAAGGTCAACTTCTTCAAGTCAACGCCCTCCATAAGTAGTAAGTCGTCCGAAACTGCTAATTCTTATATTCGCTTCTCTCAGAGTAACTCTTGGATCTTTAACTTAAACTCTTATCATTTAATTGTCTAGTGTAAAATCTCTCCCCCTTCAAATCAAAATTCCAACCTCACAATCATCCTTGGCCTCCATCAACCTTTAAAATTTCCTCCACTCACGATACACACACACACACATCGTTGACGAGTTTCCTGCTTACTGCAGCGAAAATTCACGATACACACACACATCGTTGGCGAGTTTCCTGCTTATTGCAGCGAAGACTCACGATACTAACACATCGTCAAGTCTCCTGTGCTATAGCGGCGAAGACTCACGATTCAATTACATCCCCCGTCCGTCGTTTTTCAAGCCTCCAGCTCTATAGCTGCGCGGACTCACGACCTGCCCCTCCTTTCCATTTAGAACAATCATCCTGACTATTCCCATCCGTATAAAAATATAGACATTATTACACACACACACACACACATATATATATATATATTAACATTAATCAATTGGAAAAATTATTGCTTATCTAAATCCAAGAGCTGTTCTCTAAATAAAATATTCGGCTTCCCCTAATAATTATCAACTGTCTTTCTGGTAGTGAAGCCCGTTTGGCGAAATTCGCGAAACGTCGCCAAACGTTCGCGAAATCGGCGCAACCGTCGCCTAAGAAAGGAATTGGCTCGGGCTCAAGCAGCGGCTCTAGACTTAACTATCAGCGATCATTTTAATTTCAATTCTAACAATTACCACGACAACCAATTCCATAGATATACAGATGATAATTCTGATAACCACGGGATCAATTTAACTAATTATTATCAATATAACTATTATTCTAATATCAACTGCGATGGTTTATCTAATCACTACAACCTAGATGATAGCCAATCAACCAGCTTTAATAATTTATCGAATAATATTAACAATTATGATACCGATCGTCTAGACAATTATCAACCAATCGACTCAGACACACCATCATACTCTCCGCCAGTAATTACTCTTGACGACTCTCCTCCCGCTACCCCTCAACCTCCTAAACCCAACGCCGATATCGAGGTAATCTGCATAGATGACGAAACCCCCGATTTTAACCAGGAGGCTCGTACTCGCATCAAACAGATAAGCGATATCGGATGTTTCGAGTTCCTAGCACAAAGATTCCCTATCCTGGAATTACCTTTACCAGAGGAAACCATCTCATTTGGGCCTGACTCGATTGATTTCGAAGAGCTCGAATTAGTGGCAAGGTTATATCCTTGTGGAACCCTCCTCCCGTGGTATACTCGATTTTCTCCCTACCCATTCGCACTTCCTATCGAAACCTTTAAAGAATACTTTCATACCCCATCCTCAGTCGTCATAGAAAAAATCACTTGAATCCCCATACACACACATTTTAATTCTATTTATTTGCCTAATCAAATAACAATTGTATTAACCAGTCAGAAACTTAAATTTAATAATAGAATCTATCCCAGAGCCTTTTGACTGATGACCGCCGAACGATTGTAACACCCGCGGAAATGAAGACTCACTCACACTAACACACACTCGATCTTATTTACATACGTCTCGGTACTCCGTCGATCTATTTTATATGTTAATCACACTTTATAACCTAAACCTTTTTATGTCAATAAAACTTTTTTTTCATTTAATCAATTTAGAATAAATTATAATGTTTAAAGGAAATTTTATTTATTTTAATTAATCCCGCTCTCATCTCCTCATCCTGAGATCGCACAAGGTCCCGTCCCGCGTAAAAGAGATTAGATTCTCTTACCGAAAAGGGACCACCGAGCGAATGCTCTACGAACAGAGTAATAGCGACCTTCCCAGTCGTTTACCTGTTCGGGCCCGTTAAAATTCGCTCGACTCGAGGCGCGTGCCGGAAAGCACCTGTTTCGAGATACGGTAAGTTACGCCCTTCCGTTCTTTTTCCGAGTCTGAACGTAACAGTATGTAGGACCAGTTTTACTTCAAAATTATTTGTTGCATTTTAATTCTTTACATTGTGCTATTAGAATATTGTGCCATGAAAGTGATTGTATTAACAACAATAAATATGCTAAGAATTTGTTAATTTATTTTGTTGAAACTTCAAAAGTATTATATGGAAAAGATTTTATTATTTATAATGTTCATAATTTAATTCACATACATGATGTTGTAAAATTCGGACATTTAGATTCATTTAGTAGTTTTTCTTTTGAAATTTTTTATATGAAATTAAAAAACAATTAAATAAGGCAGAAAAACCTCTCGAACAATTATATAATAGAATAGTGGAACGTGCTGAATATAAAGAAAAGGGACATGAATACTACTTTTCAAAACCTCAAGTTGCTCAGTATAATTCTAAAAAATCAAATAAAACGAGATTAGCATATAATTCCATTTTTTATAAAATATTCAAATTGTCACTAAAAAAAGAGTCTGACAGCTTTTGTTATTTAAAAAATTATGATATTTTTTATAAAATTAAAAATATTTATAGATATAATGAAGAATCCATTATGCAAGAAAAAATATTAATAAATCCATGTATTCTTCCTCATTAGCCCGTAAATTCTGAGTTATTTAACATAATTGTTGGAAATGAATGGTGTGAATTAAAAAATTTTCCAATTGATGAAATAAACATGAAGGCAATTAGTATTACTTATAAAAATTCTTTTTGTTTTTTTTCCATAATTCATTCATGTACATAAAATTATATCAAATTACATCAAATTGTGTCTTAAACGTACATATAATTCATAATAAACTAAAAATTATTTATAAGTTTTGTCTAATTTCTTTCTCATACATAATCAACACCATTATTATTATTTTTAATTTTTTTATTTATTTAGTTTTCACATTTTAAATATCTATACTGCATGTATTGATTTGTATAATTTTATTTTATTTCTTTCAGTTTTACTAATAATGTTATTCATTATTTTAATTTGTGATTTAATAATTAATTATTTTAAAAAATCATTAATAACATTTTGTTATAAAAAATTTATTAATAACAAAAGGTTTTCTAGGTGTTTAACATCAACTTATGTATTGGTTGCGGGTTTAACATCACTTTAGTCATTTCGGATGTTACCCAAACAAATATTTTACTTTATTTTGTGTATAATTTTCGGTGTTATTGCATCAATTAATGATCCGTATTTACACCAAAATTATAAGAGTTATTTGAAGATATTTTTACACTTAAAATTGGGTATTCCTTTTATAAGGGTACTTGCTTTTAATAACTTGCCAGTTTTATTTCAGCCATTCACAGTAGTTGAAATATTATCGAGTTCGATTTATCAATATACTACCATACTTTTATACTATGTGACGTTGCCGTCCCGACGCGCGTCCATCGCACCCTTTTATACCGCGTGGCGAAAGCCGAGCGGTCGCGCCAGGCTCAAAAACCGAGATCCATACCGTAAATCTCCGGAGAGGCGAAAAATAATTATAATGAATTAGTTCTAATTTCGTTGTACGTTTTTATTTCTTTACGACGCGTCGTAACGCGTCGTCGCGACGAGGGGAGCCTCGGCGAGCATCCTGGTCAACGACATTGATAACAGCGAGGAAGCAAGCGGACCGACGGAAAATTACCGGAATTCGGGGACAAGTCCGCTTCGACGATTCCTCAGCATAATCGTTATTTGGCAATCCGAGGGAAGGTCACGTCGGTCGAGAGTATTTGTTTTGGAGCGAACACCGGCACAGGACGTCGGGAAGTAAGCGGATCCTCGCGGGACAAGGCCGCCTCGAGGAGCGGGCGGCGAAGGCGCCCTAAGGAAAAATGCGAAATTGTTCGCGGAGCCGGCGCAATCCGACCTACCGACTTCCAACTACTAACGGCGATACACCCTGCCGTCGGAATGTATTTTGCGGTGCGCCGAAAAGGCGAAAAAGTTGGTCGAAAGGACTCGGCTGATAAAGGCCGGGGGCGCGTAGGCCCCCCGGTACAGCGTTATGTTCGTCGTGCGGCGGCGATAAGCGGCGCGCGTACGTGATTGGTCGCGCGATTACTCACCCCGGGCGCGCAGCTAGGAGCTGACCTCGGATTATCGATCCTGGATCGTGCGATCCTTGCAGGTTAGACTGGCGCGAGCGCTTGACGTAACAGGTGTGTCGAGATTGAGAGCCTAATTAACGTTGTCGCGGATCTGGAAAGCTGTCGGACGGTGACTTCACGGAGGCCCCAAGGATCAGGGAGCGACTGGACCGGTGAGGCTACCCCGCCGTGAGTCTGTGTGAGCCGCGTACAGTGCGTCCGAGCCGCGTCGTTCTGACGTCGTCGCGAATTTCGTGTTAGTGATTTCGCGAGGGCCAAGCCCGTGTATTAGCGATAATTAATATTCCAAATTTAGTGTATGCGACCGACGTCAAGTGGCGAGGGCTCAGGGATAATTGTCGCGACGGCTAAATGTTACGCTTTTCGTCTCTCCGGGGCTCGGGATAACGCGAATCGCTGCGGTGTTTGTTCTGCGCTTAACGGTAAGGCGACGGTAAAGTCGCGATTTTCGCGCTCGGTGATCGTTCGTTTATCGCGCGGAATTGACGAAACCAGCGAAATGGTTGTTGTCGGCCCGCGAAAGGCGAGAACTGCGTCGTTGTAATTTTGCGTCGTTTGTGAATTGTCGTGGCAAAGTCAGCGCGTTCCGGTTATTATTTAGCGTATCGTTACAGTGTGAATGTAATACCTTTTTTTTGATCCGGCAAGAATAGCCTGACGGCACACAATGGGCGAAATACGGAAAAAGTGATCAAAAATCGATAAGTCACTCAGATGTGAAGGAAATCGTTTGAAATTTGATATTCACAGGTTTTTTGGATCGGTGATTTCGAATCTGAACTAAAAATTGCCAAATTCACAAAATGGCGGAGATCCAATATGGAGAACAAAGTACTTATTTATTTTTTATATGTAAATGCAATACGTTTATGTTTTTGGAGTCGCTGAAGTTTTTTTACGTTACTCTTATTTTATTTTTGTTAATTTTTTATTATTTTTTAATATAAAGAAGCATCAATTCAGCAAAGTCTTTTTTTTCAGTTTATTCATTTTTCAATTAAAATAAGTATCAATTCAACAAAATCTCTTTTATTTATTTTTTATTTTTAATATTTTCATTTATTTCAGTATTTTGCATTACCCAATATTCTTTTTTTATATTAACACTAGCCAGCTCGCGCGCTTCGCGCGCTCGGTATACGCACGTTTTACTGATATCCATATCTTGAGAACTACTGATGTTAGGAGCAAGAAATTTGGCACGCAAACTTACTTTATAATGAAGATTTAAATTGTAAATTTTTACTTTTTTAACATCTTTGGTTTTTGAGATATACATAGGTATCCTTATAAAAAAATTCACCCCCTTTTTTCATTTTCCTTAACTGGATTTTCGGAAAATGGTAAAACACGTGTTTTTTTATTTTTAAAGAAGAATCTAAATACTAATTTTCACGTCCGTAACATCTTCGGTTTTTAAGATATAGGTATCCTCATAAAAAATTCATCCCCCTTTTCACCCCCTTAGGGACGGAATTTCCAAAAATCCTTCCTTAGTGGGTGCCTACGTCATAAAAACAATGTACCTTGCAAATTTCACGTTTCTAGGTTAAACGGTTTGAGCTGGGCGTTGATGAGTCAGTCAGTCAGTCAGGACTTCTTCTTTTATATATAGAGATTATTCGAGTAATTAGTAACTATTCTTATTTACTAAAAAGGGGGTTATAATAAGCAATGAGAGCCAACGCAAGATTTGACGCGCAACACGAATTTATTATAAAATTATAAAAAGAACACGAGTAAATATTCGAATCAAGATGTTGTTGTGCCTCTCGTGAGGCACGGGGTTTATCGGGATTGTTGCCGGATAAGAACTGGGAAGTTCGGGCTCCGCCCAGAGAAGAGACACCTTTTTCATTTAAGAACTTTATTTATTACACAAACACTATATATACAGGGTGTTTCAGAACTCCCGCATATGGGAGTTAATGGGAAATTCCTGAGGTTATTTGGAGACGATTTTTCCTTAACGAAAATGTCCGGGCACCAATAATTTTCGAGTTATAAGTGATTGAAAATGAAGGGCTTTTTGCAAACTAAGCTTTATGGAATTAAAGTATTAACAAAACTACATTCTTTAGTTAATTTCAGGTCGAGTTTAATTTAATAGAATTTTAATTTAAGGCTTAGTTACAAAGATATATGATGGCAAAAATTGGGAGCTTGCAAAAAATGATGACCTCCCTCGACATTTTCGTTGAGGAAAAATCGTCTCCAAATAACCTCAGGAATCTCCCATTAACTCCCATATGCGGGAGTTCTGAAACACCCTGTATATAGGTATATATATCTGTAAATTATCACAATGCGTGAATTAGATCATATGACACTGACCGGCGCGTACTTAACACAAAGAGTAACGACGGCCCGTTTTTACATACACGTTTCGTTAAACCGTTTCGTATAACTGACCGCGACGACACGTAATACTCTAATTTAATGACTGCCCGCTGCGTTTTGGCGATGGGTCTTCTTATATTAGGTAATTAGGTCGGAACGGTCAAAGTCCAGATGCAAGCGAAGGAGGTTAGAAGAAATCCTTCGCTTGCACTTTGGCAATTTTTGTGGGTCGCAATGGTTTTGCAAATTTGTCTTTTTCGTAACTCTCGTTCTCGTTTCGCGCGTGACCTGCTGTGTCGGCGTTTCGCGCTGATATTTGTTCTACTTGGATTATAATATGGAATATATATATAATATAATAATATAATTGTGTATAGCTTTGGGGCTATAACAATGTGATAAAAAATTAATAAAAGCATACGTTTCGGTCCCTTTTTGGACCCTTTACTGCGCAAGTTATGAATAAAATAAAAATAATAAACGGAAATCGTCTAAGAAGTCACGCATCGCTGTCAATATGATAGTCAGTTACAATAAAAGTCGGCGCTTCGATTTGAATGTCGTATTCCATCATCAGTCCATATTGCATCAGAGGCATCTCCAAAATAATGTTAATTATTTATTAATAATTAATAATTAATGTTATTCTTATTTATTAATATGCAGCAACACAGGGAACAAAAATAAATAGTTAAAAATAATTATATTATATAATAGTTAAAAATAATTGAACGAACAAAATTATTTACAAATCCATTAAGCTTTCATCACTGTTTAATTCCATTGAGCAATTGTCTTCGTTGTCTATTTCCATGTTATCATCAATTTGATTATTATTTTGGTCATTTATTAACAAACTTTCTGCTTCGGCTGTTAAATCTTTCACCTTTTTATTTTTAGAAACTTTAACTTATTTATTATTGAGTCAGATGATATTAAAATATGCATAATGTCTTCATTATTAACTATGCGTGAACATCTACTGTTATGAGCTCTCGCACCTTTGAACACTTTATTTCCTGCCTCTTGAGCCTCTTCAGAAAGGCATCCGATAGGAAGAATCATTTTTTTCATAATTGCTCCACCATGAATCAATACTTTATGTACGGAGGGAGGCATGTTGTACCAAGAATACAAATGAACAAATAGTTCAGCGGTTTCGTAGGCATATCTTTCAAATTTATCGCAGTCAATTTCACAACCGCTTGCCATCACATGTAAAATATTGCCAAATCTTTCTATTAATTTTTGATCGACTTCAATTATGTTCGAGCCAGCTTCAGGATGAGCAAAAAATCGCCTAGTTGTATTGTCATCATTTGTCATTCCGTGACCTTGTTTGACAATATCGACAGTTATGCTTAGTTGTGATTTCAAATCACTTTGAACTTGTTTTCTTTTATTCTACTTCAAAATTATATTATTCCCTCTGGCAGAACCCTCCTTAAAATCAATATTGTACGAAATATGTAAAATGCACTCCATGAGACGAATCCAGCAGTACAGAGTAGACAAACCAAATTTATAATTGTCTTCATTACATCTCAATTGTTTTATCTTCTTCAAATCGTTCATTTGTTTGGGGGTAGCTCCACAAATATTGCATGACGTAGAAGATTTTTGATGCGTCAGAACATTACAAATTTTTTCATCAATCATGGTGCACTGCAAATTATGGGTGACTTTTATTGTTTTTTGGTCTTCGATTACAATTGTTGGTTGAAGATTATCAATTTTAGTTACATAAAAATTGTACTCGCGCAAAATATTGGATGGCGTCTCTTTAAAAAGTTTGATTAGTAAAAATTTGATTAGTCTACAGAATCAAACAAATGATGGTCGATCGTATTTCCATAAGATATTATTATCAGACGACAAGACAAGAGGTACGTAAGATATTACAAATACCGTGCTATCACTCAAATAAGTCACATCATTATCTTTGTCATTATTTATAAACCACTGCTGTTTGGAATTTTGTTGACCTGATTCACCATCCATATCCCATTTACCATATAGCACAAAATCTTCACAATCTATTTTTTGAAAATCTTTTGTTGTAATTGACGAGATAATACGAAATACTTTATGATCAAGCAATGCTTGTAATTTTATTTGAGTGAATCCCGATTGCGCACATTACGGATCGGACACAACGATATTTCCCGATCGGACACAGTCCCGATCGGACACAATCCCGATCGGACACAGTCCCGATCGGACACAGTCCCGATCGGACACAGTCCCGATCGGACACAGTCCCGATCGGACACAGTCCCGATCGGACACAGTCCCGATCGGACACAGGCCCGATCGGACACAGGCGCGCGCGCGCGCGCACACACACACACACACACACGGGGGGTGCAAGGGGGCCTTCGGCCCCCCCTCCCGCACCCACCCCGCCAATAGTATGGTGCCTATGGGGGTGCGAGGGGGGCCGAAGGCCCTCCTCCCGCACCCGGGCCTGTGTCCGATCGGGACTGTGTCCGAATGCAAGTGTATGTGTCCGATCGGGACTGTGTCCGATCGGGACTGTGTCCGATCGGGACTGTGTCCGATCGGGAATGTGTCCGATCGGGAAATATCGCTGTGTCCGATCCGTAATGTGCGCAATCGGGACAATCCCATTTTATTTCAGCTCCGTTTTCCGTTATTGTTATATCACGTGGGTAACAATCGATTTTAGCAGATTGCATTTTTTCATAAGGAGGGCATTGTTTGCTACCAAAGTACCGTGCATTGTACTTTCAAAGATGTTCATATTTTTCTCTCGTCATGTCCATATTTATGTACAAGGCTAAAGTACCGTTTATAAGATCTTTTGAGAATTTATTTTTTGATTTATTAAGATTTTGTCGTGTGTTATTTAAAGAGACAATAGCGTAAATCAATTCTTCTTGACTATACTTGTTTTGAAGCTTCTTGGAACGTCTCTTCTGGGTTTGGCGAAAACTATTTTCGAAGCTTTTTCAGGGACGACCGCGACCTCTTAGATTAGAATCCGATTGTTTAGAAGCTGTATCTTTGGAGCACCCGGATATTAAATTTATTTTCTTAAATTCTACTTCAAAGTAACTTTTCATAAAAAATCTGATCTTCTCTTCAAATTTTGATTGTGTTCGTCTGGCAATTCTCCAATACCTGTGATATTGTGAAATAAAAATAGAACTTACTTTCCTTCGAATTTGATTTGATTGATATCATTAAAATTTTATTTTTCTTTAATGTTCTCCATTATTATATTTATATGCGTTTTATCTGTATCTACATTTTCCCAGATCCATCTACAAAATTCTCCTTTTTGAATTTTGAAGTCTGCCATTATAAAAGGATTAAAAATATTCAATGAAATATATGAATCAAGGCTCTAAATAGTTCAAAATATCATACAAAGAGAGGCTAATAAGAGCCAGAATTGCGAGATGTAAGCGCTTATAATAAATATATTGTTACGGCCCTGAATTTCATCCCCTGTGCCGTATCCGGGAGATCGTTGCCAAGAAGGTTGAAAATAAACAACGTCAGACATCTTATTAACGGTCGCCATTTCGCGAGTCTTTTGACAGCTTTCCTGTCAGTCGGACGTATTTCTCAAACGCTCTTCTTGACTGTATTATTTTATTGTTCCCTGTTTTGTGTTTTAACATTAAAGTTACGAGTTCATAATTAATTTGCATCAATTATTTACGGCGCGAGTGCGGTGATCGAGCGACGGTGTGAGCGTGCGTTGCGGTAGTGATTTAAATCGTCTGTGGACGTAACATTTTGGGGGCTCGTCCGGGATAAAAGCGACGGCAACAACAGGCAGATAATGGCTTCAGGATTTGAGCAACAGGACCCGGTGACGGGAGTTACAACTCGAAAAAGAATCCGTGCAGCGACTCCGCTACAAATTGCGTCTACGGAGCCGACGTTGGAGGCGGTGACTCTACAAGCTGCTATTCGCGAAATTCAACAACTGCGAGAGGAACAATCAAGGCAGCGCGCGGAATTCCAGACGCAGTTGCGTGAGCGAGATGAGGAGCTTCGACGGATGCAGGAGACAATCCTTCTTACTACACAGCTAAGTCCTTCTAATAATAGAGTAATAGAGCGAAATGAGCGTGGAAATTTTAATAACGAACTCGGTTATAAATTAAAACCTGATATTTATGACGGAAGTGTTCCTTTACGCGAATTTTTCACGCAGTTCCATCTGATAGCTCGGGCGAACGCGTGGACCGAATCGGTTAAGACGGTTGCGTTAGCGTCATGTTTGAGGGGACAAGCGGGTTCCGTATTAGACGGAATTTTCGAAATTGAAAATTTGAGGTTTGAGGAGTTAAAATCGAAATTGGAATTGCGTTTTGGGGAAGGGCATTTAGCCCAAACGTATTACACACAATTCACTAACAGAAAACAAAAAAATTCAGAAGACTTAGCAACTTTAGGCGCGGATTTGGAAAGACTGTCACGCTTAGCTTATCCTGAATGCTCTCACGAGGTGAGAGATAAAATTGCTTGCGCGCAGTTTATCGCCGCGTTATCAGATGGGTTTTTAAAGCGTACCCTGCAATTGGAAAGTGTAGCATCGCTTAAATCGGCTATTGAAAGAGCGATGGCTGTTAAAGTAATACAAGAAAATAGTTTTTCTAGAGATAAATTTATTAATAAATTTAACAAAAATTATAAAGGAAATGATTTTGAAAGAAAGAAGGAGACGGAAAAAACGGAGAGAGATAATAATACTAAGAAAAATTTTGAGAAGCACACAAAATTTAATAATAATAATTTTCAAAAAAATAAATATCAAACAAAGAAAGAATGTTGGCAATGTGGGGCGCAGGGACATTTCCGATCAGAATGTCCAACATTAGCGGAAAACAAGGATTAGTCGAACTTTACGGGACAAGTCCGACTAAGGAAATTAATGCCCCGGAAAAAATAAATAATAATTATTTTAAGGTAAATAGAATTTTTAATAAAAATCTTTTTATTTATCAAGGAATGGTTAATGGTGAAAATTGTATATTTAAAATAGATACAGATTTCGACATTTCAATTTTAAATGAAAAATTAGTTAGAGGGCCGAGACGGCAATTTAAAATTAATAAATATTGCTTAAAATATCCAACAGGAGAGGATGTTTTAGTTAATTATAAAGTTATTGTTAGGGTGGAATTAGGAAGATATTCTTTAGATGTACCGATGTTAGTGGCTAAAATCTCAGATGATTGCATACTTGGAGCTGATTTTCTTGAATTGATAGGTTTGGAAAAAATTTTTGAATCAGTTTTCGGGAATATTGAATCTTGTGAAGATCTTGTTAAATATCCGTGTTCACGAATGATTTCTTCGGAAAATAAAATTCCTTATTTCTTGAAAACGCTTTTTGAAGAAAACTGAAAATTTAGATTCAATTCAAAGGGAAATTTTTGCCGACTTCTTAAACGAATTTCAGGATGTGTTTTCTGAAGATTTGATTGCAGGAAATTGTGAAGTATTAGAACATGAAATTAATCTTAATGATTGTAGACCTATTAAACAGGCTCCTCGACGAATTCCTATGCATCTAAAAAAAGAAGTGTACCAGATTATTCAGGAAATGAAACAGCAGGGAGTAATCGAAGAATCCAAAAGTCCCTGGATATCTCCTGCTGTATTAGTAAAGAAAAATGATGGGTCGATACGATTTTGTGTAGATTATCGAAAACTAAATGCAGTCACAGTGAAAGATTCTTATCCATTACCTAGGATTGACGACATCCTCGATCAATTATCAGGTAACTCCTGGTTTAGTACGTTAGATTTAAAAAGTGGATATTGGCAGGTGAAAATTCGTTCTGAAGATAGGGAAAAGACTGCGTTCTCTGTAGAAAATGGATTATGGCAGTTTACGGTTATGCCCTTTGGACTATGTAATGCCCCAGCGACCTTTGAACGTCTTATGGAAAAGCTTCTACAAGATGTTTTATATAAAATTTGTCTTGTGTATTTGGATGATGTTGTTGTTTTTAGCAAATCGTTTGACGGAATGATGGAGAATTTAAAAAAAGTTTTCTTTCGTTTACGCTTAGCTAATTTGAAAATTAATCCAAAAAAGTGTCTTCTTTTTGGCAAAGAGGTGAAATATTTAGGTCACGTTATTTCTGAACAAGGTATTACCACGGATCCAGAAAAGATCCGTGCTGTGAAGGACTGGCCAATTCCTCAGAATAAGAAGCAGGTACGAAGCTTTTTAGGATTCTGTTCTTATTATAGAAAGTTTGTAGAAGGATTTTCATTAATAGCGAAACCTTTGTTTACTTTAACTGAAAATCAAATTAAGTTTGAATGGACTCAGAAAAGTCAAGAGGCTTTTGAAAAGTTAAAGCAAAGGTTAATTTCTTCACCAATTCTGTCTTTTCCGAATGAATTTGGGGAATTTCTTCTTGATACTGATGCCTCGAATCATGGCATAGGTGCAGTCTTATCGCAAATTCAAGATGGTTCGGAAAGGGTTATAGCTTATTTTAGTCGAGTTTTAACTAAAGCAGAGAGGAATTATTGTGTGACACGTCGTGAGTTATTAGCTATAGTAGAATCGATAAAGTCTTTTCATCACTATTTATACGGTAAAAAATTTTTGATTCGCACTGATCACATCTCTCTTCGGTGGCTCATGTCATTCAAGGATTTGGAAGGTCAATTAGCTCGTTGGATGGAGAGATTGCAACAATATGAATTTGAAGTGATCCATCGAAAAGGCCGTTTACATCAAAATGCTGATGGATTATCGAGGCGGCCATGTGCGGAAAAAGGATGTAATTATTGTAGCAAAATAGAATTAAAAAAATGTAGTTGCACGAATAATTTTGGAAGAAAATAATTTACAAAATTGGAGAAAACATCAGTTGGAGGATCCGTCTATTGCAATTTTCTTGCAGGGAAAAGAAGAAGGAATACGTCCTCTTCGTCAAGAAGTTGTCAAACAAGATATTTCGGCTAAGGTTTATTGGTCGTATTGGGATCTATTGGTTGTTAGAGATGGTGTTCTTTTTAAAAAGTGGGAGTCTCCGAATTTAAAATCAACTGTTTTTCAGGTTATTGTTCCAAGGAAGTGTATAAGACAGATTTTGGAATTAGCTCATGATTCTGCTTTAGGAGGACATTTTGGAATTAACAAGACTTTAGAGAAAATACGAAAACGATTTTATTGGGCAACTAGTAAACGAGATGTGGAGGATTGGTGTCGCTCCTGCAAAGTGAGTGTTGGAAAGAAAGGTCCTTCAGGAAAAGGGAAATCCCCATTACAGATTTATAATGTTGGAACTCCGTTTGAAAGGATTCAAATAGATGTACTTGGTCCTCTTCCGATTACTACAACAGGAAATAGGTATTTGTTAGTTATAGTAGATTGTTTCACGAAGTGGGTTGAGGCTTTTCCATTAAAGAACATTAAAGCCAAAACAGTAGCTAAGGTTTTTGTGAATCAAATAGTCTCTCGTCATGGTGTACCTGTGGAAGTTCATACTGACCAGGGAAAGAATTTTGAATCAAAAGTTTTTCGGGAAGTGTTGTACTATTTAGGAATAAGAAAAACTAGAACAACTGCCTTACATCCACAATCGGATGGACAGGTCGAGCGACAACATCAGACAATTTTGAACTATCTCTCGAAATTCGTTTCAGAAAATCAAAAAGATTGGGATGACTATGTTCCTTTGTATTTGTTAGCCTATCGTTCTTCGAAACATGAAGCCACTGGTTATTCTCCTGCAGAATTGTATTTCGCTCAGGAACCACGACTGCCGTTAGATTTATTACGAGGAAGTCCTCCGGACTGTGAAGAAGTTAATTCAATTGAAGATTATATTCAAAAGCTTAAAAGGAAGATTGAGGTTGTTCATAATAATGCTAGACAAACTTTAGATATGCGATCGCTTCAAACTAAAATGCGTTATGATCGAAAGGCTAGGGAGATACATTTCGCTGAAGGACAGAATGTTTGGTTGTTCAATCCGCGGAGAATTAAAGGGAGAGCTCCTAAATTGCAAAATAATTGGGAGGGTCCTTATAAAATAATTAAAAAACTAAGTGATATTGTTTTTAGGATTCAAAAATCAAAAAGACATTGGAATAAAGTTGTTCATGCCGATAGATTAGCACCTTATTATGAAAGGCAAGTTTTCGATTTAAAAAAATGAATGAATAAAACTCGGAACCCGATAAAATTTTTTTTTTAAATTGATCTCTAGAATTAATGTTATTAAGAAATATTATTGCTGTTTTGTTGTTGTTTCATCTTTTTCATGACATAATGGTGGACGAAGACGTTGAGACAAAACCACTCGTTCTACAGAAGTACTCTTTTGAGTGAAAACTGCCTCACCCACGGTTTTTGATCTGTGGTTTTTCCGTGGGGCATAGGGCGAATGCCGAGGCAGGGACTTGGGGTGTCCCTTCGGGGACGTTGGGTCCACAGTAGTTACCCCCCTCTTGTCTGAAGATTCCTGGAGGCAATACACCATTTTGAAGTGTTACCAAGAATTTATAGTCAATGGGCTCCAAAAAGAAATCGCTCGGTAACCTGTATCAGCAGATCAGGGTAGAGCAAGGAAACTCGTCAGGAGACCCTGAAATTAGCAAGATCAATGGGTTCCAGCGTTTGCTCGGTTTAATTTGAGTCAAAGCAAGAAAGAATCCTAAGATCAAGATCTTGGTGCACCAGTAAATTGTCGGGACGACAATTTTGGAAGAGGGGAGGCAGTGTTACGGCCCTGAATTTCATCCGCTGTGCCGTATCCGGGAGATCGTTGCCAAGAGGGTTGAAAATAAACAACGTCAGACATCTTATTAACGGTCGCCATTTCGCGAGTCTTTTGACAGCTTTCCTGTCAGTCGGACGTATTTCTCAAACGCTCTTCTTGACTGTATTATTTTATTGTTCCCTGTTTTGTGTTTTAACATTAAAGTTACGAGTTCATAATTAATTTGCATTAATTATTTACGGCGCGAGTGCGGTGATCGAGCGACGGTGTGAGCGTGCGTTGCGGTAGTGATTTAAATCGTCTGGACGTAACAATATAAATCTT
The DNA here is from genome assembly GCA_963971435.1 of Lasius platythorax. Taxonomy (NCBI): domain Eukaryota; kingdom Metazoa; phylum Arthropoda; class Insecta; order Hymenoptera; family Formicidae; genus Lasius; species Lasius platythorax. Next base: position 19,740,946 of record OZ020537.1, read on the forward strand.
CGTAAGTTTAAAGTTAACGTTTATTAAAAATCATACGTTTTATGGGACCGAAACGTCTTATCGTCTTGTCGTCTGATAATAATATCTTATGGAAAAACGATCGACCATCATCTGTTCGATACTGTAGACCAATCAAATTTGAATTTTTTAAAGAAACGCCATCCAATATTTTGCGCGAATACAATTTTTATGTAACTAAAATTCATAATCTCCTAATTCGGGCCATTTTCTGTAACTGAAACAACAGGAAAGCCAAAAGAAATACAAAATTAACAATTACAATAAGAATTCTTTTTTATACATAAAAATTGAAGTGTTGTCTTACTATGCAATGTCAAAATCTAAACGATAGTTATCATGCGGTCTGAACTCGCACGCAGGAACTTGAGATCCTCCAACGGTTTAAAAAAGTCGTCTCGAAACGGTTTCCGTCAAGGAGTAGGATGTTAAAAAGCAATCACATAGGCTGTCGTGACATCTCTAAGTTAATGTAATGTTAGATTGTATGGAAATGTGCAAAAGATGTAAAAAATACGCGACTCACCGTTATATGCGTGGAGGTAACCGAGAACGAACAAGCTCAGCACGCACTTGTCAAATATGACATTGTGACTAACTTGGTAATCCTTTTAAACATAAGTATTATGTATCGTTTCTAATAATATAAACAAAGCAAGGGCGACAACCGATGTTACTTACATCTCGCAATTTTGGCTCTTATTAGCCTCCTTGTGTATGATATTAAAAATATTGTTCAAAAGAAATAAGAATTATATATTATCAATCACTTAAATAAATATTTGTATGAAATTAATTTTTCGATATAATTTTATATATATATATAATTATGTATATACGAGGGTAAGTCAAAAATTATCCGCACTTTCGTCATAACTTTCTTTAGGTTGGCCGCGCTGCCTTTAGCGCTTGCGTGCTAAAAGATGGTACTCTTGTAATTACGTGACCGAGGTTTGATCTTAATCGCTCCAGTTTTTTTTTCGTTGAAACCCTTAAAAAATTGTGTTTTGAGGTGCTGGAACACCTTGCATACAGTCCAGATCTCGCCCCTCCGACTATCACCTCTTTGGATCACTCAAAGATGCTTTACGAGGTAGGCGATTTGCTACGGACGAAGAAGTGCAGAAAGTGGTGCATAAATGGCTGCGCGACCAGCCGAAAACCTTCTCCAATGGCATAAGGAAGCCTGTGAATCGCTGGAAGAAGTAAGCAAGAAGATTATGTAGAAAAATGATGTAATTGTTCGACCCCTGCTTTCGTTTTAATACATTCCAGAAACATATTAAATCTCACATAAAATACATAAAAATGTAACAGGTAACTTCATAATAAGATAAAATACCATATCTCGAAAAGCAATGTGAGTTGGAACGGTCTCCGCTCTTAAAAGAAAAAAAATATGTAATTTGCAACTAGCAGCTATATATTTTTTCCTTAAAAACAACTATCTGTTTTCCTTACACCAATTAATTCCTCTCATTATTTTGTGCATAAAAGTATTGAGGTAAGATCATCGAAAAATAAATAATTTACGAGATATTTCATAGTTTATGTAAGATTATGTCAAATTAAAGTATAAAATATCTCGTAAACTATTCACTTTTTGAGCATCTTACCCTTATAACTTTTTACGCAAAATATTGCGACAAATCGATTTATATAACAAAAATAGGATGGTTCCGTTTGAAAAATTCAAGATGACCTTGCTCTGACCTTGGCGATGTCACCCAAGGTCAAACTGATAAATTTAATAAATAGATCTTTTTAAACCCTACAACTTTTATCTGAAACATTTTTTTAAAAAATTTATATTTTTCGAGATATTCCGGGGTCCCGACCTTTTTTTCGCACCCTATATAATAGTTCATAACTTTTGGAGAGGCAAATAGAGGCAGGCAAAATTTTTTTTAAAACATTCTGGACACTTCGAGGAAGAGTTTTAGCCCAATCCGATTCAGCCTCATGCAGTCTCATGTATTAAATCATATATCGAAAGTTTGACTTTTTATTCTATTTCAAGCGTTCAAATTAGCACTTTGTTTACTAGCAACAAATACAATAATATTTTACGAAAATTAAATAACAAAAATGTTTTCATATAAAGTACACTCACAGCTATCAAAATAAATCTTTTCGGATTTTTTCGGGCATTCGTAACTCTTTACGAGCTCCTTGAAAAAATGACAAAATATCCGGTAAAGAAACGATAGGAAATTATATCAATCTTTATAAATAAATTTTACATTACATTTTCAGTGTTTTAACATATTTCACTTTGTTTCGTATATTTCAAGATGTTATAAATGTGAGGGCATGATTAATTTGATTAATTTTAATATATGTTGAAATTCGATTTTTGATCACTTTTTCCGGATTTCGCCCATTGTGTGGCATTGCGAAGATTGTACTGTACGCGTTCGTCGGTATCGTATGTTCGGTGTGATTCGCGTATTGCTTGTCGCTTAAATAACTTCGTCGTTGTAATTGCGTTTACCCGATTATCTGTGCGTTCGTCTGTCGTCGTGTGCCTGTGATTAACGAATGGTAAAGAATATTTCGCGTCTGTAATTAATCGTGGTTGAGAGATAGTCAATTGCGTTACGTTCGCGTTAGCGGGAACTAATGTCGTGCCAAGAGTAAATATTGTATGACGCGTTTTTCGAGTCTGTCTTCGCGTCGCGGTTAGCGGATCGCGATTTTGTTATCGAGCGGAGATCTCTCTCGGCTCCGTCCGAGCTTGTTACGACATTGTCCTTCTGTCGCTTCGTTATAATAATCGTTGTCGGATTATAATTGACCTTAAAGAAGTCTGCGTACGGGATGTCCGAAAAACGTCTCGCGGCCGATGCGTCTAACGGCCTGCTGTATAACGTCGATCGCGGCGGTAATTCGATACGGCTTCCGGCCGTACTCTCTAGCCGCTCAGTCTCGCAGCCTAAATCCCGAGAGAGCGTAATTACTACGCTCATTACGGCGCCTAATAATCGGACGCCGACTTATTATTATTATTGATATTTTGTTTTTAATATTATTATTATTATTATTATTATTATTATAAGATCCGATATTTTTATTTGTGCTGAGTTTCTTTCCATCGCATACTAATATTTAGACAGTAATTCGATGAGCACGCTATTGTTTTCTACTTAACTATGGCTGTTTATTTCGTTTTCTTATTTATCTTTCTATTATTTCTACTATCATTTCTCTAATAAACTTTATAATTTTCTCCTCATATTGCGTGGGTTGTTTCGTTGTCGGTCCCTGTGTGTTCGTTCGCCCGTTTATGTCGAGTATTGTTTTCCGTCGCGCCTCCTTTACATTTTTTCCATCTAGTCAGTACCACCCCGCCCCTCTGCCATTAGGTGAGCTAGTCGGCCCGTAGTATCGAAAGCTTCTTACCGACTTTCGAGGTATTGGTACGATTTATCGCGTATTCGTGAATTGACGCGTGCAAGACCGCGTCTGGCGCCCAATTCGGTAATTCTCGCGTGTCGGAGCTTCCGAAGTACGACGGTTTGCGCGGAACTAACCCTCCCTGGGTTCCTTCTACGCGCATCACCCTCTTTTTGCGTTCCTTTACTTTTGTTGACGACGTTAGCTCCCTCCGGGCTCGTCACGCGTCACGCGCGTCAGGACGAGTGAAAATTCCAGTAAAAATAATACAAATCGCAACTACCATACCATAGTCATTTGTTTATGTGTGCATTGCTAGTATTTTGCTATCTGCCTTGTTATATTCATTTGAAGTAATCCAAGTAAATAGATTCACGGTTACGTTAATCTGTATTTATAATTACCTATAATTTATAACTAATATATATATATTTAGTAAAAAATATCATGTACATCTTATCATTTTACATAGTAATATTATATCTGAAGTTATAGATAAAATTTATAAGAACTTTTTAAATGTGATATATTTAGTATTTCACAAATATTTAATAGTCAATCTTATGTCTAGCTTAACATAAAATTTTATAACATTTTCTTCTTATGTTAGTACACTCTTTTAGACATATATTTTTTCATAATATTGTATATTCTGAATAAATATACAGAATATAATCTAGAACACGAAGTCAAAGTAATGTCAATTTGACCTAATTTACGTCATGTTTTGATCATGATTTGGTCAATATGACGTCAAATTGACATTACTTTGACTTCGTGTTCTACCTGGATATTTTGTAAAGAGTTCATAGAGTGTGCTTAAACCCGACTAGAAATCTGGGGAGACAGACCTGCCGTCACATCAGGGTCGGATCGGGCATAGAAAAGGGGACTCTGATCAGGTCAATCAGATCAAGCCGAGATATGGACCTTCTCAGGTTATCTCCACGTTAAAAATCCTAAGTTTCATTCGGGCAATCCTGATCTGACATCCATCAGGACCATGTAAAGTTCCCCAGATGTATAAAAATAGATATATTTTTTTGAACATGTCCGGGATCCCATACACGGCCCTGACCTCTTCCTAATCAGGATCGCCGGATTGTTGTGTATGAAAAAAAATCCCAAGTTTCAATCGGGCAATCCTGATCTGGCAAACACCAGAACCGTGTGAGGTTCCCCAGATGTCTAAAAACAGATATATTTTTTTTATATGTCCGAGTTCCATACACAGCCCTGGCCTCTTCCTAATCAAGATAGTCAAACTGATGTGCGTGAAAAAATTCAGAGTTTGGACTGGGCAATCCTGATCTGGCAATTATCCGGGCTAGATAAAATTCGCCCGCTATAAAAAAATTTTGGAGTTCAATATGATATGCCTAATCAGGCAATCATTAGGGCCCCATACGATCTACCGTATAAATAAAATGAAATTTATAAATTTTTCAATGTATCTGGCAGTCTCTATCTAGTCCTGATAATATGTTACCGGATTCAATTTAACGAAAAAAACTGAGTTATAGATACATGTGACTGATCAGGTAATTATCAAGGCCTCTTCCAATTTAGTACTACAGTCAGGGTCCGCTCCTGACCTATCGTTGAATGAAGTATTAAATTATTGCAAAACATACGTAGATCTGAATTCTCCAATATCATTTTATATATTTAATAGGAACTTGAATGAACTGCGCGAAATTGTTATCTACGTTATTTACAAGAAATATTTGAAAGACATTTCATAGATAAAAAAAATCTAGTCATAAAAAGTTTTTTGTTTATAAAAATTGTCGAGGATTTTTTTATGTATAATTAAAATTGAACTTTTTAAACTATATTTTTCATACCTTATGTCTAAAACTGTTTCTCTTTTAAAAAATGATTAATTATGAAAATGATCAACAAAATTATGAATACTTAGGTATTTGAATATTCAAATATCCCGCGCGCAATAATTCCTTCATGAAAACGACTAAAATATTTTCGGTCGCTGGCTGATGTCGCGTGGACATCACTTTTTCCAAGGTAACTGTAAAATGTTTTTGACTGTGCATATAAACAATAGATAAAGTGTGACAGTTCTTAGGGTGCATTACTTGTAATATATTAATATTCAAGTAAAAAATATGAGCGACCTACGTAAATATCGAAAAAATGTGCTTGGGCGTGAACGGGTGAGGGTGCGGACCCATGCAGCGGAATAGCGTAACGCGGAACGAGAGCGGAACCAATCACGAGCGTTCCGCGTTTTTCAGCAGTTTCTAGCGGAATAGCTTTTTCACAGACTGCGTAATATACGCACACATTGCATACAGTAGTGTATGCCCATACACATGTAGCTAACCTCAAAATAGGTGCAATAAAAACGTAGTGCAATAAGCGGCAGAGAAAGAAAAATCCAACATGAGCAATATTAAATTATCACAATTAATAAGTACATAATATTAAAATTAAGATGAATTATAGTTCTAATCAGTTAATAGTTAATGCCAGTTTATTTTAAATAACTAGTGTTTTGGAATTGAAATATTTGTTTTCTGTATAAAGGAATATTATATTTAGGAATTATTTGAATATTTTATGAATCGCAATTAAATTATTTTTATATGTATTGTATTTGGTCTTATTTACGTTTCTCATATACTTTATATATGTAAAACACATCGAGGGACTAGACCTGCTTTTGTATATAAAATCCTGTAACTTCATACATTTTTTCTATCCTAGGATGATTATCTGTATGTATTAAATGTATAAACAATTGATCTGTGCAGAGCAAAAAATGCGGATACTGCGGTTGGATTTTAATAAATAACATGGAGTTGATGCAACATTGATGTTTCTCTCAATATGACGAAGCCACAAACACAATCGTCATTGATGAGAATAACATTGTAACTATAGGTAAGTTTATCGTTATTTATTATCCACGAAATATTTCTTTCTGCATTATGGTCGAATCTATTTACAGTTATGAGGTAAATAGTGTCTACATTATAACAATGCATGTATATTTTTCAGGAAATAAACCCTGTCTCAATATCGATCTTCCCGAGTCACAGGATGCGGATATGACAACGGACAAACTTTAATAGCATGTGTTGGTCAGAAACCCGTTTTGTACGATCACCGGTTACCGGTTGCCCAGCGGACATTATTAAAAAGAAATGCTCTGTGGCAAGAGGTCTGCAACATGATGGGAGGTATATAATTGTATAATTATTTTTTACAATTAACATTATAAAACCAATTGGATGTTTTAATACAATGCGAGGATCAGTATTCTAAATTTTTAACTGTATACTGATTTTATTGTATTTTCATGTATTATATGTATTTACCGAAAAATGTAATCTTTTTGTAATAATATCTTCAATATCACAAAGCTATCATAGACGTCGCCACCGCCAAAAAAAGATGGAAGTATTTGAAAGACTGTTATGCGAAGGACAAGAAGAAAAACAATGAGTATATCCCAAGTGGGTCGGCAGCTCCTCCAACACGAAAAAATACTTTCCGCTTTTATGAGGCCATGAGTTTCTTAAGTGACTGTATGGAAACGAGACAATATGTATATCACCCTCTTAATAAATAAGAACTGAAAATGTAGTTTTGTTGGGATATCGAGTTGTATTTTAAAAATTGCATATTTCATTATTTAATTCTTTTAAATTAAATGTTTATTTTAAGTTTTAAAAATTAAACATAGAAAGTGTCTTTATGTTGTACCATATTTTTAAACATGTATTTTTCTTTTTAAATAAATTTTTATAACAATCTTCGAATCGACCAATTCTCAGATTTTCTAGCATTGAAATGGTAGTAAGGGTAGTTGTATATTATTCATGATAAGTTATAAACTAATTTCTCTACTTTTATTTTCTTTCTTCATTTCATTAGGACAGTAAGTACTCTGCCCAGAAATTCGTTGATATCATCTTCACCGATGTCACCGATGTCACCGATATCATCGATATCATCACCGTTATCACCGATGCCATTCGCATCAGACTTTAATGTATCGAGGAATCGATACACTGCACCGATATCGCCTGCGAATGCAGAGGAATGTTCTACATCAAGCTAAAGTAGCAGCTTTAATTTCCATTCATCAAAAAGTATGTACAATACAATTACTATTATATGTATAATTTGTCTTAAATGTTTATTACAACTTTGTTTTATGTCAAGTGTAAATGTAAATCATATTGTAAATTATAAAAATCGTGTAAAGTAATATACATTTTATTTGCCTTATATTTTTATTTCTTTTCTATAATAATCTTTAAGAAACGAGAATTCACAGTTAATCAAAATCTGCGTAATGAAACGAATTCGCGTATTAGGGATTATAAAAACGCCTAGAAATATTCATTTTTCAATTTCAAACTTACAAGAATCTGAATTCAAAACCGAATGTTTCAATAAATTTTTGTTTGTTGGCTTATATAAGCTTATACTCGTTTCTTAAATTAGATATCAATCTTATGTATTACCTGTATATCCTTTTAGGAAGAAAATCATCGAAAAAAGATGAAGGCAATTTAGAAGCCTTTATTGCGACATTGATGGCCGAGCCAGTGACACAAAATGACCCGACACATGGCTTTGTGCTAAGCTTAGCTGAAGGGCTCCGTCGGCTCCCTTACAAGGAGAGAGCAAAATTACAGATAGAGTTTCTCAGCAGAATAATGGAAGTTCAGAACAGATTAGGTAATGATTGCACATACATAGTATGTATGTATATAATAAGCATACAATAAGTATATTCGTATGTATAGACTCATATGTGTTCTTCTGGCTTTTTTTCGCATCCATTCTACATGACAAATATTTTCATTTCAGATTCGGAACTCTGTCCACCATAACACTACGATGTAAGTGACAAATTTATACCATGCGTGTTCACTGTTCAGTACTACATATATACTACATATATAAAAAATTATAAAGTTTATTATTTACATATATGAAACTATAAAATATATAAAAATTAGATATACTATAAAATTTTATAAAATTAGATTACTATAAAATATATAAAAATTAGATATTTATATTTCATAAAATAAAGCTGCTTACATTTATATTTCATCTCCCTTCTTTTGAATTCTTCTTGAATTCCTTCTTTTACATTTTATTAGCATAATACAATTAAATACAAATTAAAAGTACAAAAAATAAACAAAAAAAGCAGACATGTGTTATGAGAATATATGTATTTAAAAATCATTGTTCAAGGCCTTATCCCACTGCCATTCGACTACACCAGTATTCATAAAAAAATCAGCATAATGCTCTCGCACTTGGGCAGCATATTGACCTGTGAGCAGCATATTGGCATGTGAATTTGTATTTAGCACATCCATTTCTGTAAATGCACCTGCGTGAATCAAGTTCGTATTGTCTTCTGTGCTGTTCCTGGAATAGATTCTTTCTGCTGAAGAGCCTCCTGTAGTGTCTCCTCATATTGCATGATATAATTATGCAAAGCTGTTGTAGCTTGCACAATTTTTACCGCTGTGGTTAAAGAGGTATTAATCGGTTTCCGGTAAATTCTCCACCGAGCTTCAAGCAATCCAAAAGCGCTTTCGACTACTCGCCTCGCTCTGCTTAGACGATAATTGAACACCTTCTTCCTTATGTCAAGGTGCTTTGAGGAAAAGGTCGCATCATGTACGGATGTACGGTGTTAAAGCAAATGCCTCATCTGCCACCAATACATACCGAAGCTCCGGCCCATTCACTTCTATTTGGGTTGGTTCAGGTAGATCCATATTTACATTTTCGAAACCGATACCAATTTCGCTCCTTCGAAATACACCTCCATCGCTTTGTCGACCTTCAGCACCAATATCCAGCATCAGAAAGCAATATTTTGCATCGCCAATCGCCATTAAATTTATGCTATGTCTTCCTTTATAATTGTAATAAGTTGATCCACTATTTGCTGGGGCCTGTAATAATACAAACAAATTAATTGAAAATTATATTCAATTATTGCATAATATATATATAATAAATACACTTATACAAAGTTATCGCGTAATAAACATTTCAAATATTTTTTAAATTTCATAATGTAGAAATAATAATATATTTACTTCAACGTCTACGTGTTTTCCATCTGCTGTTCCAATACAGTTAGGATAATTCCATAGGTCCTCAAAGTCTTTGGCTACCTTACGCCAGTTTTCTGCCGTCGGATTGAGGAAAACTTTTTCCTCCAATTTGTCCCAAATGCATTGACATGTTTCGGAAATTATTGTCGATACAGTATTCTTTCCTACACGGAACCCGTACGACACAGATGCCATACTGTCTCCGCTGGCTAAATATCGTAACGTAAGTTCCAATCGTGTCCGTGATGCGATTGGCTCTCGGACTGCATACTGCTTCTCAATTTTTGGTCCAACAATCTCCAACAGTTTCTCGAATAATACCGGTGTCAACCGCAAGAAATTACAATATTTTGAGTCATTGGAGCCCAAAATTTCAGGGATTAGGTTATCACTGGCACCCAAAAATCTTCTTTCGGGCGTGAAAATAGGACGAACCCAAAATCTTCTTTCCTGCTTCTCTTTCATTGCATTCTCACGTTGCACCATTTTTTTATATATTATATATAATTTGAGCAACTTCCTTTGATCCGCTCTCTGTTATGCTGGAAATTGTCTAAATTTCTTCCAATACTTGTAGATGCATAATAATGCAATTTTGGAATCCATCGCAGATTTCCTTGTAGCTGTCAATACATAAATTATCACATAAAATCACAATATTCATACAATATTATTAATATATATTATATATTTCATTGTATATCATATATTGCCAATTATTATTAAGTTTCAATTTTTCTTTATCCCTCAACAATGAGTAATAACTCTTGTAATAACTAATAATTTACCTCTGTTCTGTATTGACCACGCTGTTCTACGCTGCCACGAATTTAACAAGGTATGTGTGTACATACATACATACAGTTCATTTTTGTTGCGCGGAAACACGGGCCCCTAGTCCCCATGTAGCATAAACAAACTTTGCGCAACCAATCACGAGTCATTATTTCAAAAGTGTTGAAACACATTAAAATTTATTTGACAGATTTTAACATTTTCAGTCAATATTTCCGACAAGAAACGATTCAATTCAATATTTATGTACTTGATAATAAAAACGAGCGATAAAAACAATATTTAAAAGTCATTTTAGGGACGTGCTGCTCGGTCCGCTTACGCTCATTCCGCTCCATGGGGATGGGGAGGATTTGGAATCCGCGTAACGAAAACTGCGGATCGCTCGCGATTGGTTCCGCTCTCGTTCCGCGTTACGCTATTCCGCTGCATGGGTCCGCACCCTTAGACATTATCGAAAAAAAAAGACGGCTGGACGAACAGCAAGCTGTTCAAAATTCATTCAGTGGTCATACATATGTTGACTGTGATGACTTTGATGTACAGGATTCAGTTTCAATGAACGAAGAGTGCATATCAGGATCTAGTGGTAATTGTAGTGGATTTGCATCCAGTCAATAAAACTTTACGGTTGGAAATCCTAACCTAACCCCCCCATTCAAGTGATGTTCCCAGACAGCACAAAATATTTATAAAATATTTACAAAATATTTATAATATTTATTTTAATATTTTATAAATATTTAGCAAAAATATTTTATAAATATTTTTATAGTCTTAGATTGAATAGATCATAAATATTTAATATAAATATCCTAAAAATATTTATCGTAAATATTATGATAAATATTATAAATATATTTATTAAATTATTATGATAAAGATTTTTTTTTTCACCACGTGCTCGTTATCGATTACACTAATATCTTTTATTTGAAGAGTGTTTTTCTTAATCAAAATTGTCTAAACAATTAACAAACGTTATTATGGAAAAAAATGGCAAAAAAATCCATAAAAATTTTAATATTAGAATTTTTTCCCTGATCCTTAAAACTTCAAAATGAGTGTTTATTAATTTTGTAAATATTTTTTTAAAATCAAAATAGTGTAAAATACGACCAAAAGTGCGATTTTTGAAAAAGAATTTCGAAAAATGGTTTTAAAAAATCGAAAATATGTGAATCCCCTCTTCGCCAATGACTCAAAAATTTTGTTTTTATGTCTAAAATTATATAAATTTTTTTTTTTAAATCGAAGGGGTCTCATTGAGGAAAACAAAATAATTTCGGTTAAAATTGACTAAAAAACACTATTAAATTTTTTTTAATTTTAAAAAAATTTTTTTCATGAACCACATTCCAAGACACAAAAAATGACCACCTTATTGTTAACAATATTATTATTTTTCTTCCAGTTATAGATATTTGAAATTTTTTGCATCAATTTTTGTAAAAAATTGTAACTCGAAAATCGATAGAGATAAAAATCTAAAAAAATTCATGGAAGCTACTTTCAATAGGTACAAAAACATGAAAAATAATGAAGCAAATCAAAAATGGTCGGGGAAAAAAGTCGTTGATTTGGCATGGAATGCCCCATATATATATATATATAATTTCCTTGTGTGACATATGTATGGTCAGGTACCAAAATCTCAGGTTCGTTTTATATATATACTCTAATTTTTAAAGACTGGTTATAACAATTTTTTAATCTAAATAATTTAAAGATCAATAGAATTTATTTGAACGGCTTTTGATCACAATATTGTAATGTTCCTTTCTTAGTTACATTATAACAAATAATACTATACATAATCGTAATTTAAATTTCGCGCCTTTACCGCAATAATTTTCAGCGAAAGTATTAAATGGAGAAATAGCTCGAGTCCCTCACATAACTGACGGGACTTTAGTATAATTGGAATTTTTTGACGTCTCTTGGACGCAGAAGTCAATAGTAGTTATTTCAACGTGTTTATATTACATACATTTTGTTAGTATCGGGATTGAGTTAACCTCACATCGTATTGTGTTAGCAATAAAAAATCGTATAAATTGTATAAAAATGGAGAGCAAAAAACGAAAAATGCAGAAGTTGGAACGTTTACGGAGTCAAAGATTTCGTAAAAATCAACATAATCACTCATCACAATCAGCATCTATGCGCAACGCAAGTTCTATTAAAGAACCAAATATTTTAGACGTCGCAGCAGGATCAAGCGAAGGTCAATTAGATCAAATTGAACAGGAAGAAATCGCTATGGACATTGCTGAAAGTGAAAATGAATTCTCGGGCAATGACAACCTGGACATAACTTCCAATTTGAATAATTTTGTTACTTCTTACTCAGACGATGATGAACCAGAAGACGATGAGTATGAGAGGACAGAAATATCTGAGACAGACGACGAGATAGATTTAATAGTAGAAGCTAGCATGGATGAGGATGAATTTAGTGAAGTTGATGATGAAGTTAATAAAGGTGATGATCTTGAACAAACTGAAATTGAGAAACTTCAAAATTGGGCTTTATTAGGAGATCCAACGATCCCACATACAAAGCTTAACGAATTACTGGCTATATTAAGAGTACGACTACTTCCAAGTTTACCTAAAAATTCTAAAACTTTTCTGAAGACGGCAAGTGCCAAATACAATATTCAAGTTAATGAAGATTCAAGTGAGTATGTATATTTTGGTATAAAAAAGCAACTCCAAGCGATAGTCAATTCTAATTTCCATACAAACAACGTAATAGAATTAATAAATAATTAATGTCGATGGGCTCCAATTATTCAAATCAAGCTTCAAACAATTCTGGCCCATTTTATGTAAAGTGTTTTCCGAACAAAATGTTTATAAACCATTCCTAGTTGCCATTTATTCTGGCAATCACAAACCAACGAATCTTGAAGAGTATTTGCGTAAATTTATACACAAAATGGATCAATTGCATGAAAATGGGCTTGAAGTAAAAGGACAAAAATTTCACATCACTGTGAAAGCGTTCGTGTGCGATAGACCTGCTCGTGCATTCTTGAAGAATATTAAAGGTCATGGTGGATACTGAGCATGTAAGCGGTGCACAGTTCATGGTGAACGAGTTGAAAACCGGACGATTTATCCTATTTTTGGAGACGATATAGAAGGAAGAACAGATGAATCGTTTCGAAATCAATCTAATCTAGAGCACCACATCGCAATATCACCATTGTTAAGTATGAACACTAGAATTGATATGACATTCACGTTTGTGCTCGATTTTATGCATCTCGTCTGTTTGGGAATAATGAAGAAGCTTTTACTTTATTGGATACGCAGAAAATCAATCACGCAGCTGAGAAATCCTGCCCCAAGATACGTTTAACTAATTTGTTATTGAAGCTCCAATCTCAAGTTCCCAGTGAATTTCAACGGACTACTCGTTCACTTACTGATGTCGATAAATTCAAAGCCACAGAACTAAAATTTTTGCTGCTTTATTCTGGACCTGTCATCTTGAAACAAATACTATCTAAAAATCTTTATAATAACTTTTTACTCCTCAGTACTGCTTGTCGAATCCTTTGTTAAAAAAAATTGGCAGTCAAATATTGGAAATATGCAAAATTATTTCTAATCACATTCGTGACATCAGCATCAAATATATATGGACGGAAAAGTCTAATATACAACATGCATAATCTCATTCATCTGGCTGAAGACGTGCGTTTTATGAAATGTCCTCTTTCTCTGCTGACGGCATTCCCCTTTGAAAATGCACTTGGGACAATCAAAAAATTTCTTCGGAGTGGGAATCGACCACTCGCTCAAATTGTCCGTCGTTTGCATGAATCATTTTTCATGAATGCAAAGACAGCAACTTTATTACCACGGATTGAAATTTTACGAAAATTACGTTAACATGGCAGAGGACAAATTCCAGTGAAACGCGCGTGTTAAATACAAAGATTCTATATTAACTACAAAGTCTCCAAATAACACTGTTTTACTAAAGACCGGTACAGTACTCCAAATTAACAGTATGAATTTGCCACCAAATGGACGTGAAAATGATATCGAAATCGGTGGTTTCATCTTGGACAAGGAAAAATCATTATTCACATATTCTTGCGATTCGGCAGCAATGAAAATGTGGGTTGTGCGAAAAAATTCAAGAGCCGTCTTTACTTGTTCTTTAAACGACGTGAGTAAAAAAATGGTCACCTTTGATATGAGCACGACAGAAAAAGAAAAAATTTATACCATGCCCCTTCTTCACATGTAAATAATAAAAAAATTTCGTCATTTTTAACTGTACTGACTGAATGAAAAGAAAAAGAAATAAAAAAATGATGAATACTCGAAAAATCAATTAAATGGAAAAAATAATCAATAAAAAAACAATATGTACATACACTAAACACCAACTGCAAGGTTTTTGTGACATTTTTCGAAATTAGTGAAATTATCAATTACTTTATATGTGACGTATCAAAAGAAAGTGTAATAGTGAATCGACTGTGAAAAACTGCATCTATAGTTTCTACTAGATCCGGGATATAAATACTGAAGGTGAGTGAAAAACCTAATTGTGTTTCTGAAAATAAAGTAAATAAACAAATTTTTGACGAACATCTAATTTGCACATACGCGCGCCCTTGTCTTTATCGGTAGCGGTCAAGCATGCTTACGCAAGATGTGCTCGCGTCGGCACTGCTGGTTAACACGCCGGGCGATGCAAAACAAACAGCGTTACTGTGAAAAGAACAAAAGAACAAGAGTCTCAATATTATGTCCCCACGTATCTTTGCATGTCCAACTAGTTGGTGAGATTTCTGAAATTTTATTCCGTAATAATTTGAACTTAATAATTAAAAATTTGTGGTTATATATATAATTTTTTGTCCTGACCGCGCATTGTGCAATCTGAAACGTCGTTGTCAATCATTTTTTTACTCTTGACGTTGAGATAACCTGTACAATGCAGTAAAAGAAATTGTCAAGCTCACAACAACTGCGTGATTATATACATTTTCTTGCGTGATTATATCAAGAGACGCGGTAGCGTCTCGCTAAGTATATCTTTCGTTTCTTTTCAATATTTTACTAGCAGACGCTACTGCGTATCATTTACCGGAATGAGGACGTTTTTACGAAAATAATTAAAAATGAATTGAAATATCTCGTACATCGGACCATCTTTTCAAGAAAATGAACACATCAATCGAAAACATAAATTTTTCCGAATGTAATGATACCATAATGACACTGGTAGATACATTGGATGTAAAGATCTTAATATTTATCATGCATTTTTCTGTCGAAAATGTGTCATTCAGATACGTCGTCGGACTTCTCCAGGTTCACAGATACACCGCTAGATGGCGCCACTGTCGCAAGTCGCCATCTTTTTCCAGGTTCACTAATACACCGCTAGATGACGCCACTGTCGCAAGACCCATAATTTTTTTCTAAGTTGTGTGCGTGCGCACGTTCCGCTTCCTCTTTCTCTCCTGGTCTCTCTCTCTTTTTTTCTCTCTCTCGCTCTTACACTTTCTCTCGCTCTTTCACTTTCTCTCGCTCTTTCACTTTCTCCCGCTCTCCCGCTCTCTCTCTCTCTCTCTCTCTCTCTCTCTCTCTCTCTCTCTTTCTCTCACACGCTTTTTCTCTCTCTCTCCCTTCCGCTTTTTCTCACTTTCCCGCTTTCTTTCTGTCTTCCTCCCGCTTTTTCTCTTTCTCCCTCCCGCTTTCTCTCTCTCCCTCCCGCTTTTTCTCTCTCTTCCGCTTCCTCTCTCTCTCCCTCCCTCTCTCTCCCTCCCTCTCCCTCCCTCTCTCTCCCTCTCCCCCCTCTCCCCCTCTTTCCCACTCTCTCTCTCCCCCCTCTCTCTCTCCCCCTCTCTCTCTCCCTCTCTCAGAGGAAGAGAGAGGGAGAGAGAGAAAGCGAGAAAGAGAGAGATTATATTCTTAATAAGATATAATATAAATATTGACAAATATCCAAAACATACCGAAAAACAAAGACAAACAGTGAGAACGAAAATGTTATCGCAATTATTGAAAGACATGGTGATAGTTGCACGCACGTACGCACACACGCACGCACACACGTATATAATTTTTAATGTCTTACTATACTTGGCAAAAATTTGTGAAATCCGTCTAAAAAAGACATCACAGATGTAAAAAAGAGCGCTAAGTATATCTTTCTCCAGCCAAAATAGTTCTTTACCAAAATTAATCGCCATCAAAGATATTATCTTTTCAAAAAGTATATAAATTATATATTTTTTACCTTAACAAAAATTAATCGCCATCAAAAATATTTCTTTTCAAAAATTATATTTATAAATTATATTTTATCTTTATTAATAAACGGGAAAAAACTTAAAATATTAGCATCAAAAAGAAGTGAAATAAAAAAATCACGCTAAGTAAATTTAGAAAAATATAATGTATAATATTCAGATAAATTATTTTCTATAATATTAGAGTAAATCTATTTAATGTAAGATGCAGAAAAAATTAAAACTGCGAAATTTTACATTCTTTTATCTATCTAATATTGCATTCTATTCTATTTGCAGAAGCAAATGAAATGCAATAAAATATACATATATGTATAGTATAGTAGGGGGTGTAAATATATATGCAATAAAATATATATATAGTATAGTAGGGGGTGTAAATATATATATATAATAAATTTTATTTATATCTCTAAATAATTATTCATATTTATTTAATCCAAATATACTCAAACGTATATTCAAGAAAAGATAATACGACAAAAAATGTAAAAAATTTAACAATTAAAGTTTAATGCAAAAAAATTTAAAGTTAAAAAAATAACAGTTAAAAAATTAAAGTGAAAAAATTAAAGGAAACATATTTTATGCAAAAATTTATAGTTAAAAGGATAAAAACTAAAAATTAAATTTAAAAAAATAAAGGTAAAAAAATTACATTTGTAAAAAACTTAGCGCTGTTTTTCCAAGTTTTTTTGCAAATGAAATTTTTTTACCTTTATTTGTTTAACTTCAATTTTAGCTTTAATTTTTTTAACTATAAATATTTTTGCATAAAATCTTTTAACTGTAATTTTTTTAACTTTAAATTTGCATTCAAAATTTAATTTTATTATTTTAATCTATTTCTTAATTTTTATTTTTTTTACTTTAAAGTTTTTGCATTAAATTTTTTTACTTTAATTTTTAATTATAATTTTTTAATTTTTTTCTAACAGAATTTTTTAATTTTCTAAATTTAATTTTTTGTGTTTTGTAATATTTTTTCTTGAATATACGTTTGAGTATATTTGAATTAAATAGATATGATTTAGACATGTAAATAAAATTTATTGTATATATTTATACAGGGTGTTTCAAAATTGTACGGCACTATTCTAGGGACGCGTTCTCTAGGTCAAAATAAACACAAAAGTTCATATAAACATATATCTCAAACTTATTTATTATCGAGATATTAAAGGATAAAGATATATTTCTAATAGTGTGATGTGGCTATTAGAGGTTTTTATGACAACTGGTCGACAAAGATTTCAACGAACTGCAAACTTTGAAGAAGAATTACTTGAATGAATTACTTGAAAAATCACTTTGAATGGTTATTTTTACCCTTTAATATCTTGATAATAAATAAGTTTGAGACCTATGTTTATATGAACTATTTTGTTTATTTTGGCCGAGAACGCGTCCCTAGAATAGTGCCGTGCAATTTTGAAACACCCTGTATAAATATATTGAAAATATATAATTGGAAAAACAGCGCTGTTTCTTGCAAATGTAATTTTTTTACCTTTATTTTTTTAACTTTAATTTTTAGCTTTTATCCTTTTAATTATAAATTTTTGCATAAAATATGTTTCCTTTAATTTTTTCACTTTAATTTTTTAACTGTTATTTTTTTAACTTTAAATTTTTTTGCATTAAACTTTAATTTTTTAATTTTTTACATTTTTTGTCGTATTATCTTTTCTTGAATATACGTTTGAGTATATTTGGATTAAATAAATATGAATAATTATTTAGAGATATAAATAAAATTTATTATATATATATATATTTACACCCCCTACTATACTATACAATATATATTTTATTGCATATATATTTACACCCCCTACTATACTATACATATATGTATATTTTATTGCATTTCATTTGCTTCTGCAAATAGAATAGAATGCAATATTAGATAGATAAAAGAATGTAAAATTTCGCAGTTTTAATTTTTTCTGCATCTTACATTAAATAGAATACACAATAATTAATTTCGATTGACTTGACTGGCAAAGATTTTTATTAATTTCACTACGTTTCGACCCTTGGTCCGGGTCCTTTTCAAGTGTACTAAAAGAATAATATTACATTAGATCTGACAAAAATCAATTACACGCCATTACATAAGTACTACGCCACAACATATCAGTAATTACAATGTCATAAGTAAACATAGATGTGAGTTTAACCATGAATTTGATTGGTCAGGAACAAAAGTTTTACATTGTGAAAAACAAAGAAGAAAAAGAGAAATTGCTGAAATGTTCTTGATTAAAAAGCATACGAATACGATTAATTTACAAAAGGACACGGAAAATTTAAACGCGGTTTATGACAACATAATATTTGACACATGACATTAGTTTGTTGTTTATGAGTCATTTGTGATGTGTTTATTTAGTAATCTTAGCATTAGTTTGACAGTTTCGTTGCTTTACGCGAGACGTACCGAAGAACTCGCCCTATAACAATATCATGGGCTGACACATTTTTAAATTGTATTTAAGGTAAATGTACAGTGGCGTAGTACTTATGTAATGGCGTGTAATTGATTTTTGTCAGATCTAATGTAATATTATTCTTTTAGTACACTTGAAAAGGACCCGGACCAAGGGTCGAAACGTAGTGAAATTAATAAAAATCTTTGCCAGTCAGGTCAATCGAAATTAATTATTGTGTATTCATTTAATACTGGCGACTCCTATGAAATTTATTCCTGTTTACATTAAATAGATTTACTCTAATATTATAGAAAATAATTCATCTGAATATTATACATTATATTTTTCTAAATTTACTTAGCGTGATTTTTTTATTTCACTTCTTTTTTATGCTAATATTTTAAGTTTTTTCCCGTTTATTAATAAAGATAAAATATAATTTATAAATATAATTTTTGAAAAGAAATATTTTTGATGACGATTAATTTTTGTTAAGATAAAAAATATATAATTTATATACTTTTTGAAAAGATAATATCTTTGATTACATTTACTATTGAGTGATTGTAAACATTCGGTATAATGTACAATACTACGCTACCGTTATATCTGCGGTTTTAATCTTGTTAATTAATTTCCATCGATTGTTTATTAGTCTTGTTTTTTGTTTATTGTTACGTCATTCACAGGTGTCTCTGGATAAAAGTTTATTTTATTTACTGTTTCTGACGATTTTAAAAAACTCGAAGTTTTGTTTTCGTTCCAAAATAGGTCAAGGTAAATTTTCTTTTCAAAATAAATAAAAGAAAGGGGCTCTACAAATTAGTTTGCTTCGTCACTGAAACAGGGGAGAAAAAAAGCATTGACGTAGTTCCATTCTCATGGGTTTGATGGGATGAGGACAAAGACTGTCTGCTGGCTGTCGACTCGTTTTATGCCCGGTCCATTTACAAAAAAAAAACAGAAATGTTAAACAACATGATCAAACAACTTCTGCCTTTTGACAAATCATGGATTGAATATCCCGTCGAGTTGCACGGTAGAGCTGGTGAGCCATACATCCGTATATAATTCATTTAAAAAATATTTTTTTTAGTTTTTGTGATAATACATTTTCAATCTATTCTGCAGATACATATGAAGAAAGTCTGGAGCGGCTAAAAATTCTCGAGAAAAAAATCTATGCAAACACAACGGACAATGGGAGTTCTGCAAAAAAGATTATGAGGGAAGAAATTGGAAAATTCAGAGTAAGTGCGAAAACTGGCAACCATCAATCTATTCAAGAAATATTGCATAGTGGTTTCTGTAATTTGACTGACAATGTGAAGACCGTACCGGATATACAAGAACATAGTAAGTATTTTATTTTCTAATGTCTTTGGTTTTCTATTTTAGCATGAGATTTCTATTTTATGTCATTACACGCAATATTGCTTGCATTAATAAGCTGTTTCTGTTTACATATATTTCAGCGCCTCTTAGAACGCCTATTAATACATCAGAAGACGAAAAAGAAAATTCAATTTCTGAAGAGGATCGTCCGTACCAAAGATGCGAACGTAATAAACGAAAAAGAAAATATGTTCTATCTGATGAAGATTTAGAGAATGAATCAGCAGAGGACTCGGCAGTGAATGTGCAGAAACTCCTGCGCAAAAATCACAGCTCCGAAGAAAAAAACGAACTACGCTCAGTCTCTGTAGATAGACACGAAATGGCAACAAACACAAGCTCGTGGAAAAAAAGTAAATCAAATCTGCAGCCGTCAAATCGTTCAGAATTTTGCAAAAATATCGCTTTGAAAAAAATTGTGCGACCAAATAAAGGGCCACCTCGAAGAGGCGAATCACCAGTTGTTGCTGAAACTGATGAAACTCAACATCTGTATAGCCTGTCGAAAAAGAATAGTAAGTACATCAAATTCAATTCGTTTTCTCAAATTTTTATACAAAATATTTGACAGAATTGATTTTTCTCTTTTCAGTTTCTCCACAATCTTTTGCATTAGCTTCTCATCGAAGTTTGTCGAAACAAATAGCCGATCTTCGTGGAGAAATAATTTTGACCCAACAAATGATAGGGAACTTGATACGGGGAAGTAATCCAACCGAAGACCAGCTGGATCTAGAGGAAGATAATAGGATTCAGCTACCAGTACAGTCGTACGAGGAGTTTCTCGAATTTGATTCAAAACTGAAAAATGATGAGAAGTACAGAACTCAATTTGTAAGTATTTCTGTTCTCTTTTTGTGTTATTCGTGATTGTTTTGAAAATTGAAAATTTGTCTTGAATATTTAATAAATTTCATGTTATAGAAGAGAAAAGTAAAGCGTTGCATCAATGTTGATGACTTTTCTTCTATAAACTTGGAAGAAATTGTCCGGAGATATCTTGTGCGAGATGTAGCGATGCATTTTACAACAACGAAAAAAGTTAAAGGCAAAGAAGTTCTGAGCGATACTACTTTCTACAAGCTGCTGGAAGGTATGTGTACATTTCTCAAAATTGTTTTTTCTTCCATAAATACTAAATTCTTTTTTTTTAATATATAATCATATTAATTATTTTTTTCGTTATTTCCAGAATCAGTTTTGAGAGTTTTTGGAGATCAAATTAATCCAAAAAAATTCCAGCACACTGTTCAATGTATGATGAACAATGCCAAAGACTGGGAGGGGCAACGTCTGGCTCGTATGAGAAAGATACTTTTGCAGTCAGATAGCAATAATAATTAATTTTAAGAATAAAATAACTAAATAGAAACTTGTTTTCTATAGACAAAAAGTTATTGTTTCTTTTCGATTTTTTTATTACTGAATTAATATTTTTGTTTTTCGAAGTGTTCAGAATTCGATTTACTTTGTCAATATAAATCTGTTCAGAATTCGATTTATTTAATTTACCGAGCGACAAGCTCGCGTTCATCACGTGATCATCGCGCGCCGCGCTAATTCCATTTTTTTTTGTTTTCGCTCACGTTTGAGACTACCTTACATTCCTTTCTCAGGTTTTTCGACAATCGCGTGATTCGACGAGCCGATCGTTCGATTTAGTTTCAGCCAATCTGATTTCTTCTCCCGTTTTGTATCTAACGAAATTTCGTACGCGCGATTGCGAATATAATCAGTCTTGCGCCTGCTACTGCCCGCCAAGTACTAGTCTCTCTGTGTACACGTTATATTATTCTGTACGAACTCTGCGATTATTCAATCTAGTCGACGAATTCTGTGTCGATATTCGTGTGTGACGAGGGGTCTCGTTCACGTCATTGTTTCGAACATTTAAGTTACAAGTGAAAGTATCTCTTCAATTGTCAATTATCTGGTGACAGCTGTATCAATTAACTCACCAGTGATCAAAATTTATAACATTTACTTTTTTTGTCTAATCTATTTGTGATATTAAATTAATTGTGAAACGTTCTGAAATGAATCACTTATTTCTTTGTGATTGTGACTCCTTTAGTGAATTTTCGAATTCACGACACGCACACTCATCGCTCAGCGCTGGGCGATCCCGGCATTCATTCTCGCGTGTGATCAGATCCTGATCGCGACGGAGACATATTTTTGGTCCTTCGAGCCGGATGTGAGTGTGTGTGGAGGACAGTTCAATAATTAATACGTGACGGACATTCAGCGAGCACAATGTCAGAGAAATTACCTGCCCATTTGGTGCTCCAACATTCAATCGAGCGGGCGCTTGACAATTTTAAGAAAGTCGGCAAAAACAATTATACGGCGGCAAAGATGAGTGAGTCCCGATTGCGCACATTACGGATCGGACACAGCGATATTTCCCGATCGGACACAGTCCCGATCGGACACAATCCCGATCGGACACAATCCCGATCGGACACATTCCCGATCGGACACAGTCCCGATCGGACACAGTCCTGATTGGACACAGTCCCGATCGGACACAGTCCCGATCGGACACATTCTCGATCGGACACATACAGTTGCTTTCGGACACAGGCCCGATCGGACACAGGATCGGGACTGTGTCCGATCGGGACTGTGTCCGATCGGGACTGTGTCCGATCGGGAATGTGTCCGATCGAGACTGTGTCCGATCGGGAATTATCGCTGTGTCCGATCCGTAATGTGCGCAATCGGGACAATCCCGCAAAGATACGGTCGAGACTCTCCACTCTCAAGGAATTCTGGGGGCTATATCAGGAAGGTCACATCGAGCTAACAAAAACAACGTCGGAGGAGGCTAGGAAGACGATGGAGTATTTCAGCAAGAATCAGTTTGACAAAACCGAGGAACTCTATCACGCAGCACTGGACTATATGATGGACTGTCTGGAGGAGTTCGAGCCGGCCGTGAGTCTGAATCAATCGATTGAAAGCGGGCATTCAAATCCTAATTCTTCCGCTATTTCACTTTCGCATCTTCCGCCTATTCGTTTACCACCGTTCGACGGAAATTATTCGGAATGGGAATCATTTCGAGACCGATTTACAGCGCTTATTATTAAAAATACCGAATTAGATGATTTCGCGCGGACGCATTTTCTTGTATCGGTTTTACAAGGTCGAGCACTCGAGAGTATTGGTAACATTACGATTACTGCGAAAAACTTTAAAGTCGCGTGCCAAACCTTGACGGCGCGGTTTGAAAACAAACCACGACTACTCGCATCTTATTTCTCTACGTTGATGGGTCTGTCGACGGTGAGTCGCGAATCTGCTTCTGAATTGCAGAATTTATGCGACAGGGTTAATATCTCGATCGCGTCGTTGTTAAGTTTAGATCGAACTCCGGAAAATCTTTGGAATGACATATTAGTTCACATTACTGTACAAAAATTGGATGCGGCCACACGAAAGAGTGAGTCCCGATTGCGCACAGTACCAATCGGACACAAAGGAATTTCCCGATCGGACACAGTCCCGATCGGACACAGGCTCGATCGGACACAGGCCCGATCGGACACAGGCCCGATCGGACACAGTCCCGATTGGACACAGGCCCGATCGGACACAGGCGCGCGCACACACACACACACACACACACACACACACACGGGGGGGTGCAAGGGGGGCCTTCGGCCCCCCTCCCGCACCCACCCCGCCAATAGTATGGTGCCTATGGGGGTGCGAGGGGGGCCTTCGGACCCCCTCCCGCACCCGGGCCTGTGTCCGATCGGGACTGTGTCCGATCGGGACTGTGTCCGAATGCAACTGTATGTGTCCGATCGGAACTGTGTCCAATCGGGACTGTGTCCGATTTGGAATGTGTCCGATCGGGACTGTGTCCGATCGGGATTGTGTCCGATCGGGACTGTGTCCGATCGGGAAATATCGCTGTGTCCGATCCGTAATGTGCGCAATCGGGACAATCCCACACGAAAGGCTTGGAATTTACACACTAGCTCTGTCGACACCCCACCAACGTATGATTCTCTTAATAAATTTCTCTCGTCTCGCATTCGGGCATTAGAAGAATGTTCACCGAATTCTCTCGCGAAATCCACCACAAAATGTCCGAATTCGTCGCGCGTTCATGTTGCTACCGCGTCTGCCAGTACACCATCGGCGTGTCCGTTATGTAAGGCCCGTCATTATTTAACGACGTGTCCAGACTTTATTTCTAAGACTCCGACTCAGCGGCGCGAAATTGTAAAGCGTTTCAAGCGTTGTTTTAATTGTTTAAGCAGTCGTCATTCTGCTCAGGATTGTACAAGCAAATACACTTGTCGGTCATGCGATAAAAAACACCATTCTATGTTGCACGTCGACTCCGATTCAACCGCCGGTTCGTCTACCGTCGCGTCGAAAACCTCACAACCTGCCCAATCCGCTTCGTCAAAGGTTGAAGTAAATGCGCTATTTGCAGCCGCTAAATTAAATGTTCGTTCACAAGTTCTTTTAGCGACTGCATGGGTTAAGGTTAAAGTCGACTCCGGTCGCGCTGTTACGGTGAGAGCTCTGCTTGATCAAGGCTCGGAAGCTACATTCATTTCTAAAAATCTAGCTCAAACATTACGGGTAAAACGCGTCCGCATGCCGATTTCCATCTCAGCCGTCGGCGGGATTAATATCGGCACGGTCCGACATGCCGCAACAATTGTTATTTCTCCTCGCGCCTCCGACACTCTTTCGTTTTCAACAACTGCGCTGATTCTGAACTCCTTAACCTCATACACTCCCAAACGTGTTTCTCAACTGTCGTCTCTCTCACATCTCTCCGACTTAGAATGGGCAGATTCCGATCCAACCAGTTGCGATCCGATCCATCTCATAATCGGTGCTGATATTTAGAGCAATCTTATTTTAGAAGGCATCCGAAGAGGAAAATTCGGACAGCCCGTTGCGCAGAATTCCATCTTTGGATGGGTCATTTCTGGCCCTCTTTCTCTTAATGACGATTCGTCTCACTCATCCACCGATAATTCGACCATTGAACGCCATTCTGTCAATCTTACTGTGCATCACTGCACGGCGTTGTCGTCTCTCGCTGAGGAAATTCATCGATTTTGGGAGATCGAAGAACTCCCTCATTCTCACTCACTCACGCCGTCAGAAGAGCAGTGTGAGGCACATTTTCGTGATACACATTCCCGTCAAGCTGATGGAAGATACATAGTTAGATTACCCTTTAAACAAGATCCTCCTCTCAATATAGGTCGCTCACGATATTCAGCCGAGAAATTATATAACTCATTAGTACGCCGATTTAACGCGCATCCCGAACTGAAAAATGAATATTGCGAATTTATGAATGAATATAAATTACTGAAGCACATGAGTCCCGCGCCAAAATCAGAAACGTCTCATCAATGCGTCTATATCCCCCACCATCCTGTTTTTCGTGAGGATAGCGCAACGACTCATTTACGCGTAGTATTCAATGCATCGAGCATTACATCAAACGGGTCATCGTTAAACGACCACTTGCTTGCCGGCCCTAAACTTCAATCGGATTTGCCCGCGATTATAATGCAATGGCGTCATTTCAAGTTTGTCTATAGTGCCGATATCACAAAAATGTATAGACAAATTTTAGTCGATCAACAAGATATCAATTATCAACGTATCATTTGGAAGGATGAATCCGACGCACCGGTTGATTATCAATTGCTCACCGTGACATACGGTATGAAATGTGCTCCGTTCCTCGCGCTTCGCGTGCTTAGATGTCTAACCGATGACGAAGGACATCGATTTCCTCTCGCAAGTACGATTTTGCGCAATCAAACTTACGTCGATGATGTCCTATTCGGCGGAGATAATGTAACGTCTCTACGAGAATCTCGAGATCAACTCATCAATCTTTTGCGTTGCGGCCAATTTGAACTACGCAAATGGGCCAGTAACTCACCGATCTTACTGGAAGATATAGACCCGTCAAATCACGGCTTAGCATGTGATAAACAAATCGCAATAGATGAAAAGGTCAAAATCCTCGGAATCGCATGGAATCCCGCGCGCGATGCGTTCCAGTTTAAAGTATCCTTTGGAGATTCTTTTTCTCAGAGTAAACGTTCGATTCTTTCGACAATCGCGAAATTATACGATCCGTTAGGGTGGGTGACCCCTGTCACCGTGGCCGCAAAAATTTTTATGCAACAGCTTTGGCGGCTTCACATCTCATGGGATGACGTAATTCCAGAAGCTCTTCTCAGCAAATGGAATTTAATCTATTCCAATCTCTCCCATTTAAATGAATTACAGATTACAAGATGGACCGGGCTTCAAGCCGACTGCTCGCATATCGAATTACACGGCTTTGCTGACGCATCAACGCTCGCATATGCCGCTTCGGTCTACCTGAGGATCATCTCTGCTTCCGGAACAATCATTATCTCGTTACTCGCGGGCAAATCAAGGGTAGCTCCTATTCCTCCACTCACTATTCCTCGTCTCGAGTTGTCCGCAGCTTTCCTTCTTGTCCGCCTCATGAATTTTGTCCGAACTTCACTCGTCTTTGAGAACGTATCATGCGTGTGTTAGACTGACTCAACAATCGTGCTGACGTGGTTGCGCGCTCATCCATCTCGATGGAAAACCTTTGTTGCCAATCGAGTCAACGAGATTCAAACACGATTACCGGAAGCGGAGTGGCGTCATGTTCCCACTGAGGATAACCCCGCGGACTGTGCGTCCAGAGGGCTTTTTGGAAATGAGCTTACTCACTCTATTTGGTGGCAAGGACCACAATGGCTCCAACATTCAAAGGAAAATTGGCCCTCAGAACCTGCTTTCCTAGCTGCTGACACTCAAAAGTTGTTTCTTTTCGATTTTTTTATTACTGAATTAATATTTTTGTTTTTCGAAGCTTATTCAGTTCGTTGACGAAAAAATGAGTTCTTTTTTATTTGAGTTACTTTAAGTTTAATTTGAGTTAATTTAAGTTTAATTTGAGTTAATTTAAGTTTAATTTGAGTTAATTTGAGTTAATTTAAGTTTAATTTGAGTTAATTTAAGTTTAATATTCATAATAATGTTTATAACCAAAAATATTAAAAATAAATATTTTTTTGCCAATTAGATTTCTATCACTAGTTTACCCACTTTATCCTTTTTAATGCGATATCTAAATGTAAGGAAATTATAAGGATCACATACGATGCACCTCACTTTTGGTCCGTATTAGGTAACCTTTTCAGGACCTTATACGATTAAAATCTTCAGATCCTGATCATGCGCTGCGTTATTTTCAGGACTATATTATGATTACCTGACTCGGGCCTGACCAAAAAATCAGGCATTTTTATTTGGACCTGATTATTGCCTTGTCAGAATTTCTACTCGGGTATTTGTCCTCGTGGATGCTGCCACAGGCCTCAGGGTTAGGTTAGGTTAGGGTTTCTCTTTCCGGCCCGTGCTCCGTGCCCTCTGGTCTCAATTCTGGATCGACATCCGTCCACGATCTCCATCGAAACTCACCGTTAGCCGTGTCTCTATTTTCTCTCCTTTGCCTCTATTGCCTCCGTGCCTCCGTACTTAGTTGCTCGTACCAAAAAAATAAAAAATAAAAATAAAAATCTATAACGCTCGGAAAAGAACAATAACAGAAACGCCTTTCTGGAGAATGCGGCACGGTTCTCGCTATTTTTCGCCTGACGCGGCCCTTCGGTCCGCGCTTTGCAATTAGGGAGGAACTCGGCAGACGCGCGCGGGACGGCAACGTCACAATATATATAGCGTTTGATTATCAATTGAATAGAGATAGAAAAGAGACGAAATCACAGTTTTGTATCACACAAATACGGCAGGCAATAATCGTTCCGCGTACTATGTCCGGAATTAACGAATTACACATACAAGTCAAACGAATAGCCAGTCCGCACTAACGTCGCTTATAGGCTTTTACCGAAGAACGAGTCAAAAGACAATTACCGAATATCGCATTTGCGATCAAAGAACTTTTCTAACAAAACCGTTTAACTATTAGACGGTTACCGCATAGTCGAACTACCAAACTAACAAAAGGCTAATTCACCTTATACGAGAGCTACTTACCTCAGAGACAAGTTTTGTGCGCTTATCACAACCAAAAACCTTCTTCTTTTTCTATATGGTTATTAACACTTAACACTGACGTGTACACGTTTTACAGCCATCAACTGGTGTGAAATCAACCAAAAACCGAGTGCCACAAGGCTTCGTCTGCCGGTACGACATAGGATGAAACGTAGCCATTACACATTACAGCCGGTCGTTTGAGAAACATATAATGAATATCACGAGCTGTGCATATAAAAAGCTTGGTTTTGTCTTGCGGGCTAGCAAATACTTTAATAATGTGCACACCTTAAGATTGCTATATTGTGCGCTGGTTCGGCCTCATTTGGAGTATGCTTCCATTATCTGGGCACCGTTTTATACCAAATATGATATTCTGATCGAAAGAATCCAACACCGCTTTTTGCGTAGAGTGAGCTTCATAACAGATAATCCAATGCGCTCTTCCGATCACTCATATGACGTTATGCTGAATAACTTGCGGCTAATTACTTTAGCAAATAGACGCACTTTCTTAGATCTACTGTTTTTATTCAAATTGAATAATGGGCGTATTATATGTTCGGAGCTCCTAGAGTGTGTGGGGCTGCGTGCTCCAGCTAGGCCTCTTAGGAATGGCGTCATATTTAATGTTGAGTTCCACCGTACCTCCTATGGTAGATACAAGCCTCTGAATCGAGTCTGCTTGCTGGCGAATGAGTTCTCTGATCGTGTAGACTTCTTTCAATCGTCACTCTGCACTTTCAGACGAACGTTATTCTATTGTCTACGATAGACTTATTGAATGTGTAATCTTTGATTTATTATTTCCTACTTGTGTTTAATTATATAGTGATAGTATCTTAAATTTTAAAGTTTTTCTGTTCTCGACTTACTTATTTGTGTTTAACCATATAGCGATAATTTTGTACATTTTCTCTGTTCTAAACTAACTCATTTTTTCTTTTGTTTTTAAAGGGATATCTCCCGTATATATGTACATAAATAAATAAATAAATAAATAAATAAATAAACTGTATAGGTGATATATAAGCAAATTTTATATTATATTATTTGTTATTATTTATTATATATTTTTTATATTTTATTATATATTAATTATTATTCATTATATTTTGTTATATATTACAATTACACTTAATTATTTTAGATAATTTATATTTTTTTATATTTTTATATTATAGATTATCTAAGGTAGCAATTCTACAGTTAATAGAGGAATTAATAAATTTTATGCCAGTTCCAAAAAGAACAACAGCAATTCCTCAACAGTTACAAGTAAATATATATAGCCATCTAATTTTTTTCTTTTTTACTTTATTTATTTATATTATTTATTTATATGTATTTTAGTGTATTAATCCGTATTTTGTTATCATTTTAGATATTTGCAACACTTTATTTTCTCGCATCTGGGTCTTATCAAAGAAAAGTTGGACAAGATTTCTTATCATGCATGAGTCAAACATCAATCTCCGTCTCTATACATGCTACAATAAATGCATTAAACAGTATTATGGGACAATGGATTCAGTTTCCAACATCAGACATAAGAAAACAACAAATTAAAAAAGAGTAAAAAAAGTTGTGAATAATACACATAAAATTTCTTATATTTATAGTTATTTTCTTATTCTTATATTTATATTTTTTTAATATCAGATTTTTCGAGAAAACTGGATTTCCAGGAGTGATTGGAGCTATTGATGGAAGCCATATAGCCATCTTTCCCCCACAAACTGAGAGAGAACACTTATTCATTAATAGAAAATTATATCACTCCTTGAATATGATGATTGTATTATACATATAAAATAATATATAATATATATGATAAGAACAATTAGAAGTGCTTGTTAGTAATAACATTAAATGCAATAATAACTTATATTTATATCTTTCTATATTAGATATCTTCATACAATATACGAAATATTACGAAATACAACGAAATATTAGCAGTAAATGCGATGCATGGAGGAAGGACGCATGATTCAAGAGTCTTTCGTTCTTCGCGTTTATTCCATTATTTAGAAAGGCAGCAAGAAGCAAGCGAAAGAGGTTCATGGCTTATAGGTATGGCTAATAATATATAGATTGTTTTATTATTTATATATATTTCTCATTTTTTTTTAAATATAGATTATGCCTAATGAAATAAGGCCCTTACACAATGCCAGGCAACAGACAAGGGGCTATAGATTATTTTTTTATTTTTTATAATTTAATATGTTTTTTAGGAGATTCTGTCTATCCGCTCATGACTTTTCTCTTAAAACCAATTTTAAATGCACCTATAGGATCTCCAGAATATAGATACACACAACATATAACAACAGCACGATCTGCTGTGGAAAGGTGCATAGGTATTTTGAAAGGCCGATGGCGATGTTTACGAAAAGAAAGGGCATTGCATTATCAGCCAGAATTTGCAGGTATTAAGCATAATTTCCTCCATAAAAAAACAATGTTCTTATTTATCGTATAATTTTTTTAGCTCATATTATAAATGCATGTTGTGTTCTACACAATATTGCAATAAAATGGAGAATTCCACCAAATGAAATATGTTTAGAGGATATAGATCAAGAAGCACCAATTCCATATAATGGTGCTAATAGGAATAACGCTGAACAAATACGAAGAGATATTGTTCGATGGTACTTTGAATAGTTTTTTATTTCAAACATACATATATTGCTGGAACTTTCGTAAAGACAAAATTAAACATAAAGTTAAACATTTATACTATCGGTCTAACAATAAAACAATTGTATTCTCGCGTCTTCATTAAATTACTTTATTGTTGTATGTTGTATATATTTATGGAATATATCATTTCACAATACAACAAATGCAGTTATTAATTATAATCATAAATCTCGGTATAATCAATAACAATCTCAGTCTCATCAAACTTAAATTCAAGATGTGATCACAGTAATAGATATCACGTTGGACTTTGTATTAAAAAATATTTATGCATGCGATTATTTTCCATTTTTCGCATTTTGTTTGATTTCATAAATCAAATAAACTTATAAAATAAAAAAATCAAATAACTAATCAAATGACTAAGGCCGAATTCAAACCTTGGCAGAAAAGCAGAAACCAATTAAGGCCCAGTTCAACAATGGCCAGTTAGCTTAACTAGTAGTTAAGTAGTGATGCCAACCACTGAAACAAAATTCGAGGCTCAGTTCGACATTGGCCAGTTTATTATAAACTGAATAAACTGGCCAATATCGAACTGAGTCTCGAATTTTGTTTCAGTGGTTGGCATCACTACTTAACTACTAGTTAAGCTAACTGGCCATTGTTGAACTGGGCCTAAAACTTGCAAGTTCTGATTGCCTTCTGCTTTTCTACCAATTATGAATTTGGCTTAACATAAATCTAATAAACAGAACAAATAAACTAAAAGAGAGCAAATCTAACACATTATGCTACTTTACTTTTAACTAAATAGACTAAATAAAAATAATAATATATGCATACATCACAGAATTGACGATGTACCTGAGGTTAGTTTAAAGTGTTGAAATATCTGTTGTTAGGTATTGTCCCAGTAATTTTTCTCGCAAAGATGATACGAGATCATTCATATTCTGTAGTTGCTGTAAAAATTTCCTTAAAGACAGTTAATTCTTCTTTCTTCACTTCTAATTTTTCTTTTTTCAATTCTAACATTTTTTGCTTGATATTTTCGGATAAAGTTGATTTCTTTTCTAATAAGTTAATTGCTGTTGCCATAAGTCGTGGTTTTTTTATATCTAAATAATATAAAAAAGTAAATTACAAAAATAATATACTATATATATTTTTTTTAATTTTATTAAAAAGTTTGATATACCTTCTGATTGTTTTGTGGTATATTTTTCTGTATCATCTAAAGAAAATCCACACATTTTATTATCCTGTTCCTATAAATAAAATACAATAAAATTAAATAATTTATATTTAATCCATATTTGTAAAAAGAAATAATACTATATAATGCGTCTAAAAAGATTTTTTATACATACCCAATTTTCCTTACTTTGATGTACATCTTGCAAGTTAGATAATGATGAAACAAATGTGTTATCATATTTTTTCACTTTTACATTTGTTTGAATACCACGCCTTTTCTGTTTTACAGGTATATTAGTATGTAATGATAATACTGATTGTACATGCTGTTTAGTTTGTTGAATAGGAGAATGCATTTCATATTGCAAAGGTAATGCATCATTTGAATAATCATTTGAAAATATTTCTTCTATTTCATTTTCTTTTTCTTCGATATTATATGAAAAACTAGATGAACTCAAAGTTTCATTATTATCATAAGTTGGCATTGTATTTGTAAATCCACCTTCTGGTATTTCGTTTAAACCACTGGCATCTAGTGTTAAGAAATTTAATAAAGCGTTCTCTGTTGAAGATAATTGCAGCTCTTTTGGTGATCCGCCACCTGTTCCCATCATATAGGTTTTGTGTTTCGCCACTTTCTTTAAGACATTAGACTTCCAGTCTCTCCACGTCTACAGAAAATATAATAAGCAACAAATAATAATTTTACATAGGTATATAATTAAAAAATAAAATATACAAGGTGCCCCAAGACCGACAAGAAGTATTATGAAATATTATGAAGTATTTTTGAAATTTTTGTCATAATTTTATAATAACACTTCAAAGATCTATATGTTTATATTTACTAGTTATAAACTGTTATATATTCATAAATATTCTATAATATAATAAAGATTACCTTAGCCCATTCCTTTGGTGACTTGCGTGGTCCATATCCTGCCGTGTTTAAGGTTAAAGATAATTTTTCCCACAATTCATCCTATAAATATTTAAACAATCTAAATGACATCAAATTAACATTTATAATAATATTACTTATAGAAACATATATTTGCAAGAAATATATAAATGCTATTTATAACACTTACAATTTTTCGTTTATTTTCACTGTTGTATCTTAAGCGTCCCCGACCAAAATCAGAATGTTGTTTCATATAACTAATTAAGCAAAATTTTTGCTTTTCTGTAATATTCATTATGTTATTTAATAATTATAGTAAAATATTAACACGAAAAACAATTTTGCCGTTTTTTCTGGATCCACTCTCTCTAACCTCTAACTATTGCTATTTCACGTGACGTGAGTGACCTGTGACGTTTTACTCACGTGAGCATAGGGATATCGCATTTTCACTTCGCCCATAGCCAATCGCGCGTATTTTTTCATGTGAGATGAAAGTACGAGAAGCGAGAGAGGTCGACAAAGATACACAATCGATCCCCAGGCCCGGGAAACCTTTGCGTAAACATCGAAGCTATTGCAAACTCGTGTATTCGTCAATAAATGAGACCCACGGTGAGGTATGTTAGTAGATTGAGCTACACAACACAGGATAGTCATGAAAACTAGATTTAGGATGCTTGGGCTTAGGGTTATTGAGCCTTGGACACTCTCAAGGTTGGAGACGGCATCTGATGACTTGTTTGATTCAAGCTTGCGTTCAATATCAAGCTAACGCCGTCCAAGTAACTCGAATGTTTGATACGAGTATGCTCCGGGTTATTGGGTGTACGATTATTGGGCTTGGGATGTTTTTGGGATTAAGAATGAGAGCTCATGACTTTCTCGTGCTCAGTCTACTAACATACTCACCGTGGGTCTCATTTATTGACAAATACACGAGTTTACAATAGCTTCGATGTTTACGCAAAGGCTTCCTGGGCCTGGATTATTGGATCATAGATCCTCGGATAAGAACATGTTCCCCGAGCTTTAGACGAAAACTAACTACGGCATCGTGTTCAGCGGGTCACAATCCTCTGAAAATGATGTATTTTGTCCGTTCCCCACAATGGGCCAAAATCGGCCCTTTTTACCCATTGTTCTTTCGTTACAATCTCATCTAGCTCTGTGCCAAGAAATAGTGCACACCATTCTTTCTGGTATGATGCTATTAAACAACTTCAAAATATTAAATTTATTGATAAAAAGAAAAAAAACAGTATCTACTCCATCTTTGAATTGGATAACAACTATTAAAGGGTTTCAAAAATTATGGGCAACTGTAAATAAAGCAGGAATAAAATGTTTAAAAACTCGTAATATTAATCAAGATCTACTAGAAAATTTTTTTGGAATGATCAGAAATCATAACCGTCGAAATATAAATCCTACATGTTCTAATTTTGAATCATCTTTTAAAACATTATTAATAAACAATTTAACAGGTAAATATAGTGTAGGCAGTAATTGTGAAGATGATGTTAATGGAAATGCTTTATTTTCATTGCAACATTTTGTAGAAAAAGTATATACAGTAAATACTCCAAATATTGATGTAATTGAAGAAATAGCAGAAATTGACAATACATTAACGTCATTAAAGCCAAGCCCTTGGCATATATTGATATTTCATACGCGATGACCTATTTGAGAATACTGAGATGTGTATATGTAATTACCATTGCTGAAAATGGTCCAATGTGAGACCAAAACGTTCAATTTTTTAACACTTAATTTACTATAGTAAAAATCATTGCACGTACATTCAACAACGGCTCCCTGCCCTTCAATTTATATTTTAATTTAATAAAAGTTTATCGCAAATAGTTCGGACGATTGACGATATAAACAATTAATCTAAGGTTGCTTAATTAACGATGATATGAATGAAATCAATTGAAGGTCGTCCGATTGACAATTGATACAAACAAAATTAATCGACGGGTATTTTATTAACGATTTGTATAAGCGAATTCAATTAAAAGTCATTCGATGGACGATTGAATCGAGCAAATTCAATCGAAAATTGTTCGAATGACGATTAACATATACATATAATAAATCAATATTTATGATCTTGTACAATATAAAATATGATTAAAATTGCCTTATATCTTAAACATAACGGCTCCCTGCCCTTTAATTTATAATTTGATTTTTATCATTGCGAGCCTTAATATTTGTCATATTTATTTTATTAAATTAATCGTTAATCCAAAAGACTTAATTAAAATTGTGTACATCAATTGATAATTAAACATGATAATTAATAAAAAAGAAATTAATTATTTGCAATTCTGTAGAAAAGTAATATCAGTATAATAGTAATATAATAATAATCTTTATTGGTCAGCCAAAAGGTCTAAAGCCAAGGGACTTGGTTTACAAAAAGTACATAACCGCACACGCTCTCTCTCACACATTCCCTATTCTATTCGCCCTCTCCTCCCTTTTTTTCCTAACCGCTTCCATCTAACCCACTATATCCTTTCTTCCTTTCTCGCTTAAGATATCTTTTATTCTAATATTCGTGCTGTCTACATGACTCCTTATGTGCTCAATCGTTCCTTCCTCCTCCTCGCAGATTCGGCATCTTTTTTCGGCTCCTCCTTTCCAGTATTTATTCCTCTCCTCTTCGTTCCCGCACCTCCACTTTGTTATTAACTTCTGACTTCCTTTCCTACCTTTTTTCCTTAGATATTCCGGCAGTCTCAGTGTTACAATCTCCTTATACCGTATATTGTATTTCGAATTCCTTATCTCACCCTCCATCCACTGCCCTACCCTCTCTCTTTCTCTCTCTTATTATCTCACACACGCCCATATCTCCCTCTCTTAACTGCTTAATTCCCTCAGAGCTAAACCCGTTCTGCCTATAAAATCTTTCCCTCTCATCCTCCTTTCCTTCACTCATTTCCCTTCTCTCCCTTTCCTTTATGCATTCTATTATTAGCTTCCTGTCTCCCTCTTTCAACGCCTTCTCCTCAAACTTTACTGCTCATCTTCCTGCTATTGTATCTATACTCTCTAATTTATTTCTTTATAAACTATATAATCCGGCGTACAGGAGTCGAGGTTCAAGGACCATTTAACATATTTCTTTTGTATCCCTTCCAGTTCCTTCCCTTCCCTCCATTCCCATACTTCTGCCCCGTACATAACTATTCCTAACACTAAATACCTAAACAATAACATCCTTCTCCTAAAATCATCTCTAAACCTGCGCTCCCCTATCCCCCATACCTGACCTATCATCATGTTTGCTTTCTTTTTTATCTCCTTAATTTGACCATCGTTTTCCCCATTCCTCTTTATTACGTAACCTCAGGGTTAGGTTAGGTTCTGTTACCTCTTCGATCTTCTCTCCCTCCCATTTCCACTCCCTCTCTCCTCCTACCTCCTCCTTTCTTAAAGCAAACCATTTTGTATTTGTCGGTGTTCAGTTGTAACTTTTTCTTGTTCAAAAATCTCTCCATTCTTTTTAACATCTCTTTCATTCCTTCTTCACTTTTTGCCAGGATAACTAAATCATCTGCATAAGCCAGTGTCCATATCCTTTCCTTCCCCATCCAAACTTCTCCTACCTGTCCTCTCCTCATCTCTTCCTCCACATCCGCTATCAGAATTGAGAACAGTAGCGGATTAAGCGGGCATCCTTGCCTCACGCCTTTCTCCGTCCAGAACCATTCCGATCTCCTCCCTTGCGACCTTACTGCACATTTCGTACTTTCATATATCTCCTTTACCCTTTCTGTCAATCCTCTTCTTACGTCACTAGCATCCCCCTTCTTGTAAATGGGCGCTATTAGCCCCTTCCTCCATTCCTCCGGGAAGCCTTTTCCACTCCATACCAACTTGCACAACTCCTTTAACTTTTCCCTGATCTGGCTTTCACTGTATATCCAAACCTCACTTCCTATTCCATCTGCCCCTGCCGCTTCCTTTTCATCTTTTTTATCTGTTTTTCTATTTCTTCATCCCTCAGTTCCTCCTCCTGATCCCCGTCCAACCTCCTTTTCTCTGCAACTTCCCTATTATCTTTTTCGTATCTTTCAAGTAAATGCTGAAAGTAATTTTTCCAGTCCCACATATTTATATTTTCCTGACTCAATATTACTCTTTTTCTTTCTTTATTTATAATTCTCCATATCTGTGTCTCTGTTCTGCAGTTTCTGACCTTTTCTTATAACTTTTCCTTTCTTCTTTCTTCATTTCTCCTACATAACTTTCTGAACTTTCTCCTCAGTAGCTGATACCTTCCCTTTTCTTCTTTCCCCTCTCTCCATCTACTATATGCCTTTTTCACCTGTTTCTTCCTCCTCTTGCATTCTGCATCCCACCAGTCCTTCTTTCCGATCTTCTTTTTCTTCTTAACCTTATTCTTTTCCTTACTATACATTCCTCTATGCCTGCCTTTAAGCTCTTCCACATCTCCTCTACCTTTTTTCCTTCTATCGTAAGATTACTCTCTCTCCTTTTTCTTATACTTTTCAATGCTCTCTTCATTCCATTGTACAATATCCTTTATAACCTCTTGTGCACTTCCGGTTTCCCTCCTAAATTCTCCTCTTATTTCTACCTCCAGTGGTTGATGATCTGATTTCACCCTCTTCTCTACCGTTAGCTTTTCTATTCTATCCCATGCTCCTTGATTTACAATAACATAATCTATTACTGAATCCCCTCTGCCGCCTGTATATTTAAATTCTCCTCTCTTGACCTCTCTTAAATTCCCGTTTCCCACTTCCCACCCCCTATCCTCTATTAGACTCAACAACTCTTTCCCCTCCTTGTTTACTTCCTTGTCCCTAGAATTTCTCCATCTTTCTTTTTCCTCACTCTCCTCATATCTTTTCCCTTTCTTCCCTATTCTGGCGTTGAAATCTCCCCCTATACATAACATTTCTTCTTCTAATTTCCTTACCTTTCCCTCCAACTCCCTTCTCTTATCCTTCATCTTGTCTTCGTTATACAGCGTTATTATTCTCCATGTTCTTCCCTCTATCCTTAACCTCCTCTCCTGTATTCCGTTTACATCAATTACCTCCTCTCCGCTTATCTTTCCTAACCCTTTTTCTTATCCCTGTAATTATCCCCCCTTTTGCCTTACCTTTCTTTTTTCTTTTATCGCGTATTGACATTTCCAGCTAAAACGCTCCGATAGATTTCTCTTTATTATTTCCCAACCTCTTTCCTCTATTCACGTTTCGCTCAATCCTATTACATCAAAACTTTCTATAAAATTCCAGAATTGTCTGTCCTTCCTCTTCAAGCCTGCTACATTCCAAAAGACTATCTTCACTCTACCTCTTACCCCCCTTCTCTTCTCTTCTCTTTTCCTTCCTCTTTTTCTCGTCGCCCTCCAGCCTCTCACTCCTCTTCTCCTCTTGGCTGCCTCTTAAGAATTCTTTTCTATTATCTCGCTTCTTTCTTCACTCTATACGTATATCTTTCCTTGTATTTCTATTTTCCTGTATCCTACCTTCACCCTTCTTCCTTCCATTTTCTCTTCTCTCGCTCGTTCTCTTAATTTCCTCTGCACTTCCCGCTCTTCCATTGTCAGATCGTGATCAATATATACTCTCCTACTTCCTAGCTTCTTCTTTACCTTCATTATCCCTTCCTTCTCTTTCCAGCTATTCATCTCCACGATTATCATCTCTCTTCCCTCTTTCCCCATCGCTTGTATTCTCTTCACTCTTTCTATTACTCCGAACTCCTCCAGGAATTCTCTCGTAGTTTCATAAATATTCTTTTTTTCTTTTTTAAAACCTTTTATTATTAAATTGTTTCTTCTTTCCTTCCTTTCTCTGTCCTCCATCGCCTTTTTTATCTTCCTTACCTCCTCCCTTGTTTCCATTATATTACTTGGAGCTTGGCTTTCAATCATTCTTTCTTTCTTCTTTATCTTTTCAATCATTTTTCCTACCAGCTCTTCTGTTCTCTCTTCTTCCTCTTCCTCTCTATTGCTTCCCTTTTGTTCTATCTTCGACAGTCTCTCTTATAATCCGTCCATTCTCTCTTCCATACTTCTTTCTCTTATCGTCCATTTATTTTCCAGATTATTCCACTTTTCCTTCATTTCTCTTACCTCTTTTCTCATATCTGCCATCTCCTCTTTTATCTCTCTCAGGATTGCTATCAGTGCTCCGTCCTCTTCCTTTTCACTGCTTCCTCCCCTGCGTCTTTTTCCTCCATCCATTCCCCTGGCGGTGTTCTCTCCATCATGTTGCTCCTCTTGAAAATTTCCTATGTCTCTCTTTCTTTTTCCTCCCTTTTCCTTTTTATTTTAATAAACTCATTCTCAATACCTTCTTCCTGCCTGACATAATCCAATATACTTGCCGAATTTGACCTCTCTTTTGCTCTTAACTTTTCTCCTGTTCTTCTCCCTCTTCCTCTTGGTGTGCAGAGAATTTCTTTTCCGGGCGTCTCCATACCATTCTCTTCCTGTATATTCCCCTTAATCTTTCCTATCTCGTGTTTTCCTTTTCTACCTCCTCCATCTTTTCCTTTCGTCTATATCACTTTCTGCCTTACCCGCTTTCCTGCTTCTTTTCTTATTACTTTCTCTAACGCTCACCTATTGACGCCACCTATCCAGAACGCTATGCTATTCTCTAATCTATCCCCCTTTTTCCTTCCTAACCTCACTCTTTTGACAACTCACTCTACTTACCTTTTCCCCCAAACTAATAAACTTTCTTATCTCCTTTAATATCCCAGCCCTTTCTAATATCATTCCTCTCGTCTACCTACTACCTCCTCTCTTACTGAGCTTTCTAACTCTGACTATTTCACGCCTTATCACTCCGCTCTGTTCACACACGTGCACTCCTCACGCATTCCACTAACCAAGTCCTATCAGTATAATAGTAACTATTATTATTAATTGTGTAATAATTATATACCGGTATTAAGAAAATTTTAGTTATATTTCATAATTTTACATTCTGAATGTTGATAAAAATCCAAGTTGTAAACTTCATGAAGCGGAATACACGTTACTGACAAGTTACTAACATGATTATAGTTCGATGAATAATTATTTTACATTTACTATTCATAAAAAAAATGCAAAAATATGGTCCTGGGCCCTTTTAACTAGTGCGGGAATATTATCATAGTGCTGCGGGCGGTGCGGCCCCGTATCTTGTTGCTACGGGCGGTGCGGGGGGGGGGGAGCGACATCCGTCGCCATTATCGTGTCCGCTGATAGCGGCGTCAATCGCCATCGCATCATGCGAAAAAGAGCAAGGTTCTCTCTAGACTTGAACCCGAGTTCGCACAGTGACAATCCCACGCATTAGCTTGAAGCCACCCTGTGTAGCTTTTTACTGTATCAATATGTGTAACGCGGTCGCCTTTCTCGACGCGTGGATCGGCTCGCCGGCGTCAGGGTCCGAGAGACGGGGAGACTCAAGCTTATGAAAACACTTAGCTTCGTGACCACAGTTCTTTATTATGACTAGGAAAGATATATACAATAATATGTACAGTGCTGTTTGGATCAGTAATACGTGTGCAGAACAATACGAGCAAGGCGGTACGCGCGGAGAGCGCAGAGCGGCGCAAGCGTATTGAGGGCACGTATTGAAGCGCATGCAAGGCGTGAGTTCTTAATCTATGACAGCGCGGTATTTACAATCGTGAGTATGTACAGAAACGGCGTTAGCGGGGTCGGAAACGCCCGACAACCAAGAAACACCTCGGCTAAGAACAGGTAGTCGGAGACGCCCGACAGCCAAGAGACACCTCGGCCAGGAACAGATAGTCGGAAACGCCCGACTTTTACTTTTATATTACTCTCTCTCTCTCTCTCTCTCTCTCTCTCTCTCTCTCTGTGTCTCTCTCTCTCTCTCTGTCTCTCTCCCTCTCTCCCCCTCCCCCTCTCCCCCTTTCCCTCTCCCTCTCTCTATCGACCGGTATAGGTCAATTTCGGTCGACCATCGACGTCCTATGCACCTCTATAAAACTTGGAAAGAATAACCTAACCTTCTACCATACCTACGATTGAATCGTGCGAATTTAAGCCGGAGCCCTGTTAGCCGTCGAGAGAAACCCCCTCGACGTTGCCCGATTCTCACCGCGTGGAGGTGGGGACGGCGCGTGAGCGTTCAGCTGTTTCGAGAATCGTGTGTATGTGTGTGTGTGTGCGTGTGTGTGCGCGCGCGTGTCTGTGTTTGTGCGCGCGGGTGTGTGTGTTTGTCTGTTTGTTTCTTTTTTGCTTTTTATTTTTTATTTTATTTCTTTATTTTATTCTATTTTTTATTTTATTTCTTTTTATTATTTTATTTTTTTTCTTTTTCATTTTTTTATTTTTAATTTTTTTCCCTATTTCCCGGTGTTTTCTAGCAAACGTAACTCCTCTTCGGACGAATGGAACGAGACCGTATCGGCTTCGGATATATTCATTTCCTCCATCACTTCTTGGTCCTTCTCCACCATAACCACCACAACCACTGGCGGCGCTCCTTGCTCCTGCTCCACCACCGACGGAGCTCCTTGCTCCACCACCACCTCCTCCTCCTCCTCCACCTCTCTCTCTGTTTCCCAACTTATGGTGCTGCTGCTGCTGCTTCCAAATCCCGCCTCTCTCCTCTATTTCCTCATCCACCATTTTATTTCGTCCTCCGCCTCTCTTACTATCTCCTCTCTCGTCGCCTCCTCCCACTCGTGATCCCCCTCGTAACCATCTTCTTTCTCAACGCTCTTCCGATCC
This sequence comes from Lasius platythorax, assembly GCA_963971435.1. Lineage (NCBI taxonomy): Eukaryota > Metazoa > Arthropoda > Insecta > Hymenoptera > Formicidae > Lasius > Lasius platythorax. Next base: position 19,783,008 of record OZ020537.1, read on the forward strand.
TTCTCTGGAGGAGGAGGAGGCGGAGGCGGAGGCGGAGGCGGAGGCGGCGGCGCCGCTCTCCGAGCGCCCGACGGTCCTGGGACGGGAGCGTCTATATCAGAGTTGTAGCCCCAAAGACCCTCGCCGTACCAGCGCGAGGTCCTCGAGAGGCGGAACTCTATCTCCAACGGATTCAAATTTGCTCTCTGAAAAGAAAAAAATGAATAATTTATACATCGTTGTCTCCTCCTCGGATTCCGCCTCATCGGTAAATGCTTCACTTACCTCCTCAAAGGACAACCTCGCCCATCGCGACTCTTTCCACTTTGCTCTCTTCCACTCGTTCCTCCGCTTAACTTGTCTCCTCCTCTCAACCAGGAAGTCGCAGACATCCGGGCAAGTGGAGGGTGTTGAGGAGGACGGCGAGGTGGAGGAGCGCTTCCTTCTCTCGTCGTTCTTCTTCGGCGGCATTTTTAAATAAAACGAAAAAAAATGATGAGTTGAATGAAACTTTAATGGAGAAATATAAATAACATCTATTATTGTTCTACTTACATTATTTCTGGTCGCTAGCTGCTTAGACATACTTGTCTCTGATCGCTGATTTGCTGCTCAAAGGTATTCCGCTACTAAACCTGCTAACGCTGCTGCTGAAACAGAAAGGAAGATAATTAAACGCGATATATTATTCAAAGTCCCGTCGACGACGGTTCGAGATACGGTATCGCCGTCCCCTCTTGTAGATCACATTGAGATCTACGAGAAAGGTCCTTTGGTCGAACCTTGTATCTCTCGCCGTTCCCGAGTTACGAAACTTTTAACGCCGGTCGAATCTGTCGCTCCGTTTTCTGTTCAAAATCCCGTAACTCGTCGGCAGTACGAGATACGGTTGGTCCCATCTCGTAGATCTCGTCTAGATCTACGAGAAAGGTCGTTGGTCAAACCTCGTATCTCTAACCGTTTACGACTTACGGGACTTTGAAAAAAAAAATTTTGTCGAATGTTCGACCTTCGCGAGTTCTTTACCTGGTAACGGACGCGCTCCGAGACAGGGAGCAACAAGGCCGAATATCCTCCCTCGCTCGATCATCTAGACTCTGTAAATTTGCTTAGCGAAAGATTTAAGACTAAAAGAAAAACAACAGATAATACGAGAAAAAAAATCGAATCTTAATAAACTTTATTTGTCCTCCTCCTCCTCTTCCTCCTCCTCCTCCTCCTTTTCCTCCTCTTGCTTCTTCAGTTCTAATATTTTGCCTGTAGAATGTCTCTTGTTTCTTTCCTGGTACAATATCAAGCAACTTTTTCAAATTTTCACCATTTTCACTGTTGAACTTTTCTTCATTGCCCAATCCGGCCGCCAACTGGAATACTCTTTTACAAATATGACCGACACTTATATTTGAAAATAGATCGTATCGATCCTTCCTCAGTTGGGACCACATTCTCAAACTTGTTAAATTGCACGTTTCTAACGCACGTTTCACTATCTCATCATCATGCGAGACGGTCCAATTTTCTATCGACTTGATCGCGATTTTTCCTTTTCGTACCCCGCATCCTTTTGTACTTTTCGATGTTTTACTTCGAGCGCCTTTCGACGAGATAGTCATTACTTTCCCGCCTTTTCTTTCGCGGCGGTACTACGACTATCTCTAGAGGAGATGGATATTACGTCCATCGCTTTTCTTTTATTCTCCCTTATACGGGTGAAGAAACGTCTTTTCCAATCACTCGGCGGCGGTGACTTGTTCCTTTTTCTACTCCTTTTCACAATACTCGCGTCCGTCGAAGACGAAAGGAACACTTCGGACGATCCTTTTATTACTTGATGATCCTCCATCTCCTCAGGAGGAGTAATCGTACTAATTACAACACTCTTTATTGACGTTTCTCGTCGACGCGTCTCCTCGAGCGGTCGAGGTTTTAAAAAGGGCACATCTTCCTTCGGAGTGCCCGGAATAGCGTCACACATGTACCCTCCGTTTCCTTCGCCAATCTTTCCAAGAATAGCGGTACTTACCGCATCTTCGTATATCGCCGTATCTTCCGCCTTTTCCAGCTTTTCGGACTTGAACTTTTCGTCCGACGATGATTTCGTCGGCTCGGTAAAGTAATCAGACGTCCGTATAACGGACGGATCCGATTTTCCGAGCGGCGGCGGCGGCGCATCTGTATCTTGGTCCGTCGCAGACGACACTATGCGCCTTCGTCGTTGTTATCGTCGTCGTCGTCGTCGTCCTCCTCCTCCTCCTCTTCCTCCTCCTCCTCCTCCTCCTCCTCCTCCTCCTCCTCCTCCTCATCGTCGTCGTCGTGATCGTCTTACGATAACGCGACGAAAACTTTTCTTTTTTCTATCTCTTCTTACAAGTCTCATGGCTTCTCGTACTCTATCGACAGATACGATACCCTCCCCAGGAATCTCGACGTAATCCCCACATTTAACTACCACCCAGTGTTGAATCTTCGCCGCAATTTCCTGCCGACCTGCACGCTTCATCCCCATCAAGTTTCAAGGAAACACGTGAAAATTTTCCTTTATCAATGTCATGATCCTCTCGAATAAATTCTTTCTATCTCTTACACTGACGCTGGATAAAATAATTCTTCCAAATGTCGACGTAGGATTTAAAATCATATTTCGACATATGTAATCTGCCTGGATAGTGTCCACGATTCTTACGTCGCATTGTTTCCGAGTCACTTTCTTGTATCGACGAAGAAATTCCTCGAGCGAGAACACCGACTCCTATATTCCGGCCTGTAACGATGCACCCCCCCATCGTTACTATACCCGGCAGACGACCGCCGGAAGTCGGAAGTACTCGGCACGATCACTTTGACGATCCGTGTTCGCCACCGCCCCATCACACACACGTTCTCAATTTTACCGACGCTCACGGACGCCGTTTTGATTGGCATCGATCTCTGGGCTCGTTTCGGCATCACACTGACGCCGACCTGCCAGTGCCCCGCTAATCCGAAAACCCCCGCGTGCGGTCTCTCCAACGGCTTAGCCACCTGCACGACCGATGAAGATAGACGCCTCCAGAACTTCCTAGGGAACGAACTACCGAAATTCGAGGACATCACCGGTCCCACGCCCCTCATCACGCACCACATCCGCCTGACAAACCCGACACCGATAAAATAACGATATTGACCGCGCAACCCGGCGATGCAGGAGATAATTAACCAGGAGGTAGAGGACATGGAAAAGACGGGCGTCATCGAACCTTCGCGCAGATCGTGGAGCTCCCCAGTCGTGGTCGTCCGAAAGAAAGACGGCAAACCGCGGTTCTGCATCGACTTTCGACGCGTCAACAACGTCACCGAGAAAGACGCATACCCGCTGCCACAGGTTACGGCTACCCTGAATAAATTGCGGGGGGCCCGCTATCTCACTACGTTGGATTTAAAAAGTGGGTACTGGCAGGTACCCCTCGCGCCGGAAAGACGACCAATCACCGCTTTTACGGTACCGGGGAAGAGTCTCATGCAGTTCCGGGTGATGCCTTTCGGGCTCCATTCCGCCCCAGCAACATTCCAGCGCTTGCTAGATACAATCATAGGTCCGGCGCTCGAACCTAACGTATTCGTCTACCTAGACGATATAATAATAATCAGTCAGACCTTCGAGCAACATCTCTGCCTACTCGAAGAAGTTTTTCACCGCCTCCGCGACGCGCGTCTCCGGCTAAACCCGGATAAATGCCGATTTTGTGTCGATCGGCTGAAATACCTAGGCCATGTCGTGGACCGGTCAGGCATTCACACCGACCCCGAAAAAATAAGCGCCGTCACAAACTGGCCGGAACCCCGGTCCGTGAAACAAGTTCGACAATTCTTAGGCAGGGCCTCGTGGTACCGCTGCTTTATCAAGGACTTCTCGTCCATTACCGCGCCGCTTACTAGCCTAACGAAGAAAAACGCGCGCTGGACGTGGGAAGCAGACGAAACCACCGCGTTCAATCGTCTCAAACGCGCCTTGACCGCTGCCCCGGTACTCGCCTGCCCAGATTTCTCGCGTCGTTTCTATCTACAAACGGATGCAAGTACCAGCGGCCTCGGCGCCGTCCTTACGCAATACTTCGAGGACGGCGAGCGCGTAATCGCCTATGCCAGTCGCACCTTGAATGGCGCCGAGCGAAACTATAGCGCTACGGAACTCGAATGCCTGGCGGTCATCTGGGGTATCCGCCGGATGCGAAACTACCTCGAAGGCTATACATTCACGGTCATTACGGACCATCAATCCTTACGATGGTTACAGAAATTATAAAAACCCACCGGCCGCCTCTCTCGCTGGTTATTCGAACTCCAACAGTTCGATTTCGACATCAAGTATCGCCGCGGTACTTTAAATCGCGTGGCCGACGCATTATCTCGTCAACCCGACGCATTGTCTCGTCAACCCGAGGTCGGCGCCATACGACCGATCCGATGTCGCTGGTACAACAAGTTAGTCGCGGAAGTCCGCCACGACCCGACCACACGACCCGACTACCGCCTGGCCAACGGTTACCTACGCAGACACGTGCTGCACAGCCTAAATTTTAAAGAGACGCCGCCCGACGCGCAGTGGAAACTGTGCGTGCCGCGTGAACAGCGCCGCGACATTTTACAACAAATGCACGACGCCCCGACCGCCAGGCACGGAGGAATCGCAAAAACGATAGCGCGAATCGCCGAACACTACTATTGGCCCGGAATGTTCCGGGAAATTGCCGGCTACCTGCGACAATGCCGCCGGTGCCTCGCGTATAAACCGCTCCAGCGACGACCCGCGGGCCGCCTGCATGCAACCAACGTGACGCGCCCCTGGGAACATGTGACGCTCGACCTCGTAGGGCCACTACCACGTTCATGTCGAAGCCATACATGGCTCTTCGTGTTCCAAGACAGATTCTCAAAATGGGTCGAACTCGTGCTCCTCCGCCGGGCCACCGCAGGGGCCGTTACCGACGCCATCACCGAGCGAGTAATTTTACGTCACGGACGAACGGACATTATTATCTCCGATAACGGCACGCAACTAAGATCCGCACCGCTCGCCGCCCGGTTACGCGCATTTAATATAGAACACCGTACCGCACCCGTCCGCGCCCCACATTGTAACCCGGTCGAGAGGACGAATCGTACAATAAAGACAATGATAGCGCAATTTGTCCACAAAGACCACCGTGCCTAAAACAAACATCGCGGCATTTCAATTCGCCTTCAACACCGCCACACACGACGCTACGGGATTCACCCCCGCGTACCTCAACCACGGGCGCGAGCTTAGCTCCCCACAACCCGCCTCCACACCCCTCGACCCAGAAGATCACGCCCCGGACACGATACGTCAACGGCTGGAGGATGCCTGGACGCTGACGAGGATTCAACTAGCGCGGGCCTTCCAGCGGCAGGAACGGCACTATAATCTCCACCGCCGAGATTGGAAACCGAAAATCGGCGATTTCGTATGGAAACGCGAATATCCTCTGTCTAACAAAGCTGGCGCGTTCAACTCGAAACTCGCGCCGAAATACAGCGGGCCGTGGAAAGTCCGTCGGATAATCTCGCCTGTTATCGTGGATCTCCGAAACACGCGCGGTAAATGGTACCGGCACATACACGTGCAAGATTTGAAACCGGCACCCGATAATAACAAGGGCGAACAACCAAAAGAAACGGACGGAGACAATACCGGCTCAGAGGACGGGGACGACACCCCCACCACCAACGAATAAACAACAAGGCCGAAAAGACGAGGTTTCGGATATCATAACACACAGAACCCGACACAGATAGTTAACAGCTGGCCAACCGTCATGAGTCTCGAAGACGACATTGTGCGCGAGATCAACGCGCTTCTTGGAGAAGCCGAATTGCCAGGACCGCAGAAACCGCCCGGGGCCACGGCCAACTCAACCCGACCACCGTTCCGGCCACCAAAAGTCGGCACGGTGATACAACGATCCGACCGGATCAACCGCCGGAAAATTGAAATCTTGGCGACACCACCGCCGCCACTAGCCGCCTGCCGCCGCCGACGCTCGACGCCGCAGACACCACCGCCAAGGCAGCCAGCCATAGCCACGTCTCAACCCGGGCCGGCATCATCACCATCTCGAGAAGCGGCACCACACCGACTCTCCCCGCCCCCCCAAGTCCTGACCCCGATAGGCCCCGCGCCACCGCCACCTGTACTAGTCGAACTAGAACCGGGATACATATAGCCCGTACTATGGTTCGCCGTCCACGTGTCACGGCGCTACCGCATCCGGACACCACGAGGCCGACGGACCCTACGCTTGAATAATGTAGGTCAGCTTCGATATCGCAGACGTATCGAAAAATAAACAGGAGCAAGGTGCCTCTAAATTCAGGCACTCGAAGGAGGGGGGTGATGTAACGATGCACCCCCCATCGTTACTATACCCGGCAGACGACCGCCGGAAGTCGGCCGCCCGACGTCCACCGGTCGGGCAAAGGCCGAGGCGCTAGACGCCCTTTTTATCTTTACATTACAACCGCCGAGCCATACACACGGCCGCTAGGCGACCGCCGATATAATATCAATACTCGGGCCGATCGTCTCCGAAACGCGGCGGAAAATACCGAACAGGTAAAACTTCCGTATAAATATCGGCACCGAAGCGTTCTCGAGACCAGATCCGTTCCCGATTCAACCCGACGCTCACACAAGCAGAAGGCCAATCCTAGACAGATCCACACCGTACCTTTCGTAGCAAAATCACCGGGGGTTGACGAGTTCGCAGCCTCCGCCGAGAGATCTCGGCCTTTCGCTTCAACGGCCTACCCCGTCCGAACGCCAACCGACCGACAGCACGAGGGTGGCGAGTTCGCCGCCTTCCCCGACGCATTCTCGGGCCCGGTCGCTCCACCACCTAAAACCCCGCCGTCCACGGTAAAAGGGGTAGCGCGTTCGCTGCCTCCGCCAAGAGCTCTCGACACCGCCCGGACGGCCACATATCAGCTTATAAAAAGCGAGGAGTTACTCGCCGCGATTACGCGAACACGACCGCCGACCGGCGGGATTATATCGCGACACGCCATTTTGTCGGCATCCGGCACGCGCCGCCTAAATTCCGGCCATTATAAACGCGACGTCACCGATATCGGCAATAGGCCTGCGCCGAACCGCGAGGCCCCGCCTGCGGCCGCACCGTCGGCATACACGACCCGAGAGCCGGCGGCCTCTAACTGCCACCGAAATAAATATTTGTATACGCGCGCCCGCTCTTTTAATTCGCGTGTTACGACCGCACGATTACAACCTCAGCCCGACTGAAATGTACGCTAATACGAGAGTAAATATATTTATTTCTTTTCTTTAAACACAAAAGAACATTGTTGCGCCTCCCCCTCCGCGATCCCTGATCCCGGCACGCTATCCGCTTCGCGAAGGGCTCGTTACAGGCTATTTCCTCGATCACCGCAGTCACGTCTACGAGTTGCAACGCAGACTTAACGTACATACACTTGGTATACGCTCATGACGCGTAACAGGTGAGGAGATATCTTTCGATATCTCGTCCGTCGTTATAATTCCTCTCGCTCATAACGCGATTAAGGTCGTATACGAATTTTACGCAAGTCATCACATCTTGAGGGATACGGGCGGAAAATAATGGAAATGTATAACTATCACTCACCGGATCTATCAACGGTCTCAGCCGCACTTTCCAACCGACGCACAATGCCTTCTCCGTTTTGCGAAGAAATATAAGACGCATTGTTTCGTAATTGTACACCGTTCATCCCGTGCACGAAATAGATGAGACGAAATTCCGCTTTAATAGCCCGCGCTGTAATTTCGGGCGGAATCCAAGTATCGCGAGAATATCGCGTCTCGCAGTTCAAAAGACCGACCAGAAATTTTATATCTGGACCGACGCTATCGTTGACGTGCCTCTCCCAATTCGACATGCGATATATTAAACGCCGTTGCAGTAAGAGAGAAGTGCACAAGCACCGCGCATCCTCGTGAAAAACGTTAAGATCGTTAATGGCATTTGCGATATCGCTGCCCACTCTTCTGTGATCGAGAGTCAGCACCTCCTCGATCCTAAGAGAATGCCTCTTTTGTACTCCGGCAATACAAGATCATATCTCATACATATTGCTTGCAGGCTTCGGCCAATTTTCTCACATTTCGATCCTTCGGCATAGCCCCAACAGATGACGTATGCCGCGACAAAACCAGAACCGGATGGTCGAGCCATTTTTGCCGCCGAGCTATAAGCTTGAATATAGGTCACGCAGTAATTCTCTATCGAGGGTGAAGCGTGCCTACGAAAGTATCCAAAATTGTTGAAAAAACCCGTGGGATATCTGTCGATCTTGCCGACGATGTTTATCGCGTCTCCAAACATTCCCAGCAAGGAATCGTATTTCTTACCGTCCAATTTTATCAGTAGTCCCCGTCGGGACAAAGCAATGTGTCGGCACGATGAAACTGTACGATATCGATATGCGGATGTTGCACCGCGATCATGGTATTTAAAAAAATCTCTCCCGTCGCTTTATTCAATTGCATTCCGTGTTACGCTTGATAAAATCGTACGCAAGTCATTCCGCATGACTTGCGCAGACTCTTCGTGGACAATACGTTCGATAAGAGACGAGAGAAGACGGAAAAGTCATCCGCCATTATATTGTAAGACCTGTCTATATCGTATCTGACGTATCTTATACCGCCCTTTGCGGTCTCACAGTTCTTGTCGAGTAGACGCGCCGCTCGTAAGATAAATTTAGAAATAAAGGCGGTACAACACTCTCTCAATTGCCCCTTTTCCTCAAATGTTGTACGAATCCGGCAATTGCGCAGAAATCGACACTGTTTGTTAATTTGAAATAAAACGAAAATATCACGATTATCGATTTCGCCCAACTTAAACTCAAATCAAGGCCTCTCTGCATTTATACGATCGCTTGCAGCGTTGAAACTACGCGCGAAACTTTGCCCGAAATCGTTTCGTTTGTTTAAATAGGCGATTAATTTTATATATCGCGATCTCAATATTTGCGTAGGCTTTGTATTGATGGTGCAAAAAAAGTTACACAAGAATGGCTCCGTTGTGTAAGAGCAAACCACGATGGAATCCAAGTCGCTCTTCACTTCGATATCATAGCCGCTTGCGTAATCAATGTCCACGTACCGTGGATTTAACGATTCGAGGAACCCTTCCTCCTCCTCCTCCTTCTTCTTCTTCTTCTTCTCCTCCGCCATTCTATCGTCGTCGTCCTCGAAATTTCAACCTTCGACTTTGCTTTCGCTACAATTTTCGTCGTCTTGAAAAAAACGGTTTTTTTACTCCCACAAATATTCGCGCTGCTCTCTATAAATCTGAAAGAAAAAATATTAAATAGTAACGAAATATTACTTGACACAATCCTGTAACTCGTAAACGACAAGAGATAGGAGATCGCCGTTGGTCCCGTCTCGTAGATCTCGTAGAAAGGTGCTTTGGTCGAACCTCTAACCGTTTACGACTTACGGGACTTTGAAAAAAAATTTTGTCGAATGATAGACAACCTTCGCGGGTTCCTTACCTGGTAACGGATGCACTCCGAGACAGGGAGCAACAAGGACGAATATCCTCCCTCGCTCGACCATCTAGACTCGCGTAACTTTGAAACCGAGCGAGATACGTCTTTCGACCAAAGGATCTTTTTCACAGACCGAATAAAACTCTGTCCAACGCCAACCACCCTTACCCCCTAGCACCACCCGTTAAAGAGGTGCGTGCCCGTATCTCGTATACGGTGCTGCTTAAAAATATTTTATCGGTCCCGTCGTTCAGAGCTTCTCGAATGCCTCTCGAACAATGTTTCGCACCTTCACCTCCTTCGGCCCTTAAGAGGGTAAATGTTCGTATCTCGTACACGGTGCCAGATAACGATAAATAATTTCTCCCGCCATTTAAGACATTTCGAATGCCTCTCGAACCATGTTTCGGGCTTTCACCCCCTTCGACTCTTAAGAGGGTGAATGCTGGTATCTTGTAAACGGTGTGATCTATAAATACCGGACTGACACCGTCCGATAGACGGCCTCGAACCCTAAGTAAGCTATAGTGCACTTTTTATGTACGACTTACCGTCTACGAGTTATGTCGAAAAAACTTTTGATCTCGATATCTTGGAAACTATTTGTCACACAGAGATCCGTTTGTACCTCCGTGAAAATTCTCCGCATACTCCGTCGATCCCCCCTGGCCCTGTTCCTTAATCTCCGTAAACAAAATAGTTGGTTTTTATAACTCCGAGAAACTTTGAAATTTGATATCTCCGAAACTATTGGTCCTACGACGATCGGCTTTCGCCGAAGAAATAGATAATTCATGAACTCATCGATCCCCGCGGGTCCCGTTCCTCGATCACCGTAAACAAAAGTAGAGACTCGATGAACCAAAAAACTCGATCGAAACTTTCAAGTTCGATATCTCCGAAACTATCGGTCCTACGACAATGAGCTTTTGGGAGAAACTTGCTAATTCTTGGCCTTGCCGTCCCCTTTTGTCCCGTTCCTCGATCACCGTCAACGAAAAATAGGGATAGCGAAAACCGATGAACGAAGCTTTAATATTCGATGTCTCCGAAGCTATAGGTCCTATGACGATCGGCTTTTGCCGAGGAAATAGATAATTTGTGGTCCCATCGATCCCCCCGGGTCCCGTTCCTTAATCTTCGTAAACAAAAAATAGAAACTCGTAAAACTGAAAAACTTTGAAATTCGATATCTCCGAAACTTTTGTTATAAGACAAATCTCAAAATTATTAAAAATTATGGGGGGGGGGAGCAGAATTTCGAAAAATATATTTTCGAAAAATCTGATTACACTGTTATAAAGTACTTTAAAAATCATAAAACTTTTATTTGAAACATTGTTTCATATCTTTTTCCATTTCGACGGTATTTACTCAGAAATATAAAAACCAATTTTTTTTCAAGGGGGTGTTACACCCCCTTAACGGCAATTTGGGCAGCTATAAAAAAATATGTGTCTCTTTTTTTATCTAGACTACAACATATCCAATGCTCATTAAAATCAGAAATTCAGGGTTCGCGAGGTTTCCTTGTTAGGAAAATTCTGCAGTTTCTCAAATGGACGGATGCCTGGATGATGAAAAACGAATTTAAAAAATTATGGATCCAAAATGCATATTTTTCAATTCTCTATCGACTGGTGTAGTTCGATTTTGGTCCATTTTCCCGACGCCGTACACCTCTGTCGGACTTGATGAAAAAGGAAACCTAACCTTCTACACCCTACCCTCTGAATGAATCGTGTGAGTGTAAGCCGGAGCCCCGTTAGCCGTCGGGAGACCTTCGAGATCAATTCCCTCGACGTTGCCCGACTCTCACCGCGTGGAGGTGGGGACGGCGCGTGAGCATAGAGCTCTTTCAAGAGTCGTGTGTGTGTGTGTTTGTTTGTTTGGAATAAATTTTTATTTCATAAAAAAATGTTACAATGTCATTGTTTCCGCCGCTCAATCCGACCATATTGCCGGATCCGGACTTAAGACTGAAAAAGAAACAGAGATATAAGAAAACCTATGACAAACCGTCAAACACTTCATATTCCTCTTTCTTTTCCTACCTTGTTCCTCTTCATCTTCCTCCTGCTCCTGCTGCTGCTGCTGCGACTCTTCCTCCAAACTTTTCGGACTTGTAACTGTAACGAAAAAAAGGAAAAAATAAGAAAGAAAAATATTACAAAGTTCCAACTACGATTCTAAATGTCACGTATCTTACCTTCCCCCGTAAATCTGGTTATGCCATTCTTCGTATACAAGATCCCATACCCAATACGCGATAATCCTCAGCACCTTCCTTCGAAGGATGTATCGTCACATTGCCCTGTAACGGTGAAGAGAAAAAAAATTAGACATAATACAAATAGTACTATTTACTTTCAAAGTTCCGTAACTCGTAAAAAACAATGAAAGATACGAGATCCGTGCCGCATCCTTCTCGTAGATCTCGTCGAGATGTACGAGAAAGGTCGTTTGCACATTTTTCCCCATCATCCTCACCGTTTACGAATCGCGAGACTTTAGAGAAAAAAAATACATTACATTATTCTACTTACAGTTATCCTTGACACAATTATCTCAATTCTGCTACCGCTGCAGCTAAAACGAGAAAGAAAAAAAATTTTGTTGAATGATCGACCTTCGCGGGTTCCTTACCTGGAGACGCGCTCACAGACACGGAGCAACAAGACCGAACACTCTTCCTCGCTCGACCATCTAGACTCTGTAACTTTGACACCGAACAAGATACGTCCTTCGATTAAAGGACCTTTTCGATAGATCGGACAAAACCCTGTCGAACGCCGACCACCCCCACCTCTAGCACCCCCCGTTAAGGGGGTTGGTACTCGTATTTCGTATACGATGCTACCTATGAATACAATACTTGTGCCGTCGTATAGAGCACCTCGAACGCCCTCGAAAACGTGTTTCGCGCTTTAACTCCCTTCGACCCTTAAGTAGGTGAATGCTCGTGTCTCGTAAACAGTGCGATCTATTGATACCGCACCGGCGCCATCTAATAGCCCTCCTCGAACCCTGTAAATAAGCTATAGTGCACTTTTTCCCTACGACTTACCGTTTACGAATTATTTTGAGAAAACTTTCGACCTCCATATCTTGGAAACTATTTGTCGCACAGCGATCCGCTTGTACCTCCGTGAAACCTCTCCGCATACTCCGTCGATCACCCCGGGTCCCGTTCCTTAATCTTCGTAAACAAAAAATAGAGACTTGTAAAACTGAAAAACTTTTGAAATTCGATATCTCCGAAACTATTGGTCCTACGACGATCGGCTTTCAGCGAGGAAATAGATAATTCGTGGCCCCATCGATCCCCCCGAGTACCGTTCCTTCATCTCCGTAAACGAATGATAAAAATTGCAATGACCGAAAAAAACGAAAAAACTTTGACACTCTACATCGTTAAATAATAATTACTTTGTACTATGTTTGAAATTAGATATAAGATTAAATCTTTAATTAAATCGTCCATTATTGCAGTTCACTGTACACATGTTTTTTTTTTAATAAAAACATCAAAATCTTCGGTACACAGAGTATTAAAAAGCCTGCGACTGCATCCGTATCGTGCAGAAGAACATCAACAAATATTTGTAAGAGATTTTGAAAACCGCAGAATATTTTGTACATGAGCTGTACAAAAATTAGCAGAAATCCAGACTTTTTTCGACGGGTATTATTCACAGACGAAGCGACATTTTCGAATACAAGCGGGATGAATAAACATAATTGTCGATATTGGGCTGCAGAAAATCCTCATTGGCTTCGCGAAATTCCTTCTCAGTACCAGTAGAAGTAAAATGTGTGGTGTGGAATTGTTTGCAATCATGTAATTGGTCCGTATTTTTTGGACGCCATTCTGAATAGACTCAGATATGCAAATTTCTTGACAAACATCTTACCAATCCTGCTGGAAGATGTTCCTCTTGATATACGTGCGCATATGTGGTATCAACAGGATGGCGCAACGGCTCATCGAGTTAGAAATTGTGTAAATATATTCAATAAAAATTTTCCGCGTGCACGGATAGGATTAGACATACCAATTGCATAGCCGGCAAGATCGCTAGATTTAACGCCATTAGATTTTTTCCTATGGGGCAGGATAAAGGATTTAATCTACGCCACAGCTCCCACCACACAAGAGGACATGCGTCAACAAATTATTGACGCTTTTACCTCGATTAATGCAGAAGAACTGCATAATGTGCAAGTTTCATTAATCCGCAGATTCCAATAGTGCTTAGATGAAAACGGCGCACATTTTGAACATCTACGTTAAATTCAATTATTCAATGTGTACATTTATTTAAAATATAAATTTATTTAAAATTCTATTGTAAATACACTAATTCAAGATTTTATTGAAAATATATCGATAGTTATGTTTATTTTTATCCCAATAACACAAATAAAATATAAGATTGACGGACTGACACTTTTAATGTTGCGTGTATGTAATTATTGTAAAAACATTATATTCTGCTTGTATCTAAAATATTGTATTAGAGTTTTGTTAATAAGAAATTATGTCTCAAACTGATTATGTCAAGAAATTCCATCTTTCATGTTTAAAAAATATATGAATGATAATGTTACGTCCAGACCGGAGAAAGGAGAGTTAATGGAAAGACGTATCTACGTAATCTCTAAGCAAACGCTCTATGGTGCGTGCTTTCGAGTCGAACGTTTTACTTAAGAGCCCGAACAGGTCAACGACCGGAAAGGTCGCTTTTACGCTGTCGGCAGGCCCGTTCGTTCGGTGGTCCCTTTTCGGTAAAGGAAATGAATCCTTATTACCCGGGACGGGACCTGTACGATTTCGGAGAGAATGGAAGTGCGAACGGGTTAAGAAATAATTATGAGTCTAATTAATTAATTATTAAAAATTTGATTTATTCATGACAAAAGAATATATATAATTATATATTAAATTCGGTTATAACAGAATTCTTATATATATATTGTGGAGAATGTACGTGTAATTGTTTAATTGCGCGGGTGTTACATAAGTTCGGAGGTCGTCACAATCGGAATATAATGGGGAGACTCTAACATCTAGATTTTAGTTCCGATTGGTTTTCTTTACAATAATGAATAGGAACAAATAAATAAATCAAAATGTGAGTACAGTAAGTAGTGTATAAGTTGTGATTAGGCTTATTCTCGGAGGGCAGTATAACGGATAAGCTTCTTCCAGAAGTCTCGTATGGGAATGCCGATTGGAAATTGGCGGTTGGGAAGAAAACAAGGTATAAGGGAGTCAAAAGGATTGTCTAATAATATTTGGAAAAGAGTTTTGTGATCTACGGAGTCGGGGCCGACAGAAAAGGTTCCCTCAGGTAAGGGACCCTTGAGGAGAGGATACTGGGATATTAACCAGTTGTAAAACAGGTCATTTTCGGAGAGCGGTCCTTGCTCAGGATCAAGTAATTCGGTGCGGATGTCGATCGCCGCACAATCACACAGGCTCTGCTTGAGAAGTCTCCCTTCAAGGTCGTGTGATTCTTCTTGGCGATCGGATTCGGGATGTTGAGGGGAAGAGAAGGGGGAGTCACGGAGGGTGATGGTTGGAATGGACGAAGGCGGAGATCGTTCTGGAGAGGGGGGAGCGGAGTCCTCGATTGTAATAATGTCGGTTAGTGTGTCGAGCGCATGGATTCTATTATCTTTTATTGTTTTAAAACGCGATTGAGCGTGTTGTGCCAGAGCCCGAGCCGATTGCTTCCTAATACGCCTATTGCGACGGTTGCGTTTATGTTTAATCGCCGCTCGCGATTTTCGGTTATTGGTGTTCTCCACTAGGGAACAATAATTGAAATAGTAGAAGAGAGGGAAAGATCAAAATTGGTTGAGAGACAGTTCCTGGGTTTAGTTGTTTAGTTATAATTCTAAGTTATACAGGGTGTCCCAGAATAATGGGGACTAATCTCGTGTGCAGGTAGAGCGGACTGAACTGAGTTGAAAAGTCCTCTACCATTTTGCAATTTTCGCAATAGTTAATAAAGTAATTATGATTAAAAATCGTCGTATTAGTCCGGCCTACCGCCAAATGCAAGCGCGCGGCGAGATGCAGCCGCCCAGCGATCAAGGTTGCTAGGCGCGCGGGGAGTTGTTTATTACAGGCGGCGAGGGCTACGCACGAGCGGCGCGTAACGCTGGAGCTCCGCGTGGAGCAATAAACAATTGCAATCGACAGCGCTCATTTGTTTTCGACGTCGATTACAATTGTTTATTGCTCCACGACAATACGTGCCCAGCGTCCGACGTGCGCGCATTATCGAGAGTACAAAAATTATAAAAACATGTATACCGCGGCAGAATATACAGATATGCTAATTACATACGGAATGGCGGAAGAAAACGTCCGTGCCGCCGTCCGACTTTACGCGGAACGATTCCCCGGGCGTAAACATCATCCCGGATATAACGTCTTTTTGAGATGTATCCAACGCGCCAGAGAGACAGGATCTCTTTTGCCACATCGCCGACATGCTGGTGTACCAGCGCAATGTCGCGTAATCGACGAAGAGAGAATCCTGCAAGCATTCGAGGAGAACCCTGGGAACAGCGTGCGCCGTGTCGCTCATACGCTAGGTCTCTCCCGAAGCGCGGTGCATCGTGTTCTGCGCCGGAATGGATTGCACCCGTTTCGTTATCAGCGGGTGCAGCAACTTATTGCGGGAGATGAAGAGCAGCGCGTCTACTATTGTGAAGGTATTTTTATTATCTTTATTTAATGTGTGTGTGTTTACGCTGCTTTTAACAAGTATTAATTATCGGCGAAATACACAGGGTTCCTCGCGCAGTGTCGGCGGAACGTCCTTTTTCCCGACCGCATCCTGTGGACGGACGAAGCGACCTTCACACCGAACGGCGTGTTCAACTCCCGTAATTTTTTATTATGGGGAGATGAAAATCCGCACGCCGTTCGCCAAGGCGCATTTCAACATCGCTGGGCGATAAATGTTTGGGCAGAAATAAAAGCAAACCGAATTGTAAGTATTAAGTTTATAAGTTAAGAAATTCTGTCTCTGTCTCTCTCGCAGTTTTTTCAAATCACGTTCTTTCAGATCGGCCCCCATATCCTCCCGCCACGTGTAAATGGGGAAATTTATGCACGCTTTTTGGAAAATGAGTTGCCCGGCCTTCTCGAAGAGGTTCCCCTTCGCGAACGAGAAGAGCTCATTTTCCAACACGACGGGGCTCCTGCGCATTTTCCGCGACAAGCGCGAAACATCCTAGACGCGCGATATTCGGACAGCTGGATGGGCCGAGGTGGGCCAATAATTTGGCCGGCGCGGTCGCCGGATCTTAACGTGCTCGACTATTTCGTTTGGGGTTACATCAAAGATTTAGTCGAGCACAGGCGTGGTGGTACTGAAGCTGAGGTACGAGAAGAAATTCTCGCAGCTTTCAATACCATCACGCCGGAAATGGCGTACCGCGCAACGCGTAATATTACTCAAAGGGCCGAACTCTGTTTGCGAGAACGAGGGAGGCACTTCGAGCAATTATTACATTAAAATATGAGAGTGGATTAGACCTACTAGGGATACCACTTAAAAAAAAATGCTCCATGTTATCTACCGCAAGGTGATGTGGAAAAGATAACAAATCTTTTCTATGCCGCGCGCGCGCGCGAGAGAGAGAGGGAGAGAGAGAGAGAGAGAGAGAGAGAGAGAGAGAGAGAGAGAGGCTGTTATATTGATTGATTATTAAACGTAGAATCTCGACAGAACGCATCCGAGTACACACAGAAAAATACATGCTGTACTCAAATAAATATTACTTGTTTCAAGTATTTCATAAGTTCATATATCCGCAAATCTATCATAAGTTTATCATAAGCATCAAATTTATTCAAAAAATGTGTATTCTGAATCCTAATAAGTTTAATACTTCAATCAAGAATATTAAATTCAATCAAAAATATTCAAATTAACCAAATCTGACTTTTCTTCTATACAATTTTATAATATTCTTCAAAAGAAAATATTTACTTTTTTGAGTACATGATAATGAGTTTTTCTAAAATTTGTGATCAGTCTATTTTAAGACTATTATCAAGAAAATATTTTTTGTTAAAGATAACTGTTACTTAAGAGAAGAAAACTGAATAATCATTTTTCTTAACAATAGAATGATATTTTTCTGTGTGTACTATCGTATAATTTGCATCGGCTCTTCTGCTTTGCATGCGTGTCGAATTTCGACGAGATACGTCGCCGGATATGATGTCGACGCTATTATAATAATTTTAAAAGTGTTCGAGTTACGAGCAATAATGAAGATTTCTCTTTAAAAATAAAAATACCTCTTTTCAGAAAAATAAACAAAGAGAGAGAGAGAGGGGGGGGAGAGGGAGAGAGAGAGAGAGGAAGAGAGAGAGAGGGAGAGAGAGAGAGAGGGAGAGAGAGAGGGAGAAAGAGAGAGAGGGAGAGAGAGAGAGAGAGAGAGAGAGAGAGAGAGAGAGAGAGAGAGAGAGGGAGAGAATAGTTTGACGCGGAGCTCCAGCGTTACGCGCCGCTCGTGCGTAGCCCTCGCCGCCTGTAATAAACAACTCCCCGCGCGCCTAGCAACCTTGATCGCTGGGCGGCCGCATCTCGCCGCGCGCTTGCATTAACGGTTGGCCGGATAATACGACGATTTTTAGTCATTAATAATTCATTAACTATTGCGAAAATTGCAAAATGGTAGAGGACTTTTCAACTCAGTTCAGTCCGCTCTACCTGCACACGAGATTAGTCCCCATTATTCTGGGACACCCTGTATATACAGGGTGTCCCATTTTAATCTTCTCAGGCAAATATCTTGAATAATATGGAAGATACGGAAAAATGTTTCAGACAAAAGTTGTAGGACTTGAAGGGGGACAGATGATGAAAATATGTACTTGACCTTGAGTGACCTATTGAAGGTCAGGTCAATGTCATCGATGTTTTCTTAAATGGAACCCCCTATTTTTCAATGCATATTCTTGTAGCTTATCTCGAGAGCTTTCCAAAACACTATATTGAGTTATTATTTCATTAAGTACTTTTCGAGTTATAAGGCTTGAAGTTTACAGTATTTCGACATAAAATACAAAATATCGTATAATACATTCAGTTTTCGATAATCTTACCTTAATACTTTTATTCACAGAATAATGAGACCAATCAATTGGTGTAAAAAAACACATAGTTGCTTTAAAAAAAAGTATGCAGCTGCATGTTGCAAATTACATACTTTTTCTTAATAGCAACTATGTGTTTTTTTTACAACAATTGATTGGTCTCATGATTCTATGCATAAAAGTATTAAGGTAAGATTACCGAAAACTGAATGTTTTACAAGATATTGTGTATTTTATGTGAAAATATTGTAAACTTCAAGCTTTATAACTCGAAAAGTACTTAATGAAAAAATAACTCATTATAGTGTTTTGGAAAGCTCTCGAGATAAGCTACAAGAATATGCATTGAAAAATAGGGGGTTCCATTTAAGAAGACATCAATGACATTGACCTGACCTTCAATAGGTCACTCAAGGTCAAGTACATATTTTCATCATCTGTCCCCCTTCAAGTCCTACAACTTTTGTCTGAAACATTTTTCCGTATCTTCCATATTTTTCGAGATATTTGCCTGAGGAGATTAAAATAGGACACCCTGTATATTATATACATATATTGTGACGTTGCCGTCCCGCGCGCGTCCGCCGAGTTCCTCCCTAATCGTGTCAGGCGAGAAATAACGAGAACCGTGCCGCAGTCTCTAGAGAGGCGTTTTTGTTATCGTCTAATTTCGAGTCCTATAGGATTTTATTTTTTATTTTTTTTATGGTACGAGCAAATAAGTACGGGGGCGATCGAGGCAGAGGAGAAATTGGAGGCACGGCTAACAGCAAAATTCCATGAAGAGCACGGCAGGGTGTATGAATCGAGAGCTGAGAGCACGGAGCACGAGCAGGAAGGAAAAAGCAGAGGCAAGGCCCATGGCATTCTACCGGAGAGAAGTCAGCGGTGGAAACTGCGACGGCCCTGTCGAACGGGCCTTACAATTATATTCGGCAATACCGTGAGTGCACGCGCCCCCGACTCGACCTTGAGCGTGCCGCGTACCGGCGTTGTCGCGTGCCGCCGCGTGATTGGCCGCGATAACACGCACTTCGCGTGCGCAGCCTTGGGGAAGGCCCCTAGCCATCGATACTGAATCGCAAGAATCCGGAAATCAGCCTGTCGCGACCCGTGTAATAGAGAGTACCTCGGACTACCGCTCCCGTTTTGCTGTCTCGATTGGGATCTTTTGAGAAGGACGAACCATTGCCGACCTAGCCTACCCAGGAGTGACGAGGTGCCGGTGAGGTTGCCCTCCGTACAATAAGCCACGTGCGATCGCGTCCGGGATCGCGTCACTCTGTCGTCGTCGTTGTAATTTTAGTGATTTTTGGTGTCCGGGCCATGCCCAGTAATTATTAAAGTTCTTAGTGTTGCGGCCACGACAAGTGATCTCGATCCCAGGAGCCTGCAAAGCACAGGCCTCGGTTATTGTAGTTAATTGTGATATCGCGATCGCTTCAAAGTATTGATGTCTCTCTGGAGATTCACGTTGCGAATATTTCGTTGCATGTAATTAAGCGTCGTATGGCATGTCGAAGTACGTAGTGTGAATGAGATAGAGAGATTGAGCGTTGCATTAGACGCGTGCTATTGTGTGAGCCGCCTGTAAAGCGTGAATGTGTGTTAGAGAATTGCGTCGCGTTGCCGTCTTTGTCGGCGTCTCGATTTCACTGATTCTTCGCGTCGGTATCGAGAATTTCGCTACGACTCAACACGGCTGGCGAAGCCGTTGTGACCGAAAATCGTCGTTGTATCTGGAAGTCGGGAAATGTCCGACTTATAATTCCACGTCGTTGTGAGAGAATTTGATCCGTCGGATCGAACATCCAGTCTCGTATGCGAATTTGATCCGTCGGATCGAACATCCAGTCTCGTATGCGAATCGCTACCGCCGAGCGCGGCGAGTGTGAATGCTTACGTGCCGTTGTTATCTCGTTTTGTGTTGCGAATATTATTGTTATCAATGATCATGTTTAAAGTTTATTCACGCATCTTGAGTCGGGTTTAAGATTTGTTAACATTATTAGTTCCGTTCGCCGATTGTCTCGATCTGGGATCGTAATTACGTTAATTTTCCGTATTTCTTGACGAATGTTTCTCTTCACCGCTTTATTCACCCTCAATTATATGCTTGCCATTACTCACGAACCGGTTATTATCCGTTATCTCTACTTCTTTCTTTTATTAGTTTTATAATTAACTAAACTTCATCATTTTGTCTCTCTTTTTATTAATCTCTTTAATTGCTTTTAATTCACTATTCTAATGTAATAAACCCGGCTTTATTTACCTTATTCATTTGCTTTCTTTTTGTGTTCGTTACCGTCTGTATTGTTCGTCCGTTTTTAATGCCTACCGTATCTGTCGCCTCTTGCCTAATTTTGCGTTCCGTCAACCAACACCCTGCCCCTCTGCCGTTAGGCGAGCTAGCCCGCCCGTGACGAGCACCGGTAATTAACGTTCGCGTAATTTAGCGCGATATCGCGAATTGACGCGTGAGAGACTGCGTCTGGCGCCCAATCTTCGGTTTTCGCGCTATACCTTAGATTCTCGTCACGGCACGCGTGGAACTCCTACCAACCCGTTCCTTTTCGGCGCGTTATCACTTCCCTTGATCCTTTCGCCCTTTTTGTCCGCGACTTTCCCGCTCGACTCTCGCGTTCAACGAGTGAACTCCCCGTCGTTGGCGCTAAAGAGAAAATCCGCGCGACGGCGAGAGCGGGACGGCAATTAAGTCCGTTCACAACGGAAAAGAAAAGTCATTGCAATATATATATCCATTTGATTATCCATTAAATTTCAAAATTGTCGCTTGCAAATATCGCTTGTAGTTGGAAAAATCCAACTACAAAATACAAAATTACGTCGCTAGCGAATACGTGACGTCATTATATCATTATATTATACCTTTACCATTTACCATGTTAAGTACACTTCGTAACTCCAAATAATGCTGGCATTGTCCGGTAGGTAGCAGCACGAGTGGCCCATAAAAACTAGAGACCCTCAAGTAAGAGTCTGGACACATGACAAAAAATGGCGGCTGCGTTAAAGAACAAGGCACTCTATATGTAGAGTGTATATATTAGTTAGAGACACGCGCAATATGTTCTGTATGACAAATAAGAAAGATAAGAGTTAATTTTATTTATTCAAATGTATGTAAATTTTTAAATTAATAGAAAGGAGCTGTAAGTAATAATTGTATTTGTCAATTATTTATCGTATTTTAGTCTCATTTTTCCGAAAATAAAAGCTTAACCTTTTTTTAAAACTCAAATTTTAAGATTATAAAAGTGATTTATTAAATTCGACATGACTGGTTAATACAAATAATTCAACACAACGTTTCGGCCCTTGGGTACGGGCCCTTATCAAGTGTTTCTATAAAAATTAACGAAAAAATTTTTTGTATAATTGACAATAAGAAACGAAACGCAATTTGTGAAGTAAAGTACAGGATATTTTTAAGAACGTTACCTTTCAAGCTGTCACAGTGAAAGCCAAGATGTTACTAATGTCGAAAAAGAAGACAAGTATATAATATTACAATGTCTCGCGTCCAAATAATAAAAACATTACAAAGACAAGAAACAAACTTTACCAAAACAACAAACAATTATACTCTGTGTATTAAAATAATACTACTTTTGATACTGATTGTATTAAAAGAATTTAAAATATTTTTTAAACGAATTATATTAACATAAAATTTAAAAATTACTTATAGACATTATTAGAAAATTAATTTAAATATTTGTAACTAATTTATTTTATATACTCGTCACAAAATATAAAATTTTAATCTATTTTCACTAAAATGATTTATATCTAATTTATAATTTGCGCTAAAACTTTTTAATTTTTTTTTGATTGGTTCCGCCATTATTTGTCAACACCAATCAACCTACAGTCAATCGTGGCCAGACTCTTACTTAAGGGTCTCTAATAAAAACATGTCCGACGACCGAATCCCCTCCCCACCAGTGCTTCACCATCGCGCACACAAGCTGGCCCTTTGACTATGGAAATATAGACTGCTATCCCCAGTTCATATCGAAATCCAAGACCTATCGCGACCATCAATGACCAAGTGGTAAACATAGAAACTCATCCTTGTGAAGTGAAAGCTTTTTATTACAACTCAAGTGTATTAATTACGTATTGTTATTTTATTTGTAATCTAAAATGGTTATATATTGTTTCGTCGAAGGTTGCAAATCGACGAGATATAAACGAAAATATGATGAAAATCATATCAACAAAACATTTTATGGGTAAGCAATTGTAGGCTCTGTTCTAACCCTAAAATACATCTATTTTTTTATTATGTCACTATAGCTTTATTTATAATGTTATATTAGAAAATTTAAAAAAAGTTAAAGAAAACATTATCTTATAGCTTTAAAAAAATAAAAAATTATTTTTTCATTTATTTATATGTAGATTTCCAACGAATCCAGAGTTACGAGAAAAGTGGATCGAAGCATTATTCACTTTAAATAAGCAGGAAAGTGCACGGAAGATGCCTAAAACAAGCAAAATATGCAAATTACATTTTTCCAATAATTGCTTCGAACAGTTTGGATTTAGCCACGTTCGTTTGAAACCAAATTCAATACCATCTAAATTTCCACGCATGCAAAATGATAGGTAATTATATTAATACAGTTTTGTTTTTATAAGACCATAATTAATCAATTATTATATTTATCATGTCTATATTTGCAGTTTGGACAAATCAACAGTATACAATAATGTACTGAAGGAAGTTAATCTTTCTGAAAAAAACAACATCGATTCAACAATTCTTGTTAAGAAAGTCGAAAACATAAATTCAATGATTCCAATGAAGACATTTATGGATCGGTAATAACATAAGTTTCATTGCATGATTTTTAGTTGTCATTATACTTATTAATTTTGCTTATACTTATTAATTTTGCATTCGTAGTGTGGAAACCGAAAATATGGAAACAGAAAATATGGAAGTGGAGCTTCAACATAATACTTCAGAACATGAGATAGAGATATGCAAAACTCCAACAAAAAAAATACGATATCCTGGCGATATAAACGAAAATACCATTAAGGATATGACACCACGTAGGATAGTAAAATCCGTGAAGATATTAAAGCAAGCCTGTGCTAAAAAGATATAACGATAAAACGATTGCGAAATGAAGAAACTCGTCGGAAAAAAGAAATAGAATCTCTGTAAAAATTATTAATGGAGCTTAAGCAAAAATGTCTTCTGTCATCAAATTCTGCTGATATTGTGGAGGTTTGGTTTCAAAAATTAAATAATTTTAAATGTTGAATATGTTTAATCAAATTTAATCATTTCTTCAAGGGGTCGATTGTGTTTCTTGGGTGAGTTGTTCCGAGTGAAATGAGTTTCATTTCGTGAGCAAACTCACCTAAGATACACAATTGACTCCCTGATATTTGAATTATAATAATACTTTATTTCTTTGATTATTAATAATGAATTAGAAATATCAAATAATTGTAAATAAATCATTGTGAATAAAAATAAGCGTAATAATATAAAGGTAATAACATTAATGATCTATTTGATGGAAAGGAATGTAATTAATAATTTAGACCGAATTCACATTTTGGCTAGAATCAATCATGTCCAAAAATGCACATCCCATTATATTGTATTAAATATATTATATCTAATTTTTTGACTATTTCATTATATAATTGGTATAATTACATGATTGACTATATGTCAACCATGTAATTATATTATCTAATTTATATTATATTATCTAATAATATTATCATTTATTTATATAATATTGAAGATTATTATAATGTCCAGTATTTTTATAGGCATAATAAATACATCTTTGTACTGTATCTGTGTTATTCAATTGTACTACTTGCTTTTTCATTAACAAAAATTTGCTAATAAATGTGCAGGCTGTATCAGAGGAGACGATCGTCAAAGAAATAGAAAAAGGGAAAGTTAAAGGCAGATATTCACCTCAGCTACGTGCTTTTGCTTTGACGGTAAACTTTTACAGCCCAAAAGCCTATAATTATATTCGACAAATCTTCCAAAATAAATTACCGGCTCCATCAACAATACGTTCGTGGTATAGCAATACAAATGGATCACCTGGCTTCACTCAAGAAGCAGTAAATATTTTAAAAAGAAAAACTGAAGCTGCCGGTGATAAAAAACTATATGCATGCTTAACGATTGACGAAATGGCCATAAGAAAGCAAATTCAGTATAGTCACACTGAAAAAAGATTTATTGGATATGTTGACTATGGATTAATAACTGAAGATCCGGAAAATTTGCCAGTCGCGAAAGAAGCATTAATATATTTATTAACCGGAATTAATGAAAGGTGGAAAATACCCGTTGCATATTTTTTGGTGGCCGGATTAACAGCGAATGAACGTGCAGAAATTACTAAAAAAGTAATAGATTTTGTTACCAAGTCAGGTGTACACATTATTGCCTTAACTTTCGATGGATTGCCTGCAAATATTTCAATGTGTAATGCATTAAATGCCGATATATTTAACGATAGATCATTCTTTATACACCCATCATGTGGTTATGATATTTTTATATTTTTCGATGCTGCACATATGTTAAAGCTTATAAGAAATGCTTTTGCATCGAAAAGAATATTATATGATGGTCAGGGTGGTGTGATCAATTTTAAGTATAAAATTTAGTAAAATTACAGGAATCTGGAGGCTTTCATTTACGTAATAAATTGAACCAGAAACACGTGAAGTGGTATAAAAATAAAATAAATGTTAAATTAGCAGCGCAAACGTTAAACGAAAGCTGCGCTGCAGCTTTAGAGCAGCTTCAAGATGACGGTCATCCTGATTTCATTGGTTGTGCAGCAACAGCTCAATTTTGTAGAATAATAAACAATGCCTTTGATTGTTTAAATTCAAGAAGTTTATTTTCGAATGGTTATAAGAAGCCACTAATGGAAAGTACAGCGTTTCATTTTTTTGAATTCTTTGATCACGTTATTTATTTACAATTAGTTTAAAAGATGAAAAACTTGTCCTTCATTCTAAAGTAAAAACTGGCTTTATCGGTTTTATATTAAATATGAAAAATTTAAAAATAATGTATCATTCTTATGTAGAGACAGGATATTTAAAATATATTTTAACATATAAATTATCACAAGATCACATAGAGATTATTTTTCGTGTATTCGAGCAATGGGTGGATTTAACAATAATCCGAATTGTATACAATTAGCAGCAGCTTATAAACGGTTATTACATCACAATGAGATTAAATCTTCTGTTCAAGCTAATTGCATACCCGTTGACAGCACCTCAATTTTAACAGTTTCATCAGGAAAAAAAATATCAACTTCAATTATGAGCGATGATCACGACGATGACAAATATGTCGAAGAAATTAATTTATCAATTATTGCAAATGGCGTGCCGCTGTCAGTAATAGATAAATCACTGAACCACGCTGTTCTTTATATTTCAGGATTTGTAGAAAAAAAAATATTACAAAAATTAAAGTGCTTGACATGTTACCATCTTTTAAACGAATGCGAAGAAGCTACTTCAGCTTTTATTAAACGTGTAAGTTTTGGATTCTTAAGACACCCACGAGTAGATTTGTATACCATAACTTCAACAACTGAAAAAGTTTTTAACATGTACAAATTACAAAATAAATTAAAATCTATAAAAATGTAAATATGCGGATTGTAAGTAATGTTTTTAGAAATTTAAAATTAGAGACGATTTTTACAAATTTCGAAACATATTTTAGAATTAGATATATTAGAAAATCATAAGTATGAATTAATCAAATTAATTATATTAGAATACTTAGAAGTTAAGTTTAAATACCAAGGTAATATTCTTTCTCTGAAAATGTATGATAATAATTTTGTTAGACATACGTGTACAAAAACCGTTCTGTTCACAGGACAGTAGATTTATATGAATAAATATTGTATTTTACGATTTTCATAACTTTATTTTTGTTTCCTCTTGTTTTTTATCATTATTTCTTATATATTATATTATTATATTTAATAATATATAATAATAATGTATTTTATTTCTATCTTTGTGACTCAAAGTTTTCTACATTGAATAAATGTTGAAACATAACCTTGATGTGTTTGAAATTCCCGCTTTTTGGTCATCGGGGCGCAGTCTAACTCTCGCAATATATCAAATCAATGTTGGATTTTTTCCAAAGCATTGTCCATATGGGAAAAGTGGGGGTAACTGGCAGTCCATATTTCCATAGTCAAAGAGCTGGCCCTAATGTTCACTCCTTTACCTCCGTGGTATAACCGGTGTAAGCAGGTTGCCTTTCAAAAAATAGAGAGCTTCTTTCTCTTGCTAACCGATTCTAGTGAGAAAAGAGTCCCAGACGTGACAACTTACTAGGGATCCTCTAGTAAGGGATAAAACACCGAGCTGCAGGATGCGGATTGGTCGTCCGCCATTAATGGGATATTTCCGCTTTGAGTATATTTTAGTAAAGATAATGTATAGTATATGTCAATTTATATATATGTTCTTTGCAAGATTATAACTAACATTATTAAGAGTTTATTGTGTTACTTATTGTGTTACAATCATAGACATAGGAATATAGAGACAGAGTCTTTGTTCGCGGGAGGGGAAGCCACGCGAGACGGTGAGACGAGGTAAATTGTGCCTAAATTTGATTGGCTGTTATTTTGTGTGCAGCACATGTACAGGCTTCTCTGATTGTGTGCGTGATTGTGTGTGTGAAAGTAGGCACATTCCCTCCCCGCATTTTGGCTTCACCCCCCTCGCCTATCTCGTGAGCTTATGCTCGGTCTCTATATTTCTATGTCTATGGTTACAATTTATTGAAAATTTAAGTTAATAATGTCAGCTAGATAAAAAAATAAAAGTGTAAGTATTGTACTTAATAAATACAATTTTATAAAAATATTGGATGTGATTTTATACATATTATCATTTAATGCTGAATTAAAAATATATATAACAGAGAATATAACCTCAACTATAAATCATTAAATTAACTAAATATTAATTATTTAGAAAATGCGATATTGTGAAGCTTTGAATTGTTCCAATTCAAGTCAGAAAGGCTTTAAAATGTGCCATTTCCCCAGATCTCCGAATCGAAGAACAAAGTGGATAAGGAGTGTGGGTCGTGATGACTGGTGTCCCAAAAAATATTCAACTTTATGTGAAGTTTCAATTTTTGTGAATAGAGTTTACTTATACTTAACTTCCTAGGAACCAACATGAAAAGTTATTTTATTATTTATATATAAAAATTTTCTTATTAAGTGAAATTATAAAAACAAATATAATACTAATTATATGTAAGTATGTATATTAGAGTAATTCTCAATAAAAATGGACATTTTTACATTAGAACACTAATGTATTTTTAATTTATATTGCTTTTAGAAGAGTACAGTACAATAATAAAAATAAAATAATACTTATAAATGAAATTCTTATTTATAAATAAAATTTCTCTATTTTATGTCTTATTCTAGAAACATTTTTCGGATGAAATGTGGGAAAATGTTGAGAAAATAGGGGAAAAAATTAAAGCCAACAGCAGTTCCAAATCGTTTCGACCAGCCAATTATTTCTTTTTCTCAGAATGGTAAACGTAAAGGAATATATAGCTACGAAATTGTCATTTCTGCAATAAGTAATATGGTGATTAAAATAAAAAAATTTTTTTACAGTCAATCGAATACTTTTTAGTAAAAGCATTTTAAAAGTTAATCTATCAAACTCTGCACATGAAAAATCAATTGAATTATCAAGTACTCCACTTACAACTATTTCAGGTAATTATTTATACTATTCGAATAATGATCATAAAAAATTGGCAAGTATATTACTATCTTTGATTTCATTTTAGAAGAGTTCTTATTAAACTGTTATCACAATATAATTATTATTTATTCACTGTCTTCTTTATTTACTATTAATTTTAGATAATTTAATGATCATTAATTTTACAGCAAAAAATAATGGACGCAGAAAAAATTTAAAGTTGGAGAAATTAAAAGTTAAAAGATATAAACGAGTTAAGGTAAATGTCCCTATTTGTGACCATGTAAGATTCTCGCATAAGTTAATAAGAAAGTAAAATATTCTAGAGTGATTTAAATCAAGAAACAATTATATCAAATTCAAGATTAATTATTTTAATATCGAAAAACTTGTTTTATTTTAGTTTCAAACATAATCTAATAAATATCAGTAGAGAAATTGTATATTATGTAAATGTACGCATTAGTGACCGCCTGATTTAATTTTGATCCTATTTGTGACCGCCGTCTGTCCCAGTTAGTGATCGGTGCATCAGATCGAATGTACCATTTAGTGACCGATTAATTTTCTCGCTACTTATTTACAACTTGTTAGAGTTTGAAATTGGGGAAGAATATACTTAACATAAATAAATAAAAAAAGTTGTTAATTAATAAGTGAGAGGATCGAACAAATACAAAAAAAAGAGATAATGAGATTGAAATTTGGATAGAAACTAACGATCACAGACGATTTATTATTCACTCAACGAAGATACAGAATTACAGAAAAATGTCTCGAATAAAGAGAGCGGCTGAAGCGCGAGGTAAAGCTAACGAAAGTCGATCAAGGACTGACTAAATTCAAACCGAAAAATCGAGAGCGTTAAATATACCGAATATGTCGATGTTTTGAGTCAGCTGATCGTCGCTGAGCAGGTAGAGCTAGGGGCGCGCGCGGTAAGACGAGCGACGCATGAAAAAGCGCGTAAACACGACGCGAGCAAGGATATTGACGATTCGGTAGTTCCGCGGAGAGTATTTATAAAGCGAAAGAGATAGACAATATTCCGAAAATTAAGGTCTTAAAGAGAACATAAATTATAGCTTAATAACGCACTAAGAAATATAATGATACGAACTAAAGAAATTGGCAGAAAGTATTAACATTACCGCCCGCCTCAGGGGCGTGATAGACGCCGCTGATTAAATGAGAAGAAATTAATGAGACGCTCTGAAAGAGCAAAATGAAACCGAGTTACATTGAAGATGAATATTTACAATGATGACGTGTTAAGAATTAAACAAATTAAATGATAAGAAAATTAAGAAGAGAGAACAAAAATTAAAATCGATGAGCAGTAGACAGAGTTTAAGTCGCGATCGGTAATGGACAGAGTTTGACGATCGGTCGTTTATATTCGGAAACGGCTGTCCGAACAGTGACAACGCGTACACGACCGTCAGTTCCTGGATGTAATGCTGTCACACGCGCAAGAGGCCATTTGGCCGGTGGATAGCGTTCATCAAGGACAAGGACGAGATCTCCAATTTGAAGCGGCTTGGTGGAGAGATGCCATTTGTTCCTTGTTTGCAGACGTTGTAGATACTCCGTTGACCATCGCGCCCAGAATCTTTCCAAAAGTTGACGTAGAAGTTGCCATCGCGATAGGCGAGAAATCGGCACGTCGTTAAGTGGCGGCTCCGGCAGGACGATCAAAGGTTCGCCGATGAGAAAATGCGCTGGCGTAAGCGCGCTGACATCCGCAGGATCGTCGGACAGCGTGGAAAGCGGTCGAGAGTTGAGCACGGCCTCGACTTGCGTGAGAAGAGTGTTGAACTCCTCGTACGTCAAGATCGTGTCGCCTATAAGTCGTCGAAGATGAAATTTCGTTGACTTGACGGCGGCTTCCCACTTTCCTCCGAAGTGTGGAGCGGAAGGAGGGTTGAATTTCCACTCCGTTCCATCAGCGGCCAGTAAGTGAGCGATCTCCGCGGCGTCCTTGGAAGCGGAATTGAATAGGCGTCGAAGTTCGGCGTCCGCTCCAATGAAATTTGTCCCGCAGTCGCTTGAGATGGTGACGCAACGGCCTCGTCGAGCGATGAAGCGTCGATACGCAGCCAGAAAACCCTGCGTGGAGTAATCTGTTGCAAGATCGAGATGAACAGCGGACGTTGAAAAACATATGAAGACAATCAAATAGGCCTTGTATGTTCTAGACGCTCGGCCTCGCCAGGTGCGAAGCGTGTAAGGTCTAGCGTAGTCAACACCGGAATGCAAGAATGGGCGCGTCGGTGTGACACGTGATGTTGGAAGAGAGCCCATCATCTCCTGAGCGGTTGCCGCGCGATGTCGGGCACATCGGACGCAGCGGCGGATGAATGAGCTGACTGGAGCGCGCCCTCCGAGGATCCAATAATGTTGTCGTAAAGTCGCCAAGACAACTTGAGTTCCGCCATGAAGAGTTCGATGGTGAAGATCTGAGATGACAAGTCGTGAGAATGAAGAATCACGAGGAAGGATGGCAGGATGTTTTCCATCTGGATCGAGCAACGAATTTTTTAGTCGTCCACCGACGCGAAGAACTCCTTCAGAGTCGACGAAGGGAGCCAGTTTGAGAAGTGGATGCGTTCTTGGTAGTGACGTTTTTGTCGAGCAGATCTCTAACTCGCGATTGAAATAAGCTCGTTGCGTGTCCTTGATCCAAAAGGTCCGAGCTTGAATGAGTTCCTCAGAATGTAAAGCTCGTGATGAGTAATGATCGGCTCCTTTGAAGATGGCGACGCTGCGCAGGATCCATGCAGTGATGCGAAGGAGGCGATCAAGACTGGAAAATCGATCAATGAGATTCCATGAGCATGAAGATGGCTGGCTTACCGCAGTTACGAGGACTTGATGAGGTCGCTTTTTTTCGAGGTTGATAGCGTCGTCGATTGGAAGAGCGGTGGATGGCCATCCCACGGAAGGACCTTGAAGCCAGACTGGACCACGCCACCACAAAGAATGCGTTTGCAACAGGCTGGGAGAGAGTCCGCGAGAAACGCAGTCAGCGGGATTTTCGCTGCCGGCTACGTGATGCCATCGAGCGTCCGGAACGAGCTCTTGTATGACGGCAACTCGATTCGCGACGAATTCTTGCCACTGAGAAGGATGTCCGCGAATCCATGCTAAACTGACGCTGGAGTCGACCCACAGATGAGCAGGAACAGGTTGAAGGCCGAGAATATTACGAACACGAGCAAGCAGACGAGATAGAAGAACGGCTGCAGCTAGTTCCAGGCGAGGAATGGTTTGTTTTTTGAAAGGCGCCACCTTGCTTTTAGCCGCGAGAAGAGTGACTCTGGCATCCGTGAAGGTTTGAATGGTGCGGATGTAAAGCACTGCGCCGAGAGCGTCCTGAGAGGCATCCGAGAATCCGTGAAATTCGACCCCGTGAGTTCTGGTCGAAGTGCCAAGCCACCGAGGAATCGAGTATTCGGAAACTCCTCGCAGGTCTTCGTCGAATTGATTCCATTGCTGTGCGAGAGACGGCGGCAGCGGATCATCCCATTCGATGTTCAATTTCCACAGCTGTTGGATGAACATCTTGCCGAGAATCGTTACAGGAGCGAGCCAGCCAAGCGGATCAAAAAGCTGTGCGATCTTCGAGAGAATTGATCTCTTGGTGAGCTTGACGATCGGATCAGAGCGACTGACGTGGAACTTGAAGGAGTCCGAGGCTGGATGCCACGTGAGACCCAGAGTTCGAGCTTCTGATTGCAGTTCTCGAGCTGAAGAGCACTGTGATGAGTCAGCGATGCCTTGGAGAAGATCGTCGTTGTTGGCTGACCACTTTTGAAGCCTGAAACCGCCCGCCCTGAGGAGCTCGGTTAATTGAAGAGCCTTTGCGTCCTCCGGAGTGTCTGCACCTGATAGCACGTCATCTACGTAGATCGCCGTCCGCACGATGTTGGAAGCTTGAGGAAAGACGTGTTCTTCGTCCTTGGCGAGTTGCTGAAGAACTCGAAGAGCTAGATATGGAGCACAAGTGAGTCCGTAAGTCACAGTCGTAAGTTGATAACTGCGAGGCGAATCTGAGGTAGCCCAGAGAATCTGCTGATAGTGTCGGTCTTCAGGATGTATCACGATTTGCCGATACATCTTCTCAATGTCAGCGGCAAATGCGAATGCGTGCATTCTCCAGCGTAAGATGACCGCGTCAAGATCTTGCTGAAGCTTCGGACCTGCGTGCAGACAATCGTTTAGCGAGATTCCAGAGCTGGTTGGAGCTGACCCGTTGAAGACTACCCGTAATTTGGTAGTCGTGCTGCTTTCGCGTAGAACGCCGTGATGCGGCAAGTAGACTGTTGTTAGATGATGTTGAGAAGCTGAAGAAGTTGGCAGCATGTGACCCAGATCGGCATACTCTTGCAGAAGGTCCGAGTAGAGCTTTCCGAAGACCTCATCTCGTCGAATGCGCTGTCGAACTCTTGCGAAAGAGCGTGATGCTGAAGGAAGAGAGTCGCCCAGTCCGGTGGTCGAGGTGCGAAAAGGCAGCCGAACGATGTATCGCCCGGTCTTGTCCCGCGAGTGCGTGGTGCGAAAATGAGTTTCGCAGGCTTGCTCGTCAGGAGTGAGACGTGAAGTGATGGACGGAAGGACGTCTTCTTGGATCCAGAACTTTTGAAGAGTGTCGTGAAGATCCACATCTTGAAGCTTGCAACATGAGATGATGGAGGCAGAATCAGATGAAGACGACTGAGCGTTGAGAGGCCCAGAGACAATCCAGCCTAAAGTCGTATGTTGAGCGACGGGTGAGTTGAGCGATTCACGTCTGATGTCGCCGAGTAATAATGAGCCGTAAACATCGGCACCAAGGATGATATCGATGGGACCTGGTGTAGCGAACTCGGAATCGGCTAACTGCAAACCTCGTAAATGATTCCACGAGGCTGTCACTTGACGTGATGGTATTCGACCTGTGACCTTCGGAAGAACGAAGGCTGAGACAGAGAACTCAATTGATGGATCAAGGCGTGATTGAAGCCTCAAGGTCACAACACCTCGGGATGATCCGATATTATGAGCGCCGACACCCATGATCGGCACAGAAGCACGAGTTCGAAGAAGACGTAGTAGCTGCACCAATGACTCCTGGATGATGGAGATCTCAGATCCTTGATCCAAGAGCGCTCGTACCTTGATGTTGTCTCCCTTCAAGTTGATCAGCGTGACGCATGCAGTGGCGAGCAACACTTGAGAACGCTGAGCTGCCGTGGTGTGAGAGTGCACGGCCGTTGATTGAGACGATCCTGAAGACGGCGTAGTGGTCGATGACGATGATACAGAAGTACTTGGAGAAGCACTGGAGATGGGAGAATCCTTAGGAGACGAAGCAGTGTCGCGATGAAGCAATGTGTGATGCTGACCTTTGCATTTCCGACATCGTTTGAGAGATCGACACTCGTTGAGCTTATGTGAGCCGAGACAATTAAAGCAGAGTGACTTTCGAGTCACGAGATTTTGTCGGTCAACCATCGATTTGGATGCAAAGTCAGGACACGATGCGATGTAGTGAGAAGAACCACAACAAGAGCAGCCAGGTTGATTGACGACAGAAACGTGAGAGTGAGCTGAAGTCCTCGATTTGCTGCTTGACTTCGGTGATGATGCGGACGTAGACAGAGAGCGAGATTGCACAGATTCGAGAGCTCGAATACGTCCTTCGAGGAAGAGTTCAAGCTGAGCGAAGGTAGTGAGTTCCTGCGACGTTCCCTGCTCGAGTTCCCAAGCTTCGAGAGTCTTCGCGTCCAGACGTCGAGTAACGAAGTACACGATGAAGACGTCCCAATGCTCCGTGGGTAATCCGAATGATTGCAAGGCTCCTAAAACGTCCTTGACCGTAGAGAGCAGTGACTTGAGTTCAGAGCTTGATTTTTGCGTGATTGGCTTGATATTGAATAAACGGTCGAAATGTGTCGTCACAATAACGCGTCGATTTTCATATCGATCGGTGAGCGCTTCCCAAGCGCGCGTGAAACCTTCCGAAGTCACCGGGATGTTGGCGATATATCGCGCCGCTTCGCCAGTCACTTGCGATTTTAAATAATGAAGCTTCTCTACGGCGGAGATATCCTTGTTGAAACTTACCATGGATTGAAACAGATCGCGAAATGAAGGCCACTCATGATACTCGCCGGAAAACTTAGGCAAACTGATCTTCGGCAACGCTCGACACATGCTTGAATTTGAGTTCGATCCGCTTGATTCGTTTGAGTGACTCATGATGGAATCGCGAAGCATCAGAATACTTGCACGAGAATCGAAATAAGCTTCTTCGCAGGCCGCATACAAATCTTCAGAGAAATAAGGATGCTTACGAACTTCCTCTGTTAAAGCACCGAGGAGTTTGTCATGATGCTCCTGAAATCGATCCCAATAAGTTTCTAGTGACGTAATTCGGGAGTCAAGGTTGTGGCGATTGAGTTTGTCCTTTCCAAGTTTTTTAGCATTCTCGGGAGCTCGAGTGATGAGACCGAAGAGACTGTTTTGCTTCTCGACAATTGCTCCGAAGGTTGACATCGTGAGTTGTTGACGTCGAAGGTCACGAAAACACCGTTTTAATTATCACTGAGTTTTAACGGTCACTTAACAGCTGATAATCACTATGATATTGAATGCAGTTTGCAGAGTTGCACTGCGAATGTAGCTGTCACTACGCGGGCGTACACGAGAGAGATCGAACGAGCGCGATGAGAGCGAGAGAGAGAATCGCTGAGCGAATGCGAAAGCGCGATGAATGTTCGAGAATCAGCGAACGAACGATAGGGCCTCCTTAAAAAGCAATTTAAAATACGAATTGAAAAATAAATTGATTTCAAAATCAAATCAAGCAGACAACATACGATTGAGTCAATTTTTATCCCATCGCGATCGAATCAAATCTGCCTAATTGATACTTTTTAAAGCTTAATTTAATTAAACTTTGAAAAAAAAGTTGTCTAACAAACTAATCAGATTGGATGAACATTGACCAATCATTTGTGTCATCAATGACAATTTTATTTCATGAATAATAATCCCTGGAAGATATACATGTATATAAAGAATAATATATAAAAATATATAAAGAAAGTTAAGAAAATAAAAAAAATAAAACTTGTTGAAATTGTTAAAATTACTTGATAATTTCAAAATCTTTTGCCAAAAAAGAAGAGGCCAAGGTTTTCAACGTTGCCGCTATAGCTTCCAGTTTCATTAGCACGTCTGAATTTGTTCAACAAATCTTCATCGATATTACTCTCAAAAAATAGTAAATGATTTTCAGCATTCTGTTCTGGTCCCGAAGTTACTGTCACTGAAGTCGTATTATTTTTTTTCTTCTGCAGCAATTGATTGTATTGGAGTACATCGGCTGAAAACGGGAAAAGGCCACATTTTCTGAAACCATTGCTCATCACCCTTGGAAGTTCTATGTGTTCAATAGCGATTTTGAGGAGCGGGCTAAAATCTTCTCTTCGTAAATTTCTCTGGTTTTGCACTCGCCAGTCATTTACGCAGTCTCTCCAGCTCGATTTGAGTGTCCGAAAGAGAGCAACATCAAGCGGTTGAATTAGGTGTGTTGCGTTCGGGAACAATGCGATAAGTTCTATTTGATGATCCATACAAAACTCGGCAACCGGTAACGTCATGTGTGAAGAATGTCCGTCGACATACAAAATAACCGGCCTCTCAATGTTTTGTGCTGTCAACCATGGCTCAAAAATGTTGCTTATATATTCATAGAAAGTTTCGGCCGTCATCCATCCGTTTTCTGACTTCCCAATACTCCAATCATTTGGTACACTTTGCGAGATGCTGTAGGGAATTCTTTCATACGGAAAAATTATCATTGGAGAAACCAATGCACCTGTAGCGTTTGTCATGAATAGCACCGTCAAGCATTCCTTCTCGTCATTTTGCGTAAAATTATAAACTGCCTTATCTCCTTTTCTGACCAGCACACGCTCCGCTTTCGGACAAAGATAGAAAGCAGACTCATCGCAATTAAATATCCGAGTTCCATCGATGTCTATTAACTGCTTCTTAGCTAAATGCTGTTCGACCTCTTTGAACCAACCGCGCAAAATATCTTCTGTCACTGACGCTCGACTTTTGGGCAAGTTTTGAGCTACGCGAGTAGAAATTTCCGGATGCCGATGTAAAAACGCTTCATACCAATGACGCCCTGGTTGTCCATTAGTAAACGGTATTTCTCGACCGAATTGTTTGATTAAATGAGCAACGTTATAAAACAGTTGTGTTTTTGTGACTGGGAAGCCTCGTTGACTGAGATGAAGCATCCAACACACTATTATTGCCTCTTCTTCAGTAGATAATACAGTTGAAGGGCCCGATCTCTTTCCAATTGGTCGATAGCCTTTCAATTTTGCTATTAGCGTTGATTTAGGGATACCACTTGATTTGCTAATACCATTTACTGACTTTCCAGAACGAACATCAGCGAGTGCTTTTTCGAGTTCTGCGTCTGACCATTTCTTTCGGATTTTACCCATTATGCTAAATTGTAATTTCAATCTACAAATCCGAATTCAAAATCTCATGAATATTATCAAAATTCGGAAATAGGAAAAAAAAACATTTTGTTATAATTTCCATGCAAAATAATGATAAATTCAAAACAGATTTTTCGTAATTAATCTCGTGATTTTTCGTATTAATCTCGTTTTTGCTCTATAATCGGATCATATGTTGCTTTCTATTTAGCAATAAATTAGAATAAAATATTAGAATAAAATATTTTATTCTATTTGATAAAGAAATCACTCAATAAGTTAATTGAACAAGTATAAGTAAAGTAAATAATTCGAAACTGTGGTCACAAATCGGTACAAAACACACGATGTCCCAGTTAGTGACCTTATCTAAAGTGATAGCGTTGTCACTAGAGTTTTCCTTCGAGCATACATCGAAAATGTTTCCGTTTACTTTACAAATGCAACTCACACTCATCTAGAAACGTATGGAGATAGATATTAATTATGTTGTTTTTTTTTAAAGCAGCGAAGTTTACTATTACGACTATTTTCTTGAGCCAGTCACAAATGAGGACATACGTGTTTTGTTGTACCTATTTGTAACGTTCGCCTATATACTAAAAACTACTAACCTTTTTCGGAATCCACAAATATCACAACATTCATTAATCATTCACTAAATCGTTTTACATAAAATTATTCTTCGACGATTGTTTATAACGATGTAACCTAGCTACGACTGTGCCGTGACAAATGCCATCCCTACTAACATGACGACTAATATGCGCTCGATCTGTCATTGATAGCGACACCAGTGTCTTATTTTATATTTTCACAAATATTTGTTAGTCAAATATCATTGACTTATATATCAAATCGTAGCTCATTAATCGCCAAACATGATACATATTCTTTTCGAAATTAAATTTCTTAAAACTTCTGATTAATTTAATAAAAATTCGTAAGTGGTCACAAATAAGGTCATGGTCACAAATAGGGACATTTACCTTATATAAAGACAATGCAGACGCAACATAAAAAACAAAAAAAAAATATTTCAACAACGCATTTACAAACTTCAACAAGAAATAAGTATTAATAATTTTTCTATTTCTGCTTTTTTTAATGAAGATCAAGTGAAAATTATTAACCGACAATATAAGAAAGTACCTAAATGATGCCATGCGACGTTATTGAAAGCGTCTAAATTAAAGTTTGCTTGCGGAAATTTTGGATATCAAGAATTGTTAAATCAAGAATATCCATTGCCTTCAGTCCGTACATTAACAAGAAAATTAGAGAATTTAAAATGTGAACCAGGGCTTATTGATGAAGTTTTTGATTTCCTAAGTATAAAAATATCTCATTTTAAAAAGGATACCGATAAAGACTGCATTTTAGTATTAAATAAAATGTCTATAACACCTGGTATTTTTTACGATAACTCAAGTAAAAAATTTATCGGTAAAGTGACTTTACCTGACAATAGTAAACAAGAAGGTTGTCAGGCTTTAGTTATCATGCGTGCTGGCATTGCAAGTCGATGGAAGCAAATAGTTGCTTATCACTTTACCACAAAAACTTTAAAAAGAGTAGATTTAAAAGATGTCGTTGATAATGTTATTAAAAAAAGTAAAAACTTAGGCTTACATATTCATTCCATAACTTCTGATATGGGTGGTGCAAATCAGGGATTGTGGAAATTATGTGGTATTAATGCCAGTAGATTTTCTCACGTACCTAATTGTTGTAAGCATCCTTGTCATCAAAAAAGAAAATTATGGTTTTTTGGCGATATTCCACACTGTTTTAAAAATATAAAAAGTGGATATTTTAAATAATAAATACATTGAAATATCTCAAACTTTTGTAGATAAATATAATCTACCTTCGAATTTAGTAAAAATGAGTCATTTACAAGAATTAGTTGAAACACAAAAAGATTTGGATTTTATGCTGGCACCAAAGCTTTGTGAAGAATACTTGAATACAAATAATCATTTCTTGAAGATGCGGGTTGGTAGCGCATCTAACCTATTGAGTTATGATGTTAGCTCAGCATTAAATTTTTTAGCTGAAGAAAAAACAATGCTCATATAAGCCTACGTCGTGGTTTGTAAAATATGTTGCTCGTTGGTTTCAAATAATGACTGCGCACCATCCACTCTTTGCTTTGGGGAAAAAAATATGGAGGAGTATAATAAAACCATAACATTACTCAAAGAAGCCATAACTTTTTTTCGGAATTAAAAGTTGGAAAGGACCAAAGTTGGAAAGCATTTCAAACATCAGCTGTAATATCCACTACGTCATATATTCAAATATCAGAATATTTATTGAATAAGGGTTTCGATTTTGTTATGAGTTCAAGATTCACCCAAGATTGCTTAGAAAATGTTTTTTGCATTCTACGGAAAAAAATCCTACACCAAATTCCATTCAATTTGTAACGATCCCCCCTTGAGCGATCGTTTTTACCCGGCCGTCGATCCGCCGGAAGGCTGCCGCCCGGCGAACACCAGCCGGGCAAATGCAGCGGCGCTATGCGCCCTTTTTTATTCTTGCAAAACGCGACCGAATCGTGCCGTTATACGGCCGTCGTTTTCGAAGGCCAGGGCCGTTGCCTCGGCGCTTCCGAACCGCTCCGAAGCCTGACGGAAGCCGCCGAGCAACGCTCCCTGCCGCACCGCCCGAACGCCGCCAAAATAGCGCGCGCCGATAATTACTCGATTAGGCGAAAATAAATCGGGCCTAACGAGTCTCGCCGAAATTACCCGAACGGGTAATTTCCAAGTATAAAAAGGGCGAGCCGAGAACGAGAAGATCACTCCGTTCCAGATCTCGATCAAGTACTCGTACAGTACCAGATCTCCGATCCTGAACACGCTCTCAAACAAGATAACAGAGGTTGAGCGAACTCAGTCTCCGCCGTGTGATCGCGGCACATCTTGCTAAGAGTCTCCTGACAATCCTAAGCCGGAAGTACAAGGGGTTGAGCGAACTCAGTCTCTGTCGAGAGATCTCGACACTTTCGCTAAAAGATCCGACACGAACCTGCAACGATCGAAAGACTCAGCGGGTAGAGAGATCTCTGCCGCCGACGAGCGATCTCGTCCCGACGTTGCATTCCTAGTGCATCCTACCACCCGAAACACGCATCGAACACACCGCCGCCACTCACAACGCTCCGAACGATACGTTCGCGCCTCGCGCTCTCTCGCGCCCCGCGCTCTCTCGCGCCCCGCGCTCTCTCGCGCCCCGCGCTCTCACGCGCTCTCGCGCCTGACGCGCTCTCGCGCCCCGCGCGTTCCCGCGCCCCGCGCGCCCGGACAGCTGATACGACAACAACACACGACGGGACCTTTAAATCATATCACTCACCGAATATACATTCTGTATCACGCACCGAATATACATCGCGCACCGAATATACATTCTGTATCACGCACCGAATATACCGTCGGACGCCGACACACCGAATCCAGATACGCGCATTTTACTCACATTTATACATACACACTCTGTACATACGTTTACACACACACTGTATACCGTTGCACATGCACGCCGCCGACGCATCTCACACCCATCAATTCGAACATCTGTAAATACGCATCTCCTTTCACTCACTGTACATGCATTCTATCTAACTGAATAAAAACATCTATTATACAAGTACACGTCTGGTTGTCTCGTCGCCTTTCTTTTCGCACCCTGATCCCGTCTGAGCGAATACGAGCCGTGCACGAAAAGAGGCACGTTACATTGGCGCCCGAACAGGGACCGTTTTTCGACGCGACCGTACGAGACAACCTGAGCGGAACTTGAGTAGAGTGCATTGCGAGCGAGAATGAGATCACTCATGTACCAAGCCTCGAAAAGCGAGCTCGCGGACTTCGCGTCAAAGCGCGGACTCGACACGTCTGGGACATTGGATGACATCCGACGGCGAGTGCGCGAGTACCTCGACCGACACCCGGAGGAGGCCGCGGAGGGCGACTCCGCAGCCGTCGCCGGCCCGAGCACGGAAACCTTTACCGACGCACGTGACGCCCCGCGCACCCCCGTCATCCTGACGCTCCCGATACCACCGCCCCGACCACCGGCCAGCCCAGGCTCAGACGACACCAAGGTCATCAACCAAATCCGGAAGTGGGGGTGTCACTTCGACGGCCGCGACCCGCTCGCCTTCCTGGAACGTGTCGAGGAACTCAAGGACGCGTACGGATATACGGACGGGCAGCTGCTCAAGGGGCTCCCCGAACTCCTCAAGGGTGAAACGCTACTATGGTATCGCAACAACCGCGACGATTGGACTTCCTGGGCGGACATCGACCGCGCGTTACGAGTGCAGTTCCTACCCCGCCGGTACCAGGCCGCCCTGCGCCGGGAAGTTACGGACCGCCGCCAGAAACCGGGGGAGAAATTTGCCAAGTACGCGACCGACCTGCTAACTCTGATGAGGCGCGCCGGGGGATTTACGCGGGACGAACAAATCGAACGGGTGTATGAGAACATGAAACCCGAGTATAAAATCTATGTCCGCTACGACGAAGCCGCCAGCCTGGCCGAACTACAGGCCAGGGCCTCCGAGTACGAGGACATTGAGCGACAACGCCAGGAGACCCGGAAGGCCGCCCGCACCGACACCGCCCAGCCGACCGTCGCCGCCGCATACAACAAACAAGAGTGTTGCTGGAGGTGCAAGCAACGGGGCCACACCAGAT
This sequence comes from Lasius platythorax, assembly GCA_963971435.1. NCBI lineage: Eukaryota > Metazoa > Arthropoda > Insecta > Hymenoptera > Formicidae > Lasius > Lasius platythorax. The sequence goes on from OZ020537.1 coordinate 19,824,722, forward strand.
TCGACTGCAAACGCTCGGCGAAGAAGTTTTGCTCGCAATGCGGAAAAGACGGCGTCCTGACACGCCAGTGCCATCCCCCGGCGGAAAACGCCGAACGGGCCGGGACCACCGCGGCCGACAAGGACCGCCCGGACTCCGCATAAGATACACCCCGCGGCCGCACCTGCCGATCCAGATCCACGGCGACCGCTATCACGCCCTCCTGGACACCGGCTCAGAAATCTCCTTTATCAACCAGCGGGCGGCCGACCGAGCACGACTCTGGGGCTGTGAGAGCGACCAGCAGCCAAGCCAGATACAACTGGCCGACGGGGCCACCACCGACATCCCGGGCACCGTCACCTTGCCCGTACACATCCATGGACGACTATATCACCACGCGTTCGCGATACTACCGACCCTCGACAGCCCGATGCTCATCGGGGCGGACCTGTGGGCCCGCACCGGGATTTACATCCCGCCGCCACGGCCTCAGCAAAACGCGCGAAGCGACGCCAAGTGCGGTGTGACCGGAGGACTCGCCCCACGGAAGACTGACGAAGAGCAGCGGCTAGCCACATTCCTCGCCCGCGAATTGGCGGAATTCGACCACGTCCACGGGCCCACGGACCGAACACAGCATCGCATCCGGCTACGCGATCCGACACCCATAAAACAACGGTACCGCCCCCGGAACCCCGCCATGCAAGCAGTAATCGACAAGGAAGTGGAAGAGATGGAAGCCGCCGGAGTAATCGAACCATCCCGCAGCGCGTGGAGCTCACCGGTGGTAGTGGTGAAAAAGAAAGACGGGAAGTACCGGTTTTGCATCGACTTCCGGAAAGTTAATGACGTCACCGAGAAAGATGCTTACCCCCTACCCCAGGTCACCGCCACCCTCGACAAGCTCCGCGGCGCCCGCTACCTGTCCACCTTAGACTTGAAGAGCGGGTATTGGCAAGTGCCCTTGACGCCCGACAGCCGCCCGATCACCGCCTTCACCATACTAGGCCGAGGTTTGTTCCAGTTCCGGGTTATGCCTTTCGGGCTGTACTCCGCTCCGGCTACCTTCCAACGGCTACTAGATGCCATTATCGGCCCCGCCCTAGAGCCGCACGTATTCGTGTACTTAGACGATATAATCGTTATCAGCAGCACTTTCGACGAACACCTGAAATTACTAGCCGAAGTTTTCCGTCGACTACGCGACGCCCGGTTACGCTTAAACCCCGCGAAATGCCGATTCTGCGTCGACCAATTAAGATACCTCGGACACGTAGTAGATCGTCATGGGATTCGGACCGACCCCGAAAAAGTCAGCGCAGTCGTCAACTGGCCGGAACCCCGCTCGGTAAAACAAGTCCGACAATTCCTGGGGATGGCCTCCTGGTATCGGCGGTTCATCGCGAACTTCTCCACGCTCGCCGCCCCGCTCACCCGGTTGACCAAGAAGAACGCCCGCTGGACCTGCGGGACGGAGGAAGCCACCGCCTTCGACCACCTCAAGAAGACCTTAACGTCCGCGCTTGTCCTGGCATGCCCCGACTTTACGCGGCGATTCGTACTCCAAACCGATGCAAGCACCAGCGGGCTCGGGGCGGTCCTCACTCAACACTTCGAGGCCGGCGAACGCGTGATTGCCTACGCGAGCCGCACCCTCAATGGGGTCGAACGGAATTACAGCGCCACCGAACTCGAATGTCTCGCTATAGTATGGGGCATACGGCGCATGAAAGACTACCTCGAGGGCTACACGTTCACCGTAGTGACAGACCACCAATCACTGAAATGGCTGCAACATCTCGAAGCACCCTCCGGCCGGCTGGCACGCTGGCTATTCGAACTTCAGCAAAACAACTTCAACGTAAAATACCGCCGAGGAACGCTGAACCGGGTGGCCGACGCCCTGTCACGACAACCGGAGGCGTGCGCCGCCGCGCCCCTCCGATGCCGTTGGTACCACCGCCTGTACGACGAGGTCAGCCGCGATCCCGCCCGCCGACCGGACTACCGCATCGAGGATGGAAGACTCCGGCGACACATCCTGCATAGCCTGAACTTCAAGGAAGACCCGACCGCGAGCCAGTGGAAAGAATGCGTCCCGAAGGAACGAAGGTACGAGCTGCTACAACGCTATCACGACGCCCCGACCGCCGGACACCTCGGGATAGCCAAGACCATCGCCCGGATCGCGGAACGCTATTACTGGCCGGGGATGCTCCGCGAAATCACCGCCTACGTTCGGAGCTGCCAAAAATGCCAAGCGCACAAGGCCCACCAGGCGGCCTCGGCCGGCACCCTGCACGCCACGAACGTACAAAGGCCATGGGAACAGGTCATGGTCGACCTCGTGGGGCCCCTGCCCCGATCGCGCCAAGGTCACACATGGCTATTTGTCATGCAGGATCGGTTCACGAAGTGGATCGAACTGACGCCGCTACGGCACGCCACCGCCAAGAACACCACCCGAGCGGTCACCGAGAAGGTCATACTGCGACACGGCCGACCGGATTCACTGGTATCCGACAACGGGACGCAATTCACGTCCGCCATCTTCACCACTCGCCTGGCCGAACTCGGGATTCAACACCGCCCGACGCCCGTATACGCCCCGCATTGCAACCCGGTGGAGAGGACAAACCGCACGGTAAAAACAATGATCGGGCAATTCGTAGAAAAAGATCACCGAAATTGGGACGAGAATTTACCCGCGCTGCAATTCGCCTTTAACACCGCGGTCCACGAGGCTACTGGATACACGCCGGCCTTTTTAAATCACGGGCGCGAACTCGCCACACCACACCCGGGAGAGATACCGCCGGCCACAGAGACACGACCGCACGAGCTCCACCGGCAGCTGGAAGAAGCGTAAGAGGTAGTACGGATAAACATGGCCCGCGCATTCCAGCGACAAGAAAAATATTATAATCTTCGGAGGCGAGAATGGAGACCCCGGGTGGGCGACTGGGTCTGGAAACGGGATCATACGCTGTCAAACCGCGCGAACCACTTCAATGCGAAACTCGCGCCAAGATTCGTGGGACCGCTCGAAGTTCGGCAAATCGTTTCGCCAGTGATCGTGGATCTCCGTAGCCAGCGGGGAAAGTGGTACCGACACATCCACATACAGGATTTAAAGAGCGCAACCAAAACACCAGGGGTAAACAAAAGCAAAGAAACCGATGACGAAAGCGAGGGCGAGCTTCCCCCTCCCTCCGACGAACCCGAGAGCGAAGGTGACGAGAACTAAAACGCTTCAACGATCGGGCATTCGAAAGAATTATGGCAGAGCAGACGGATATTCTCAAAGCAATCGACGAGCTGTTGGATGACCCGGGATACTGGGACGAAGCCTTGCCGCCGCATCCTAGGCCCGAGAAACCGCCACCGACACCGGCAATACCACCGCAGCCTAGACCGCCGAAAGTCGGCACCTTAATCCAAAGGTCCGACCATGTCGATCGCCGGAAGCAGGCGATCCTGCTGCAGCCGCCGCCTCCACCACCGAAACGACGCCAAGGGGCAGCCGCCACCGCCGAGCGGCCGTTATCCTGCCAAGCGACCGAGCCCACGGCCAACGGACAACCAGAGCTGTTGATGCCCGCCGGCCCGCTACCACCGCCGCCGATTCCGGTTCAAGTCGAACCCGGCATCGTGATCGAGGTGCCGCATTTCGCGGTGCATGTATCGCGCCGATACAAGCTGCGTACAGCGCAAGGACGCTGGATTCTGCGTTTCTCGCGAACCGGCCAGTTAACCTACCGTCGCCGATTAGCGTAAACCGAACGGAAAGGCTGTAGCTCAAATTCAGCTACTCTAAAACCGGGGGGGTGATGTAACGATCCCCCCCTGAGCGATCGTTTTTACCCGGCCGTCGATCCGCCGGAAGGCTGCCGCCCGGCGAACACCAGCCGGGCAAATGCAGCGGCGCTATGCGCCCTTTTTTATTCTTGCAAAACGCGACCGAATCGTGCCGTTATACGGCCGTCGTTTTCGAAGGCCAGGGCCGTTGCCTCGGCGCTTCCGAACCGCTCCGAAGCCTGACGGAAGCCGCCGAGCAACGCTCCCTGCCGCACCGCCCGAACGCCGCCAAAATAGCGCGCGCCGATAATTACTCGATTAGGCGAAAATAAATCGGGCCTAACGAGTCTCGCCGAAATTACCCGAACGGGTAATTTTCAAGTATAAAAAGGGCGAGCCGAGAACGAGAAGATCACTCCGTTCCAGATCTCGATCAAGTACTCGTACAGTACCAGATCTCCGATCCTGAACACGCTCTCAAACAAGATAACAGAGGTTGAGCGAACTCAGTCTCCGCCGTGTGATCGCGGCACATCTTGCTAAGAGTCTCCTGACAATCCTAAGCCGGAAGTACAAGGGGTTGAGCGAACTCAGTCTCTGTCGAGAGATCTCGACACTTTCGCTAAAAGATCCGACACGAACCTGCAACGATCGAAAGACTCAGCGGGTAGAGAGATCCTGCCGCCGACGAGCGATCTCGTCCCGACGTTGCATTCCTAGTGCATCCTACCACCCGAAACACGCATCGAACACACCGCCGCCACTCACAACGCTCCGAACGATACGTTCGCGCCTCGCGCTCTCTCGCGCCCCGCGCTCTCACGCGCTCTCGCGCCCCGCGCGTTCCCGCGCCCCGCGCGCCCGGACAGCTGATACGACAACAACACACGACGGGACCTTTAAATCATATCACTCACCGAATATACATTCTGTATCACGCACCGAATATACATCGCGCACCGAATATACATTCTGTATCACGCACCGAATATACATCACGCACCGAATATACCGTCGGACGCCGACACACCAAATCCAGATACGCGCATTTTACTCACATTTATACATACACACTCTGTACATACGTTTACACATACACTGCATACCGTTGCACATGCACGCCGCCGACGCATCTCACACCCATCAATTCGAACATCTGTAAATACGCATCTCCTTTCACTCACTGTACATGCATTCTATTTAACTGAATAAAAACATCTATTATACAAGTACACGTCTGGTTGTCTCGTCGCCTTTCTTTTCGCACCCTGATCCCGTCTGAGCGAATACGAGCCGTGCACGAAAAGAGGCACGTTACAAATTTAAAAATAATTTAAAGCTAATCACAATATAGAAATATATGGCAAATGTAAGCCACGGCAATTATGAGGAAGATGATCGAACTTTTATACCAGTTTTTAGAAATTTTAGAAAAAAATACAAAAAGACTAGAACTAATGATGAAAAGAAGGAAGAAGAAGAGGACGGCAATAAGGAAAATAACTGTAATTTATTAATAATAATATTTATGATAATAATAATAATAAGTATAATAATAATAAGTATAATAATAATAGTAATAATAATACTAACCTAAATAGTAATCGAAGTAAAAGTATTATTATACAAGAAACTACACCAACTATCAATGTAACAATTCAACTTAGCAATATTGAACAAAATATTTTATATTATATTGCCGGTTATACAGGGTGCCCCAGAATTCGCGGACACGGAATGGACAGCGTGATTGTCCATGCCGAAAGGAGATACTTTTTCCTCTAGCAAAATTGCGTCTGAACACTACTTTTTAAATGAGAGCAACATTAAGCTAACGAATGAGCGCTCTAGGCATGAATCAGGGGCGACGCGCGCACGGCGTGCGTAGCGCGTGAGCGTGTACGCCATTTTACTATCTCGCTAAAGATTTTATAAGAACTATGCATATCTAAATATCGCTTTTCTGAATAAAACTTACTTAATAATGATAATCTACTTATTTTACTTTCAGTCATTGTATTGGTGGTATCAATTAGAAAATGTCCCCTTATTAGGTAAGATGTATTCAAAATAGAGATGTTTAGATATTATGCATAGTTCTTATAAAATCTTTAGCGAAATAGTAAAATTGTGCACGCTCACGCACCACGCACACCGTGCGCGCGCCGCTCCTGATTCATGCGTAACCTAGAGCGCTCATTCGTTAGCTTAAAGTTGCTCTCATTTAAAAAGTAGTGTTCAGACGCAATTTTGCCACAGGAAAATATTGATTTATTTAGCATAGATGATCACGCTGTGCATTCCGTGTCCGCGAATTCTGGGAGAACCCTGTATATTAAAATGCATCGTAAGTAAGGAAAAATGTTGTGCAATATGCGTACAAGCAGTGGGATCAAGAAAAAGTACAAGATATATTTATGCCAAATTAACACGTTTAAAACGTATTACCAACACCGAGTCATTATATTTCATTAATGAAATTTCATTTCAATTTTTTCTGGCAATGGAACAAATTTTTAGAAACCACTTGCAGAGAGTCTCTTCAGATTCAACTCTAAATTCTAAACAATACTTTATATCTCAATTTCAGAAACTCCCTCACTCTATTTCTAATTGTCACAACTTAAAAAATAAATTGATCGTTAGATATTGTATGTTTAGATTAAGAACAATATCGAAAAAAAATGTAATGATTTAATAAACCAAAGACTAAGAACGTGCAATCTAGTAAAACAATGGCAATGCATATTTATATTAAATAAGCGATGTATATAATTTTATCTTTGTTAATTTAACATTCTAATTTTACAAAAAATTATTTTTGTTTAAAAATTATAACTTATGAATTATCTTCATTGCATAATTTAATAAAATTATTATTTATTAAATTATTGGTAAAACTCGAAGTTGGGCCTATACGCCGATGACCTTGACCTTGACATATGTTGTCAAGGAGGTTCTTCTGAGTAATTCTCCGCAAGAATTAAGTGGCGGACGGCATTAGTTTAGAAGATGTAGCAAGTTAAAGTTTTATATGTGGAACACCGCCCCCTGCTTACAGTGCAAAAGGAGGTATATAATTGTACAGAAATAGGTTGGGTTAGGTTATATCTTCTGGAAGTGGAGCCCCCCCCCCGTAGGGGACACACAGCGTCCACGCATATACTTTACAACGGAAAGCGAGTTCCACCCTACAATTCTTGTATGGATTGGAAAGTGTATGCGGGGACGCAGTGGGTTCCGCCCCCCCTACAAGGGGGCTCCACTTCCAAAAGATATAATCTAACCCAAACTTATTTCTGATTTAAAACTAAAATTTGGTTTGGGTTAGGTTATATCTTCCGGAAGTGGAGCCCCCCGTAGGGGGGGGGGGGGGCGGAATCCACTGCGTCCATGCATGTACTTTGCAAGACGAAGTAAAGTTCACTCTTTAAAGCTTTATAACTTTTGAACGGATCGTGACCGCTACTTTTTTCAATATCAAAGTCACTTAGGACGATGACCTTGACAACATATTTTAAAGTCAAAATCATACATGAGGTTGTCCTTTTTCTGTATAATTACCGATATATCTTCTAAACTAATGCCGTCCGCCACTTAATTCTTGCGGAGAATTACACAGAAGAACCTCCCTGATAACATATGTCAAGGTCAAGGTCATTGGCGTATAGGCCCAACTTCGAGAGTTTTACCAAATTATTTGTTCTTTCTCCCTTTACATATAATTTTTTTAGTTAGATAAGTCAGAAAACAGCTGCTTAATTTTTTTTATAAATTTTTAAACCTTTGGCTAATGAACTTCAAAATTAAATTAGTTCATAACGAAAAGTGTTACAATTTTTAAAAAATGAATTTTTTCGATATTTTTGTCTGACATATTTAATGCAGTTAAGGAAGTATTTTTTATAGCTGCATGTTTCATTTATTATTAATAATATTCATGTATCAAGATAAGAGGAATAGGCAAGTGAGAGCCGGGCGCAAGAACTTAAGCGCTAAGACTTCGGTTGTAATCTTCTTTATTTAAACTTGAACTTTTCGGTCCTTTTTTTGGACCATCTTCAGCATTGTGTTTACAGAATGGTATATAAAATAATACTGACGGATTGTAAAATGGCAAGATCATAAAGGAATGAACTTTAAAGTGCAAAATAATAACAGATCATAAATAATCGTAAAATTCTATTGATAGATTGTGAAATCAAAACAAATCATAAAAGAGCGAGATGAGATGTGCCAATCAATAACAGACCGTAATAAAGTCGGGTAATAAAAGTGAACCAAATTATTTAATACGCCCATAACGGAATTAAATAACGACAATGGGACATAAGAGTGGACGGTCGCATATTGGTGAACCGCAATACGCTAAGTGTGGGTGGTTAATAAAGTGACGCGCAATGCACCGGCGGATCTCCACGGTTGTATTTCGGATTTGAAAGTTATCAGATTTTGTTTAGACGCTCAACAATTGTTGCGTATATGTGATGTGAACACTCCGTGTCGGTCTCGATTCAGACTGTTTTTTGTCGTTTAATATAAAGCATTTCTGATGTTAATCTTTTTCCTAAATTCATTTCTTCATCCAAGATCTCAACGCCGTTCCAATTAAATTCATGATCTAACAATCTGTGGTCTGTGATCAAGGATCTTGCGGAGTGTTTCTGTTGATGTGACTGCGGTGCTCAGTGATACGTGTTTTTAGTAATCTGCCTGCTTGGCCCGCATACGACGCGTCGCAATCTTTACAAGTTATTCTATATACCACATTTTTCCGTGAGTAATTCGGTAGCGGATCTTTATGGACTTTAATAAAAGAACAGAGCTTATTCCGTTGTAGGACATGATTACATTCTGATCGCGGACTATATGTCTGAATTGTTCCGAAAATCCTGGGACATACGGAATGTTAAAAAAATGTTGGGCGCTTCGCTGTCTCTTCCACAGAAACACCCCGTTCACGATTAGACGTTTTCTCACTCTTATTAAACAATCTTTTAAATCTCGTGTGGAGCTCTTGAAACACGAAAGGTAATGGGTACCCATTTTCACGCAAAACTCTTATTACAAATTCGAGATTTTTTTGTTATCTTTATTGTCACTTTTATTACCCGACTACTTATATTTATGATCTGTTATTGATTGGCACATCTCATCTCGCTCCTTTATGATTTATTTTGATATCACAATCCATCAATAGAATTTTACGATCATTTATGATCTGTTATTGTTTTGTACTTCAAAGTTCATTCTTTTATGATCTTGTCATTTCACAATTCGTCAGTATTATTTTGTACACCATTCTGTAAACACAATGCTGAAGATGGTCCAAAGAAAGGATCGTTCAAGTTTAAATAAAGAAGATTACAACCGAAGTCTTAGCGCTTAAGTTCTTTCGCCCGGCTCTCACTTGCCTATTCCTCTTATCCTGATACATGAGTATAATAGAGCCTTTTACTTTAATTTATTAATAATATTCAATTTTTATTAATCATTTTTTTTATTTTCAGGCCAAATTATCACAAGAACGTGTTAATCAAATCATGCAGTACATTATTCGTACTTGATGGATTTTGAACATAAAGTCAACAAGATTTTTTGTATCTATAATTTTTTATTATCGCGTTTCTTGAACATGAACAAAATTTTTATAATTTAAATTCCGTGTTATTGTAAATAATTTTAAATTGTACATATTATTTCAAATTGTCAGCAAATTGTTAATATCTGTCTGAGTTGTTTGAGCGAGGCAAAGACTAATACTTCACTCGAAAAATTGCGCTTTTGAGTTATTTAAAAAATAAAAAAAATTTTTTTTTTAATTTTATTCTTAAATTACTTAAAAACTACCGATTGATTACAAATTCTCTTTCTGAGCCCTGAAAACGTGGAGATCTGTTGAGAATACGATTTTTGTAAATTGAACTGATCGCAACATTCTCCTCTTTTCCTGAAAAATTTTAATTTTCAGAGCAGGACGTTAAAAATATACATTCGCTCAGACTATCGCTTGAACGCATTTCTAGTATAAAAATGAATTTCAAAATTGTACATTTTTTCATTTATTAAATTTACAAATTTGCTAAATCAATTTAAAAACTCTTTAATTTATAAAAAAATTATTTATTGCATTATTTACTGCATTTATTAACTTATTGTAATTAATTATATTTATTAGTATTTACAATTTGCTACTATTTACTACATTTCTTAATTTATGGAATTTATTTCATTTAATTAAGTTTTATTAATTTAAAAACTTCAATTTAATTGAAATAATTCCTCAATTAGTAGAATTGAATTTATGTAGACATATCTTCGATTCAATCATTTTGTTTTATTCAAAAATGGCGCGTAATGCCATCACTTCCGCTATCCCATTAATGGCGGCTTTGTCCCTCACTAGAGGATCCCTATTACTTACGGATTCGTCGCGCCGCGTAGCGGTCGCGCTCCGTACCGCGCTGCGGCTTGCGAGCACATGCGAGAAAGCGCTTACGAAAAAGCGCTTGCGAGAAAGCTGTGTCTCGCGGGCTGTATGCTCGTAGGCGCTTATGTGGAATTATTTAAATCGCCACATGTAGTAATAATTATTTTTTAGCCGATGAACTTTTTAATGTAATGAAAAACGATGTACTTAATGAAAACGATGGTGAAATTAATGATGTGAACTTTTACACAGAGGAAAATTTGTTATAAACAGAATTATACATGACTTTTTTATGTAAATTTATTCAATACAAGCATACATTATTGAATTGAAAAATTAAAATATTTTATTTGCAAAATAACGTTAATGGCTAGAAAGCAACAAAACAAAATAAATAAGTTTTTTTAACAATGCAACGTATTACATAGAACATAACAAAAAATAAATCAAAATTTAAAGAACAGTCTTTTCTATAGTTACAACGGTCGAAGACCTATTGTAACATTAACCTATTTATAGAGTTAAACAATTTATATAAAAACAACATGAAGACGCGTTTCTACACGCAATATCAAAATGTAAAAATTAAAGAATGTATTAATTGATTCTTTGGTTATAATACTTAAATTATTAAAATTAAATGTCAGAATAACTTGCAGTCAGTTATTCTGAGTCGAAACTTAAAACATATATGTGATTTATTCTATTTGTATATTTTATTTTTACTTTTTCTAATTTGAATCGTTTTGCTTCTTAGCATCAACTAACTTATGCAAAATATTCTCTAATGACTGCTCTATTCTCATTCCGTCTTCCAGCATTCTTGCACATTCAACTCTTCTTTCTGCTCTCCGTTGTTCACGACGTTGATTTTCTTCATGTCGTTGTGTTTTTATGATCTCCCTTTCTTGACGAATATTTTCAATTGTTATAGCCCGAGAAGCTATATAGATAAAGTTATATATTAGATATTAAGAAGCGTACCAGACGCGAAGGAATGCGCGAAACGCTAACGCAGCGAGCCACGCGCGGAAATCGACCTTGCGAGAAATGCAAGCGAAGAAGTTCGACTTTGAACTTCCTCGCCTGCATCCGGACGACGAAAAACCCTTACGTTTAAAAAACCTGCTACCAGGCACCCCCTCTTATAGAAAAAACCGCGATAATAAAGAGGCTCGCCGCTAACACGCGCGAGCCAGAAAATCAGTAGAAGTTGCGAATTAAAGAAGAGACAATTGTTCGAAAGATAATCGCGACTGCGTTGCAAGAAGGGAGACAGGGGTACGCTAAATAAATTAATAACCACTGTATGATATGTTACGAGTTTAATTAAAATAAAATGATATAAAAGTGAATAGAAAGTTATACAAGTGAATAAAAAAGAATATAAAAAGAGAAAGGAACGTGAGTCGGCCGAGATCCACGGAGTCCCAACTCCCTAACTCTGAAGACGTCCCAAGAAAGAATAAGATTATATCACCCCCCGGACACAACACAATATAATTTTCTAAAATCGCCTCGGCTCTTCTTTTTTTAGCTGGATCTAATGTATAATTTCAAAAAATAATATTAAGAAACAAAGAACACATTTGAACATATCTATATATATGCAATCACGCATTTATTGATTTATTTCCACATTTATGGATCGATTCTCTCGAAATTGGTATCAAAATTTTGCAAATTTTTCGGAGATCGCTACGTCATGGTCTTTTTTAGTTTTACACCCCCACCCACCCACGCAATCACGCATTTATTGATTTATTTCCACATTTATGGATCGATTCTCTCGAAATTGGTATCAAAATTTTGCAAATTTTTCGGAGATCGCTACGTCGTGGTCTTTTTTAGTTTTACATACCCACCCACGCACCCACCCATGCAATCACACATTTATTGACCACGCAATCAGACATTTATGGACCGATTTTCTTGAAATTGGTACCAAAATTTTGCAAATTTTTCGGAGATAGCGACGTCGTGGTCTTATTTAGTTTTACACCCCCACCCACGCACCCACCCACGCAATCACGCATTTATTGCCCTACTTCCACATTTATGGATCGATTTTCTCGAAATTGGTATCAAAATTTTGCAAATTTTTCGAGGATGGAGACGATGGTGGTTTTTTAAGTTTTACACCCCCACCAACCCACCAACCCACGCACCCACCCACGCAATCACGCATTTATGGACCGATTTACTCGAAATTGGTACCAAAATTTTGAAAATTTTTCGGGGATGGCTACTATGTGTTTGTTTTTTTAAGTTTTACAATCCCACCCACGCACCCACTCACGTACTCACGCATTTATGGACCGATTTTTTCGAAATTGGTAACAAAATTTTGCAAATTTTTCGGGGATGGCTACTATGTTTTTTTAAGTTCTACACCTCCACCCACCCACCCATGCACCCACCCACGCACCTACCAACGCACTCACACATTTATGGACCGATTTTCTCGAAATTGGTATCAAAATTTCGCAAATTTCTCGGGGATGGCTACCGTATGCTTTTTTTAAGTTTTAAACCTCCATCCACCTGCCCACCCACGCAATCACAAATTTATTGACCAATTTTCTCAAAATTGTTAACAAAATTTTGCAAATTTTTCGGGGATGGCTAATATGTAATTTTTTTTAAGTTTTCAATTCTCACCCACCCACCAACGCACTCACCCACGCACTCACACATTTATGGACCGATTTTCTCAAAATTGGTAACAAAATTTTGCAAATATTTCGGGGATGGCGACGTCGTGATTTTTTTTAGTTTTACACCTCCACTCACGTACCCACCCACGCAATCACAAATTTATTGACCAATTTTCTCGAAATTGGTATCAAAACACAGTTTATGTAATTTTTTTAATTTTTACAACCCTACCCACCCACCCCACGCAATTACACATTTATGGACTGATTTTTTAGAAATTGGTAATAAAACAGCTATTATGTGGTTTTTTTAAGTTTTACACCCTTACCAACTCACCCACGCACCCACCCATGCACTCACACATTTATGGACTGATTTTCTCGAAATTGGTATCAAAATTTTGCAAATTTTTCGGGGATGGCTACTATGTGGTTTTTTTTGTTTTACACTTCCACCCACCCACCCACCAACGCACCCACACACGCACACACACGCATGCATACGCACACGCATGCACACAACATACACAATTTTTCAAAAATCAACTTTTGGTTTTAGCGTTATTGGGTGAAAGCATTTATTTATTAATCGTCAAATTTAAAAAATCACCGTTTATGAGTAATAACATTTTTTGTTTCTTGACGTGAGTCATTTTAGAAATGACTATATTAAGTTGCTGGTTTCATATATTAAATGTCATCAGGAAGGAAATGAGTGAAATGGAAGAGAATGGTAATAAACAGAGTGAAATATAAAAATTAAGAGAAATAGAAGAATATAGAAATAATAATTAAATATAATAATAAATTATTTAAAAGTAAACAAAATAATTAATTAGTTAATTTTTTTATTGCTATTAATATTTAAAAAATTTCAGTGGTGGAATATATATTAAATATCATCATGAGTGAAATGGTCGAGCGTGATAATAGACAGAGTGAAATAGAAAAAATAAGAGAAATGGAAGAATATAGAAATGGTAATTAAAAACAATTAATTACTTAAAAGTAAAAAAAATTATTAATTATTAAATTTTTGTATAAGTTTCTTGAAACGTTTAACATTTTTTTGTTACTATTTATATTTAAAAAATTTCAGTGCTGGAAGATGGGTTGGATGATCTATTAGTAAATGCAGTAACAGAATATGAAAAGATGCAAGAAGAGTGGAAGGAAAAAGAGTATAAGGAGTAATGTCAAAAGGAAGAAAACAAGAAGGAAAATAAAAAACGTAAATATGATGATGACGATAGAAAGAACAAGAAGATCAAGAAAAAGAAATTATAAATTTGATAAATTTGTTAATTTACATATATATTTATAAATATTTATTAAAATATAAATATTAAAAATATAAGCATTGTAAATTAAACAAATTTTTTTATAAAAATATTAACATTAATTTAAAAAATAAAAACAATTAGTATTTGATGAGAGAAAGAAAGAGAGAGTAAGAAAAAAAGAGAAAATGAGGTTAATAGAGAGAGAAAGAGGAGAGAGAGAAAGAGAAGAGAGAGAAAGATGTCATTATAAAAAAGGTATTAGTAAAAAATAACCTCGATTTCTGTCTCTTTCTCATATCCCTCTCTCTTTCTCATACACACACATAGACATCTCTCTCTCTCTCTCTCTCTCTCTCTCTCTCTCTCTCTCTCTCCCTCTCTCTCTTCCTCTCCTACCCCTTTATCTTTCACACACAAGTATACACACACAAATCTCTTTCCGTATCACTCTTAACCTGATTCTCTCTCTCTCTCTCTCTCTCTCTCTCTCTCTCTCCTCTTTTCCCTTTCTGTCTCTCTCTCACCCCTTTTCTCTCTCTTTATATCTTTCACACACAAATCTCTTTCCGTAACTCTTTTAACCTGATTCTCTCCCCCCCTCTCTCCCCCTCCCTCCCTCCCTCCCTCCCTCCCTCTCTCCCTCTCTCCCTCCCTCTCTCTCTCTCTCTCATAATAAAAATAACAATAAAAGATATGTCTTTTAAAGATATGTTTTAATAAATGTTTATTCATATTCTAACAATTTACATAGCGATTATATATAGATAAATTCTAAGTATTTCTGTAAAATAAAAGTGTAAATAATTAAATAATGTTAATAAAATTATATTGTATTTTTAAAATTATTTTATTGTATATTTATGATACTTACTACATATTAATAATAATTGTGTTTCCCCCTCGAAGTGGAGGAGGACGTCCTCCACGTCCTCCTCCACTTCTTCTTCCACGTCCTCTGCGACCACCGCGTTCGCGATATCGCCCGCGTCCATCTTTTATCCAACGGGCAGTTTTGTGTTTAACTGTAACAAAAATAAAATTATTATATTTATATTATTCTATTATTATTATTTTATATTTAATAAGTTTAACTATTTATTTTTACACTTACATTGCTGCGGCTGATGCGGCTGCTGCGGCTGCTCCTGCTGCGGCTGCTGCTGCAGCGGCTGCGGCTGCTCCTGCTGCGGCTGATGCTGGAGCGGTTGCTCATGCTGCGGCTGTTCTTGCTGCGGCTGCTGATGCTGCGGCTGCTCTTGCTGAGGCTGCTGCGGTTGCTCTTGCTGAGGCTGCTGCTCATTTATAGCTAAAGCCGCAATTAGTTGCTTCTTTATTTCGCGTAACTTGGCCTCGAGTTCATTTTCTGTATCAAGATCGTTATCAACCTAAAAAAATTTAATTATATTTTCTCTCTTCCTTCTGACCCTCTCTCTTTTTACCGTGTCTCTCTCTCTCTCTCTATCTCTATCTATCTATCTATCTATCTATCTATCTATCTATCTCTTCCCCTCGCCCTTTCTCTCTCTCCCTCCCCCTCTATCTTTCACACACAAATACACACACACAAATCTCTTTTCGTATGTCTCTTAACCTTATTCTCTCTCTCTCTCTCTCTCTCTCTCTCTCTCTCTCTCTCTCTCTCTCTCTCTCTCTCTCTCTCTCTCTCTCTCTCTCTCTCTCTCTCTTTCTCTCTTTCTTTTTCTCTCTCCCCCTCGCCCTCTCTCTCTCTCTCTCCCCCTCTATCTTTCATACACAAATACACACACACAAATCTCTCTCTCTTTCTCTCTTAATCTCATTCTCTATCTTTCACTTTGTCTCTCGCTTTTTTTCTTTCTTTAAAATTAAAATTTAATTACATCATACTACTTACATTATTTGAGTTGCACGCATTGTCGTTATTTGAGTTGCACGCTTTTTCGTCTCTTTAGACATTTTAACAAGAAGATTATTCGTCATTCAGAAATGTGCACGATGAGCTCCAAAAAACAGTTGAAGATGTGTTACGCGTATAATATGAATATTGCCGATAAAAATGTTACCATGTTAACGGAATAAATATGTTTAAATATTTGTAATAATTGTGTTAAATATTTGTAATTAATATTTTTACATTAATAATTACAATTTTATTAGATATTTCTTATATAAAAAAAATTATTTCTCAGATATCCGAGATTCAATTGAATCATACAAAAAGGCTGCTGTGCGCCTGTAAAAAAAGGCTGCTGTGCGCCTGTAAAAAAAGGCTGCTATGCGCCTGTAAAAAAAGGCTGCTGTGCGCCTGTAAAAAAAGGCTGCTGTGCGCCTGTAAAAAAAGGCTGCTGTGCGCCTTTAAAAAACGGCTGCTGTGCGCCGATACAGAGCTGCTGTGCGCCTGTAAAAAAGGCTGCTGTGCGCCTGTAAAAACGGTTGCTATCTGTCGATACAGATAGATCTATTAAGAAAATCGATCAATTAATGAATAATTAGTTTGCGAAGAAAAGGTTTATTAAGAAAATCGATCAATTAATGAATAATTAGTTTGCGGTCAGACAGACAGATAAATAGAATATTTATATTAAACTTAGGATTGATCAATCAGTTATTTATTTATTATATATATATATATACATACATGTAATCAAAAAATTATTATAAAACAAAAATTCTGACGTACTTCGAGCAATATTATTGTTTTATAACATAAAATAATTTCTGTCCTAAATATACGGTACGACGAAAATAATTATGCCTCAAAAGAGAAAATACGGAAATTTGAATAAAGTGAGTCGCGAAGATAGGCGTTCACGACAAAGACGAAAAATTGAAAGTTTGGAGGAAAGGTCTCAACGACTCGAAGCTGATGCTCAGAGACATGCTCAGCAGAGGGCTGATGAAAATGACGAGGCAAGGATTAAACGACTTGAAGCTGATGCTCAGAGACATGCTCAGCAGAGGGCCGATGAAAATGACGACGCAATGATTAAACGACTCGAAGCTGATGCTCAGAGACATGCTCAGCAGAGGGCCGATGAAAATGACGACGCAAGGATTAAACGACTCGAAGCTGATGCCCAGAGACATGCTCAAGGAAGGCATCATGCTAGACAATTAAATAATCACATTGCGTTAATTGTCAAGGATCATGAAATAAATGTGTCAATTCATACACTTGGCCAAATGAATGTAGAATGCCAATTTTGCAAATCGTTAAACTTTGCATATGAAAAATCTAAAGATGGAAAATTTACATATTGTTGCCAAAAGGGCAAGCTTCAATTAAAGCCAATAAATTTTCCTGATTTTCTTAAAAAATTATATATGGGAAATGATTTTGCATCAAAAAATTTCCTTGATAATATTCGTTCATATAATAGCGCTTTAGCTATGGCTTCCATGGGTGCCCCGGGCAATAAAAATCCATTGGATGTTGTGAACAATGCTCCTTATTGCTTGAAGATTCATGGGCAATATCATCATTTGACCTCGACAGCAATGCGCCCAGCGGATGGACAAGCTCCGCGCTTTGCGCAGCTTTACTTTTTAGATACAGAAGAAGCTATTAATCATAGAATGAATAATAAAGCCAATCAAGGCTGTGATCCATCCCTAATGAAAGATTTGTCATGCTTTATGATCCAATGCAATAAATTTGCTAAGACTTTTAAAATGATGCGTCAAGTTGAACAAGATCTTAATCCGAGAGGCAATGAAGTCATAAATTTAATGTTGTCTTTTCGAAATGATCCTCAACACGATCAAAGAAGATACAATGCTCCACGAGCTAATAAAATAGCCGTGGTTTTTCAGAATGTTGATGGTGAGCCTCCATTTGAAAGAGACATTCGGATTTATAACAAAAATTCGAACGATGTTCAACAAATATCAATTCTGGACAAAAGATGTGACCCTATGTGTTATCCTTTGTTATATCCACATGGTAACGATGGATGGCATTCAGAACTTAAATCATATAATCCTAAATATCCAGGATTCAAAGTAACTCAAATGGATTATTATGCTCACCTGCTGGCATCAAGAGCTGAATTTAGTCAATTTAAAAAGGCAGGCAAGTTGAGATGTCAATTTATACTTGATGCTTATATGAAAACTGAAGCCAATAGGCTTAATTATATTAAATTAAATCAACCTCAATTAAGAGCAGAACTTTATTCGGGATTAATGGATCACCTAGATAATCGAGCCCAAAATGAAGGAATTAAAGCTGGTATACCTGTAATATTACCATCTTCATTTATGGGCAGTCCAAGAAACATGCAAAAAAGGTACCAAGATGCCATGTCTTTGGTCAGAAAATTTGGTAAACCAGACATTTTTCTTACGATGACTTGCAATCCTCAATGCCCCGAAATTAAAGATAATCTTGATGGATGTTCAATAGAATTTCGACCTGATTTGGTCGCTAAAACATTTAACTTAGATGTCAAAGAGGTTTTAAAGGATCTAATCCAAAATAATATTTTTGGAAATATTATAGCTTATGCAGGTGTGATTGAGTTTCAAAAAAGAGGACTTCCACATTTGCATTTACTTGCAATGTTGAGTGATGAAGATAAGCCTCGATTTCAAGAAGTCATTGACATGATGGTATGGGCTGAAATCCCTGACGAAGAAAGATATCCAGAACTTAATGTAAAAGTTTTGAAGCACATGATTCATGGTCCTTGTGGAGATCCTTCTCAGAGATATCCTTGCACTGGGGACAATGGAAAATGTTCAAAAGGTTTTCCAAAAGAGTTTCGTGAAGAAATTAATGCTAATGTGAATGGATATTCCATGTATCAACGAAGGAATTTTGCGAAAAAATACATCGTCAGAGGCAAAGAAGTTGATAATCGATGGGTGGTACCATATTCACCATATTTAATTATGAAATATGATCGACATATCAATTTGGAAATATGTTCATCAGTGAAGAGCGTAAAATATTTATATAAATATATTCACAAAGGATTTGACTGTGCTGCAATTGAAGTGCAAGCACGAGATGGCACAAGGCTAATTAAAATAGATGAAGTTAACTCATTTCTTGATGCAAGATATGTTAGTGCTCCAGAAGCAATGTGGAGACTGAACGGATATGATCTGTTCATGAAGTCTCACACAGTAATAAGACTGGCAGTTCATTTGCCTAATCGCCAAATGGTTTATTTCCGAGCGAGAAGTGAAGAGCAAGCTGCTCAAAGAGAGCTCACTCGAGATACTACGCTGACTGCATGGTTCAAATTAAATCAATCTGATGAAAATGCGGTGCATTTTCTTTACACAGATATTCCTTATCATTATATTTATGATAAGAAAGAAACTAAGTGGAAGCCACGCAAAAAAGGTGGTGACAAAATAATTTCAAGACTCTATACAGTAAGCATAAAAGATATTGAGAGATTTTATCTCCGTCTTCTTCTACTCCATGTGGCTGGAGCTAAACGTTTTGAAGATTTGAGAACTGTAAATGGTGTTCTTTATGAGACGTTTAAGAATGCAGCAATTGCAAGAAATTTGGTAGAAGCTGATGATCTTTGGGAAAAAACTCTGGAGGACGCAACAGAATCAAATATGCCTGCACCACTTCGAGAACTATTTGCCTACATTTGCATCTTTGGAACTCCAATAAATGTACCAACTATTTGGAATAAATACAAGAATTTCATGATTGAGGACTTTGTACATAACAATGTTGTTAATCCTGAAAATATGGCTTTAAACCATATACAAGAAATTCTGATAAATAATGGAAGTAGCTGTGAGAACTTCCAATTGCCAAATCCAACTCCAGTAAATATTTACGTAACAGAGTATAATGTGGATAAAAAAAGAATCCGTGGTGATTATTTATTATCGACACTAAATGCTGAGCAAAAGCACGTGTACGATATAGTCATGCGAGCAATTCAAAATGAAAATGAACCTCAGCGGTTATTTTTTATTGACGGGTTTGCAGGAAGTGGTAAAACCTACCTGTTTAACACATTTTTGAGTGTTATTCGAGGAAGAAACGAAATAGTTCTTCCATGTGCCTCAACTGGAATTGCAGCCACACTTTTAAAAGGAGGAAGAACCTATCACTCTCTGTTCAAGCTTTCAATCCCAATTGATGATGGAGCTAAATCTAATATCAGAGGAAATTCTAAAGCTGCACGAGAACTGATCACTGCCAAACTAATCATATGGGATGAGGTGAGCATGACTGTTGGACATGCTTTAACAGCAGTTGATAAACTCTTCAGGGATTTGATGAAGAATCCTCGACCATTTGGAGGAAAAGTAATTTTATTTGCAGGAGATTTCAGACAAAATCTTCCCGTAGTGCCACATGCACAGAAAGCAGCCATAATTGAGTCGACAGTGAAATATAACCATATATGGAGGAATGTAACTCAGATAAAACTAAAGCAAAATATGAGAACTGGAGATGAAAAGGAATTTGCAAATTGGCTAATACAACTTGGAGATGGTAAATTGTACAATACAGATGGACTAGATCTCGATACAATTGAAATACCTCAAGATTTTATATCAAAAAAATCAATTATTAGTGAGATTTTTGGTGATAGAATCACCAAGGAACAGATAAGAGAAAATCAAGATCGCGCGATCCTTTGTCCTAAGAATGAGGATACATTTAAAATTAATGACGAAATCCTTCGTCTAATGGAAGGAGAAGAAAAGGAATATCTCTCAATCGACTCTATTGTGAGTGATGATCTACAGGAGCAATTGAATTTTCCGACTGAGTTTTTAAACTCTGTGACACCTTCTGG
Source organism: Lasius platythorax (assembly GCA_963971435.1). Classification (NCBI taxonomy): domain Eukaryota; kingdom Metazoa; phylum Arthropoda; class Insecta; order Hymenoptera; family Formicidae; genus Lasius; species Lasius platythorax. Next base: position 19,845,636 of record OZ020537.1, read on the forward strand.
GATGCCAGTTCATCAACTTAAAATAAAAGTTAATGCAACAATTATCTTATTAAGGAATCTAAATACTAAGAAAGGACTCTGCAATGGCACAAGATTTATTGTAACTGATTTGAAACCTAATCTTATTTATGCGGAGGTTCTAACTGGTCCTTCTCGAGGTCAGATTGTTTTCATTCCAAGAATCGATTTTCTACCAAATGATACGGAAATTCCATTCAAGCTTAAACGGAGACAGTTTCCTATTCGAGTGTCATTTGCTATGACAATCAATAAATCTCAAGGACAAACTTTACGAAAAGTTGGGATTTATCTGCCACATCCTGTATTTGCTCATGGTCAACTCTATGTAGCATTTTCTAGAGCAACCAAAAGGGAAAATGTTAAAATTAAGATCGATGAAGTAAGCAATCAAGGCCAACTCATTAAAGAAAATCCTAAATCTTTTACGAAAAATGTTGTATACAGAAAGGTTTTATAAATTGAAGAATTAGAAAATTGCATAAGAGCTAATAATATAGCGGGTCAGCGGTGGGTATTTCAGCCACAAAAAAAATTTTGTAAATAAATAATAGAAAATATAAGAAATATTATATGCCAAGTAAAATATTTATGAGAATGCTCTATTATATAAACTTCAGTTCGACATAATCTAAAAAATTCTCTTAATTGCATATATATATTTTTTTTAATTTTTCGTATCATATATCTATATATTTCATCTATCTATATTTGTATATATATATATATATATATATATATATATATATATAATATATATATATACATATATAAATATATTGTATATACAAGAAAGCTTTTCGGCCCGCGCTTCGCGCGGGCCGAAAAGCTAGTATCTATATATATACGTATATACATATGTGTATGTGTATATACAGTGTGTCCGGTAATAATCGCCCCACCCGTCACATGCAGGTAGAGCGGGTTAAACCGAGTAGAAAAGTCCTGTACCATTTTGCGATCTTCGCAATAATGAATGAGAAATTAATTTCTAAAAAGCGGCCAATCCGCGCGAGTTCAAGCGCGCGGCGAAAAGAGACTTCCCACTGTTACGTGATACTAAGCGCGCTGCGAAAACAGATAACATAAGGTTTACGCGGTTGCTAGGCGTACGACGAAGCGGGGAGGAGATCTCTACAAAGGACAATGGCTATGTACGAGTGACGCATAACGCTGGACCCTCGCGTGGGCTGTCTCTTCTCGTATATAGGGTGAGTCTGATAAAAAGTCCACCGTGTTTTTTTCGAAAACGGTAATAGATAGTGGGAAGACATATATTATGAAAATTGTAGGACAAGTAAGGGCACATATTTTAATGACCTTGAATAACCTGGAATGTCCGTTTTTCACACCAAAAATTTAAAAAACATTTTTTTTAATGAAAAAGGATACTTTGTAGTTACTTTGTCGATAGTACTCAATGAGCTTAATAACTTTTGTATCAGAGTTTTTTTCGAAAATTCAACCGTTGTCAAGATATCGACAAAATAAGAATGAAAATTTGGAATCAATTTTTTTATTATTCCAAACTGTACCTACTGTAGTACACTTACTGTAATAAGTGTTCAAAATGTGCACCATGTTGAGCCAGACATGCCTGTAGTCTTTGAGGAAAGCTTGCTTGTACTTCTAACTTTTGTGTGGTTATTTCGCGAAAAATTTTTTAAATTCTTTCTACCATATTTTCTCGAGTGGTAGGACGTTGAAAATAGGCTCACTCCCTCACTCTTCCCCAGAGGTGAAAATCTAAACGTTAAGTCGGGTGATCCCGCAGGAAATAATACAGGACCACCTCTACCTATCCATTTGTTTGGAAACATTCCGTTGAGCTCTTGTCTCGTATTTATTCCAAAGTGAGGTGGCGCACCGTCTAGCTGAAGCCACATTCGAATCCTATCTCTCAATGGAATATCTTCCACTAAATTTGGAAGATCCTCAGTAAGGAAGCGAACAAACATCTCGGTTGTTAGAGATTCTTCAAAAAAGAATGGTCCAATCAAACGAACACCAATAATTCCTGCCCAAACATTCACACTCCATCGGTGTTGGTAATCCACAGTTCTCATCCAGTGTGGATTGACTTCGTTCCAATAATGCAAATTGTGCCTATTAATGGTTCCATCACTTTTAAATGTTGCTTCATCTGACCACAATACAAATTGGAAGAAGCCAGGATCTTCTTCTAATTTATTTTAAGCCCATGTACAGAACTGGATCCTCATGTTAAAATCATGTTGCGATAGTTCTTGGAGTAGTGATTACGATATGGATGGAACTTGTTTTTCCTTAGTATTCGCGACACTGAAGATTGGCTAATACCTCTATCACGGGCAATATCTCTTGTGGAGACATGTGGATTTTCAGTAACTGCGGCCAATACATCAACAGACATATCTTCGTTGTTAACTAACACATCTTGCTTTTGTTGTCTTGGCTCCGGCTTAACATTTCCAGTAGTGCGTAATCGATTTGCCAAACGTGTAAAAACTTTTCTTCCGAAATGACGACAATCCGGAAAGCGCGCAGCGTACAAAGCAGCCGCTTGCATAGCATTTTGTCTGCACTCACCGTAAATCATTAACATCTCAAAAGCTTCTTGATTAGAATATAACATTTTGAAAAAATTGGATCACTTGTAACAACAAGAATCTTTATTCGCGACGTGATTTGTGTACTTACCGATTGTACTATTACAACTGGAATGTGAATATCATCTCACTTGGGAATAAATACGAGACAAAACTCAACAGAATGTTTACAAACAAACATGTTTGGATATTGACCTCTGGGGAAGAGTGAGGGAGTTAGCTTACTTTCAACGTCCTACCACTCGAGAAAATATGGTAGAAAAAATTTAAAAAATTTTTTCGCGAAATAACCACACAGGAGTTATAGAAGAAGTACAAGCAAGCTTTCCTCGAAGACTACAGGTATGTCTGGCTCAACATGGTGCACATTTTGAACACTTATTACAGTAAGTGTACTACAGTAAGTACAGTTTGGAATAATAAAAAAATTGATTCCAAATTTTCATTCTTATTTTGTCGATATCTTGACAACGGTTGAATTTTCGAAAAAAACTCTGATACAAAAGTTATTAAACTCATTGAGTACTATCGATAAAGTGACTACAAAGTACCCCTTTCCATTAAAAAAATTTTTTCTTTAATTTTTTGTGTGAAAAACGGACATTCAAGGTTATTCAAGGTCACCAAAATATGTGCCCCTACTTGTTCTACAATTTTTATAATGAATGTTTTCCCCCTATCTATTACCGTTTTCGAGAAAAACACGGTGGACTTTTTATCAGACTCACCCTGTATATATATACAGGGTGTTCCACCAAAAGCGGCCACCCCCTTTTATCTTTTAAACTAAAACAGATAGACCATAACAAATATATATCAAATTAAATGGTTCAAACCGAACTCTATTGTGAGCATAGTGGTTGCTTACCAAAGCTTTTTGTGTTAACAAACGGAAAGGTATGCATAATTTTTTTATAGTAATGTAGATATTTCGTTATAATAAAAGTTGTAGCGTTGTTTGAAGCGAATATAACGATGTATAATTTAATGTAAATATTTTACATAGTATACGAGTTTTATCAGCTCGAAGTTTCGCGGGCGACGTCTACCTTTTCACTTTCGGCCCTGCGACATGGCCAACTTCTGACCCGTGTGTTAGAGATTGACGTATTTCATATTGTCATTTGATCATAATACTCAGTGTACGAAAAATAAGTGCCCATAAATCAATGAAATTATGGAACCTTATAAATTATAATAAAAATACATTTATAGTAAAATGTAGTTTTTAAAAATTATAGAATACTTTCCAATGTTAATAATTTAATTAAAATGTTAATTATTATTATTAATTAAATTATTATTTATGCATTATCGTGTTATTTATACTACTACTGGTTTATCAAACGTAAACTTTAATAAATTATAAAACCAATAATTTTTAAAAAATGTGTGCAACTTTAATATTTTCTAATAATTAATAATTTAATTAAATTATTAAATTTAATAAAAAGCGTATTATTTATTTTTATTTTGTAATTTTAATTTTTTATACTTATTTGTGAACAGAGTCATTTTTTTAAATAAATTGCACAAAGTTTACTATTTTATTGTTACGTCCTGTGGACTCCACGATTCTTTTCTTTCCCACGATATGAGAGCGCGTGCAACTTTTGAAAAATCGTAAAAGTCAAAATTTCTTTGAATTTATTAGGGGAAGTGCGCCGCGTAGGCGCCAGAACGATTAGGAAATAAACACGCGGACATAATAAATTCATAGAGATATATGTAGACACCGTGACATTTTACGAGACAGAATCTGGAGCAAAAATTAAGAAGAAAAGGAAAAAGCCATAAAAATAAGATTCCAGAGACATTCTGCGACACTCTGTCTATATTTTAGTGGCGACCTATTGACAGTTCAAACTAAAAGTATGGACAAACTGACACTTTCCTACGGCAGAGATCTTCAATAAATTATAACAAAACAAAAGACGGACACCGTTAACCTCGGGTTGGCGCCCGAAAACCGCACGCGCACTCGGACAGTAGACGCAGCATACACATAATCGCTGTCTCAAGAGGGTAGTAAAAGTCACCCCTTTTAGCGGGTGTATCACGCGTTTTCTTAAACATAAATCACGGCGAACAAACGTCGGCGTCGAAAGCGTAATTCTTAGAATTTCTCGTTTTTAGAAGACGCTCTCCGATTCGTAGAAACTAAAACAAACCCTCCGATTCGTCACATCTTTCTAACTTACCCCACGGAGGGGGTAACTAAAATTCGTGAGAAGAATAATTAAGAATCCTAATTCGTTAAAATTTCCAGTGACTAAACGGAGGGCGTGTACCAAAAACGAAATATAAATCGGGGATTTTTTCATCCATCACCACTAGTGTATCATCTATCGAGCATCACTATTATTGAGTATCACTATTAAGTATCACTATCGAGATTCACTGTTAACCATATACTATTGACCATTTATTATCGATTAACCGAATTCTTGAAGTAAGCGCGAAACACGCGAGTTATAAATTCAAGTGCAGTGCTCTCGACCTGCCCGAGCAGAAACAACGAGGACGACGTCCACCCGAGCCCATCGCATAAAAATCTAGTCGATACTTCAGCAAGAAGTAAGTGATTTAAATCTTTTGAGATTCCATTTATATATTTTTCTTTTGAAATAGTACCTAGGTTTAAAGGTGAAATTAAAAACTATTTGTCACTATAAATAGATTATTCTAATTCAATCAATAATCTCCATTTAATTATCAAAATTTGATCAGTTACCCACATTTAAAATAATCAAAACTCTCCTTCCGAATTTCTTTTATCTACCCGAAGACTTCCTTCATTTAAGAAAGTCATTTGAAATTCATCGCTTTCGCTGCATTGGATCCGTGACTTTCCAACAGTCATTCCAGATTCTTCGCTTTCGCTGCATTGGATCCGTGACTTTCCAACAGTCATTCCGGATTCATCGCTTTCGCTGCATTGGATCCGTGACTTCCCTACGGTCATTCCGGATTCACCGCTCTCACAGGATTGGACCGTAATTTTCCCAACGGTCATTCTGGATTCCCCACTTTCGTAGCGTTGGATCTGTGACTTTTCCTTGAAACCGAAGGTTTCAGCCTTACCATCAACCATGATCCCGGCCGAACTAACCGGCATCGAGAAGGTCGTGGAGGTTCCGGAGGACCCGCAGGCGCCGAACGAGCCGGAGGGTCAACAGAGGGATAATCCTGAGGAAAACCCGGAGGAACCCATGGAGCCAGCCAGCCAGACGAACAATGACAGCAACGTCGGCGAGGAGTCAGCTCCTGAACAAGGGGAACAACAGCAGCAGGCTGCGGTTGTCCTCAAATATGTCCTCTAGGTTAGTTCACGATTTGGACAAATGTCATTGTAATTGTCCAAACCAAGTAGCAATAAGCTATTATATTTTGTTTGTTATTGTGGACGATAGTCAAAGTCCAAGAGCTTTTGTAAGCTTTTATTTTATAGAGTTTTTCTTTTGTTGGGCGAATACTTAGCTCAAGCGTTTATTATAAGACAGGATAGAGTCTTTTCTTTTGTTAGACAATTCTAATTGTCCGAATCCGTTATTTCTAAGTCATATTATAGACTATTTTTTTGTTAGGCAATGTTTATTGTCCTAATACTTTGTTCCTAAATCATATTATAGACTATTCTTTTGTTAGGCAATGTTTATTGTCCTAATCCTTTGTTTCTAAGTAATATTCTTTTGTCGGACGTTTATTATCCGAATCCTTTGTTTCTTTATATACATGTATAAAGTCCTTCATGTGGACAAAGATCCTTTGTTCTAGGATAAATGCCCTTTGTTAGAGAACTATATTATTAATTTATTTTCCGCTGTCCGAACACGTAGTCCGCGAAGAAAAGATATTTATTTATTTATTCTATGCATTGTTTAGTTATTAAGCGTTAAAGCGCAAGACTGATTAATTTTATAAGAGCATTCTATTGTTCAAGTATAGAGTCTAGAAATTTCCTTTGTTCGAGACAAGGAACATGCGCATAAAGGATGTGCGCATGCGCGACGCACAGCGCCGGCGTCGAGCCGCCGTGCGGTGTAGAATGAGTGGGGGGAAACTATATATAAGGGTGGACGGAGCGCCATTCGAGGCTTTTTCGCCGTGCGTGACATATCGATAGGCTGGAAAAAGACAAAGGCCCGTATTCATAGTCGAGTCTCAAGTCAACACTTAAGACGATCTTGATCAAGTCTGTCTTATTCAATCCAGACCGTCTTAAGATTGATAGATTTCATAGTCGTGAAATAAGACGATCTTCGTGAAGAAGTTTTCGATTAAGTAAATCTTATTTGATTTGAGATCGACTTGATGAAGACGTACTCAAGACCATGCTTATTCTCGAGTCGGCTATTTCCGTAACATTTCTGTTAGTTCCTCCAATAGGAACATTGGATTCAAGGTGCAGTTGTATACCATCTAGTGTTACATTAGCCATGGCTATTGTATTGTTCATTGCGTTTGGAGATAAAAACCACCTCGCACCATTCAATACGAAAAAGAAGTGATTCTTGAAGTAAGTAAATGCAGTTTATTTTTTGTGATAATTATTCTAAGATTTTTAAAAATAAAGTACAATTTTGTTCACAGAATGTCGTGTAAAGAAAAAGCTAATAAAAACAAACACTATACATCAATAGAGAAAAAAGTTTTTCTTCAAATTCTTCACAAATATAAACATGTAATCGAATTAAAAAAAAGTGATGGGTCCACGTTAAAAAATAAAGAAGTAGCATGGAGTGAAATCAGCAATGAATATAACCAGTCGACCTTAATTTGCCACGAGGTAAGCACAGTTAAGAAGAAAATGCGGTGATGTGAAAATGTTGGTAAACTAACCTATCTCTATTTATATAGTTATAGTTCTAGTTATATTCTATAAATCAGAATGTTGCTTCATTAATTTGCATTATTTGCAATTATTTGCATTATTTGTATTATTTAATTTAATTTGTTGTATGTGTAGTTCATCTCTCTTAAAAATGATCTTTCATATTGGCTATTTCTTCTCATGTTTCTAGTTTTATATTCTTGAAATAAAATATATTTTTATAGTTTTATAATATATAATTTTGGTAACAGAGCACTGTTCAACAATTGAAGAAGTTGTGGGCAAATTTAAAACAGTGTCAAAGAAAAGCCCTTACAAAGGAAAAGCAATCGCTTATGACCACTGGCGGAGGACCACAGGAAGCAAGAGCAGAGATTGATCCAGACATTGCAAATATAGCGCCTAATTTAATGAAAACCGCACCAGTATTATTTTCATCTAACATGGCTGAAAAAAAAGTTAATGGTATATATAAAAATAACTAAATTAATTTTTATGATACATGCGCTTCAATTTTTCTACTATTTGATAGATGTATTTCCAATATATTTGATATATTAAATATGAACTTAATGTTATTGTTTTGTGCATTTCAGATAAACGTGATTTTGTATTCGAAATTATAAATACTGATCAAAGTGTAGAAGTATTATCTAATGAAGATGAATGTTTGATAAACATAGAGAATGATGTAGAAATAGAGAATGATGTAGAAAAAGTGAATGATGTAGAAAATACTACTACTTTACAAGGTATTTATTATTTTTATTATATATACACCTATTAAAGCATATTAATATTTGTCTATGACAAGTACAAATACAATTGTAATACTTTTATATTTTGTAAACATATTTACTATTGTAGAAGATTGTAACGAAAAACCGATGACATCACACAATACAGATATGCCAGGAATACGTTCAAACAATGACAACAAAAAACCGCGTATCTTCAAACGAAAGAGAAAAGATTTGCTGGAAATATCAAATGTAAAAGAGGAATTACGTACACAACGGTTAAAGCAAATTATGAATCAAGAAGAACAATTAGCAGATATTAAGTTTAAACATGAGGAAAGAATGGCAATTATGAAGGAAGAGTATTTAAAAGAATGTAACAATATGCAAATAAAACATTTAAAAGAAATACAAAAGCTAGAAATAGAAATAAATAAATCAAAACTCAGAGCTATACAATATCAAATAGATAAAGAAAATATAGACTCAACGGTAAAGAAGTAGATATGCTATAAGAAATGACTGCCGCTGTTCGCGATCAGAGCTTCACAAGAACAAAAGTGCTGAAAATTAAATATATATGATTAGACAAGTTACATTCAAACAGCGAAAATATAAAACTGCAGCTTCATATAGAAAAAATTATAATTATTTCATTAAGAGCGCCCGGCTGCAGGGGCGTACGATCACCCCGCGCCTCAATCATAAGCGCTATAGAGAACTCGTATAATCAAAATAACGAAGATAATAGCCGCGATCTTGCGAGAGGAATGAAAACAACAACAATCATCGGTTTAAGCCCGAAAAGTGATTGCTCATCGCCTCCTCGTCCTTCACCGGAATTCTTATTATTTAGAATTAATCGAGAACATTCGCAAAATAAAACTATAAAAGCTCCTCTCGTCAGATCACGGCCTCTCTTGTTCGACTGTCTCTCGAGGAGAAAAGAGTGTTAGTTCAAAAACCGAAAAACTCGTCGAACGGATCGCTTGTCCGTTTCGAGTACCGTCGCGCGCGTCTTTTTTCGTATCAACGCGATTTTCTATCATTAATCAATTAACGCTTTATGTAATTTAGTTGTTCTTTTTTTTTGTGTTAAATATATCATTCGATTTTTTGTTCGTGTTATACATTACGTGAACTCAGTTATTCTGACCAGTCCGCTCCAAAACTTAACTTTCCGTTCCGTCGCGCACATAAAAATTGGTCCTTCGAGCCGGATTCTTCTCTTACGCGAACTGCATCTTTCGTGACGACGGAATAGTTTGGACCTCAGGACTGCTGCCTCAACCTAGAATACAAGAAAATGGATACACGTGTGAAAGCGACTGTGTTTGTTGCTACAGAACTTTACGGTAAAATCTCGCGAGCTTATGATAACCTGATGAAACTCGGTGAATCCAAGATTACCCTTGGCGCAGTCGAGTCCCGGTTGCAAAACCTTGAGAAACTATGGACGAAATTCGACGGTCATAACGATTTTCTCGCCGAACACCTCGAGTTCTTGCGTGAAGACAATTATTTAAAAACGGACATACCTTCACTCGCCGAGGAAGCGTATCTGTTGAACAAGGGTTTGCTGCTGGATAAACAACGGTCGCTCCGAGCTAAGGAGCGTGCCGCCACTGCTCCGTCATCGTCGGTGGCACCCTCTGCTGTTCCTCGTACCACACTGCCTCGCATCCAACTACCGCTCTTCACGGGAAAATGCGAGGATTGGCCTGCTTTCCGAGACATCTTCCAGTCACTCATTGGTAAGGACAAATCCTCGAAACCTGTTGAGAAGATGCATTACCTAAAAAGTTGCGTGAAGGGTGAGGCCGAACTTCTTATTCGAAATCTCAGCACTACCGAAGCGAATTACGAGCGCGCCTGGCAAACCTTAACTTCTTACTATGAGAATAAACGACTGTTGGTGCGTGCGTATTTAGCTAAATTTCTCGCCATACCACGTATGAAGGTGGAGTCAGCTGCCGACCTGAGAAAGGTATTCCACGGTGTCAAAACGACCGTCGGTTCACTAGGGAGCATCAACCGTCCAATAGAGAGCAGCGAGGATCTCTTCGTTTACCTCGCCGTCGATCTACTTGATCCTCGCTCACGCCGCGAATGGGAGACGTCCATAAGCGACTCGAGCGAACCACCTACGTATGCTTCCCTGGAACAATTCATAGAGCGGAGGCTACACACGTTAGAATCCATGCTCCCAGTCAAGACCGACAGCACCACACTTAAAACCGGAAACGGAAGCGGGAGCTCGAAGGTTACGCGGAGTCACCACGCGCGAAAACAAGAGCCACAGGAAGGAGGAAAAGGTCGCTGCTCGCTCTGCCAGAACGATCATTTCGTGATGTTCTGTAGCGAGTACAAAAAGAAATCAGCTGGAGATCGCAAGCAGCACGTGCTGGAGAACAATTTATGCTCTAACTGCCTCGGACGACACAAAACGGGTGAGTGCGCATCAAAAAAGACTTGTTCAGCTTGCGGCGGACGGCACCACTCGTCGCTCCACGACGCGTTTCGGGAACCTACGGTCGCAACAACCTCACACGTCGCGCAACCCGCTGTAACCTTACACACCACCGTGCTACTAGCCACAGCTCGCATCCGAGTTGCAGACTGTCACGGATATTGGCATCCCGCTCGCGCTCTTATTGACCAAGGATCCGAGTCATCGTTAGTGTCCGAAAGACTCGCGCAGCTTTTGGAACTGGCTCGGTCTTCGGGTTCCGTTGCGGTTTACGGTGTCGGCGGTAAAAGGACCTGCACTTCCAAAGGTCGGATAGCTCTCACCTTACAACCTCGGAGCAGCGGCCCCTCGATCTCCGTCGTCGCTCTTGTGCTACCAAAACTCAGCATTTACGGCGGTGGCCTCCTCGAGCAACGGCAAACTTGGTCGCATCTTCAGGGTCTGGAGCTCGCCGATCCCGAGTACGGCGGCACTGATCCTGTAGATATTCTTCTAGGTGCCGACGTACACGCCGCCATCCTATGTCCCGGTCTACGTAAGGGGCGACCTCGAGAGCCGATAGCCCAGCGAACTTCATTGGGCTGGATCCTGTCAGGTACCGTCGGGGACACGCCGGCAGACCACCTCGTCAACACACACCAATGTCGGATTGACGATGACCTCACAACCTTGGTGCGCCGCTTCTGGGAACAGGAAGAGATTCCCCAACCAAGGCAACTTCTCTCGAAAACCGATCGCGAGTGCGAGGAACACTTCCTGAATACTCACGCTCGCTTCGCCGACGGGCGTTATGTCGTACGTCTTCCAATAAGGGAGCCTCTACCAGATCTCTCCGGAAGCGTCGCGCTGCACACCGTGCCCTGCAATACATGGAGAAAAAATTTGAGAGAGACAACGGATTCCGCGACATGTATGCAGATTTCATGAAGCAGTACCTCGACCTCGGCCACATGTCGCAAGCACCACGGGCAACTGGGAACCTGGAACAACGAGCCTGCTTCCTACCCCACCACGGGGTCTTGCGCGAGGCCAGCGCTTCCACGAAGCTTAGGGTGGTTTTCAACGGCTCGAGTTCGCTACCGAATGGAGACACCATCAACAAGTTTCTTCACACCGGGCCGAACTTGTTACCCGCTTTAGCCGACATCCTTCTCCGGTGGCGACGACATCGGTTCGTAATTGCCACAGACATAGAAAAAATGTACCGGCAGATCCTCCTACATCCAGGAGATCGAGGCCTGCAAAGGATATTGTGGCGTAATAAGACCAACGAAGAGACCAAGGAATATTGGCTTAATACCGTCACTTACGGTATGTCTTGCGCACCATATCTGGCTATACGAACCCTTCATCAGCTGGCCAACGACGAGGGATATCAATTTCCATTAGGCGCCGCTGCACTTCGTACCGACGTCTACATGGACGACATATTGACCGGTGCTACGACCTTGCCGGAAGCTCAGGAAAGGCAACGCCAGTTGGTCCAGATTTGCAGGGCGGGCGGCTTCCACCTGAAAAAATGGTCAGCGAATCATAAACAGTTGCTCGACGACTTACACGAAGAGGATTGCCTGCAACACGAGGAAACATGGTGGCTCCCTGGAGAAAGCCACGCTACGCTAGGCCTGCGTTGGCACCCGTGCGACGACCTCTTCTCCTTCGCAACGCAGCACATCAAGCTCAACACGTTTTCCAAGCGGTCAATCCTGTCGTTAACGGCGAAACTGTTTGACCCGCTCGGATGTCTATCACCAGCTACAATATTAGCCAAGATCTTCATTCAGGCGTCCTGGTTGCTCGGAGTCGACTGGGATACTCCACTGCCGAACTCCGAAGTATTGCGATGGAGGCGCTTTCAGGATGAGTTCCCAGAACTAGGTAAGCTCCACATTCCCAGGTGGCTGGGCGGAGACGGCGCGGGGTGCAAGCTGGAAGTCCACGGGTTCGCTGACGCCTCTGTGCGGGCGTACGCTGCGGTCGTGTACCTGAAGACAAAGCGAGAGGGAAGAGGTGAGGTACAGTTAGTCGCCGCTAAGACTAAAGTCGCCCCGCTGAAACAAATCTCCTTACCGAGACTGGAATTGTCTGCTGCTACACTCCTCGTCCGGTTGGTCGTCCACGTCCTACCTCTCATCGGAGCGGAGAGATCGCCAATCCACTTGTGGTCTGATTCCACAGTCACCCTCGGTTGGATCCGCGGTCATCCTTCTACCTGGGCGACTTACGTTGCCAACCGCGTCAGTGAAATCCAGACCTCACTGCCCGAAGCAATGTGGCACCATATTCCTGGGCGTGAGAATCCGGCTGACTGTGCTTCGCGAGGCCTGTTTCCGAGCGAATTGGTAGGCCACCCACTGTGGTGGCAAGGTCCTCCTTGGCTGCTAACGGACTCCGTTCCCTGGACCACCGACGGAGAAAGCCTCGAGGATACTGAGCTCCCGGAGAAGCGCACCCGCGTCCACGCCACAGCCGTCGAGGACCAGAACGAACCGGAGCTACTTCTAAGGTACTCTTCGTTGTCGCGACTACTCAAAACAACCGCTTGGTGTCTTCGATGGCTGCGAAAACATCGTCACCAGCCTTCGGTTGGTGTCAACCCTGGGTCACTAGACGCTAGCGAACTCGACGAGGCTCGAGTCCACTGGCTACGGCTCGTACAAGCTAAAAAATATAAAACAGAATTAACAGCCTTGCAGCGGGGAAAGCAGCTGCCACCACGCAGCTCGATTATCAAGTTAAACCCGTTCATAGATGAATCCGGTGTTCTACGAGTCGGCGGCCGTCTTAGACACGCCCAAATAGCCTTCGATGCAGCTCATCCAATCATTTTATCAAGTACCTCACATTTTACTCACCTAGTCATCGACGCCCATCACCAAAAGACTCTTCATGGCGGCACTCAGATGACCCTATGCTCACTGCGACAGGAGTATTGGCTTCCCCGGGGCCGGTCACTCATCAAAAGTCACATCTACCGGTGCGTCACTTGTCTGCGATGGCGAGCGGCAATCACACAGCCCCGGATGGGCGATCTTCCAGCATCCAGGGTCACACCAAGCCGACCGTTCTTAAACACCGGAATAGACTACGCTGGACCCGTCTGGCTGCGTACCACCAAGGGCCGTGGACACAAGGCGACCAAGGCGTTCATCACCGTCTTCGTTTGTTTGAGTTCTAGAGCTGTCCACGTCGCCTCGGACTATTCCGCTGACGCTTTCATCGCCGCCTTACGCCGTTTCGTAGCCCGACGGGGAATGTGCCATTCGCTATACAGTGATTGTGGCACTAATTTCGTCGGGGCGGACTCCAAGCTCAAGGACCTCTTCTCCGCCGCCAGCTCTGAAGGACGCCGGATAGCCGCTTTTGCCACTCAGGAACGGATGCAATGGAGATTCAATCCTCCGGCGGCACCCAACTTCGGTGGTATCTGGGAAGCAGCGGTTAAATCCATGAAGTACCACCTACGACGCGTGATCGGTGATGCTACTCTCACTTACGAGGAAATGGCCACCCTACTTACCCAGATAGAAGCGTGTCTCAATTCTCGTCCTCTGCAATCACTGTCCGATGACCCGGAAGATTTCAGTGCACTGACTCCGAGCCACTTCCTGGTCGGTAGTCCTCTCACCGCACTGCCTGAGCCGTCGCTCGCCGATGAGGCCCCGGCACGACTCTCGCGTTGGCAGCTACTTCAACAAATGAAAGACCACTTCTGGCATCGGTGGTCTAGAGAGTACCTACATACTCTGGCTCATCGACCAAAGTGGACGACGACCAACCGAGACGTCCGTGTCGGGGAACTCTGCCTGCTTCGCAGCGAATTGACACCACCGACGAAGTGGCCCCTCGCCCGCGTCACAAAACTGTATCCTGGTGCTGACAACCACGTGCGCGTCGTCGAAATCCGCACTGCAACTTCTACGTTGACTCGACCTGTCAACAAACTTATTCTCTTTCCCGACGCCGAGGGTCTAGCCTCTCACGCTCAACCAATAAGTAATCACTATTCGCATTAGACGCTCAGTTTTACATTAACGTCATTCTAATTATATTTATTCTCATTCATTACAACTATCACCTACCGGTCTGCCGTCAAAAAAAAAAAAAAAAGGGGGGGCACGCCGTTGGATCGCTCGAATTGCATTCCTAGTTAAACCTCAACTGGTAATCACTCACTGTAACAAATCAGTCACTTTTCACGACACTGCACTGACTCACATCACCGCATCCGATCACCGCGGTTTCACAATGCGAACAGCTGATCTCTCGCTCGACTCAACCGGCCGAATTCCAGCGCTACGCGTATGCGTACACGTGCACGGCTCGTGCTCTTACTTGCGAGCGCGTGATTGCCCGCGTGATACCGCTCTCTCGCGAGAAACATCAATCGAAAACTCTTTTGCAGGCCAGTACCTGCAAGGCGGGCGGATGTTCGCGATCAGAGCTTCACAAGAACAAAAGTGCTGAAAATTAAATATATATGATTAGACAAGTTACATTCAAACAGCGAAAATATAAAACTGCAGCTTCATATAGAAAAAATTATAATTATTTCATTAAGAGCGCCCGGCCGCAGGGGCGTACGATCACCCCGCGCCTCAATCATAAGCGCTATAGAGAACTCGTATAATCAAAATAACGAAGATAATAGCCGCGATCTTGCGAGAGGAATGAAAACAACAACAATCATCGGTTTAAGCCCGAAAAGTGATTGCTCATCGCCTCCTCGTCCTTCACCGGAATTCTTATTATTTAGAATTAATCGAGAACATTCGCAAAATAAAACTATAAAAGCTCCTCTCGTCAGATCACGGCCTCTCTTGTTCGACTGTCTCTCGAGGAGAAAAGAGTGTTAGTTCAAAAACCAAAAAACTCGTCGAACGGATCGCTTGTCCGTTTCGAGTACCGTCGCGCGCGTCTTTTTTCGTATCAACGCGATTTTCTATCATTAATCAATTAACGCTTTATGTAATTTAGTTGTTCTTTTTTTTTGTGTTAAATATATCATTCGATTTTTTGTTCGTGTTATACATTACGTGAACTCAGTTATTCTGACCAGTCCGCTCCAAAACTTAACTTTCCGTTCCGTCGCGCACAGCCGCATTAATGTTAATGTTAGAATTAACATCCTCTGTGATAATGTACAGCCTTTATGTACATTTTATTTTTGTTTTTTTTTTAATTTTATGTTACAGTTTGTATTTTGTTCTAAATATGATTTATAATATTGTTAAAAGATAAATACTATATATGACAATTTAATTTTATTATTTTATAATAGTATTCTATATAAATCATATATGAAAGAGTTTTATAATGTGGATAATCTATCTATCAACATATTTATATAATGTTTTGTTTTATTATTTATGTTATATAATAAAATGTTCCATGATTCAGAAATGGTATTATATGTTTAGATACAAAAATAAATTACCCAGTAAACGCTAGATATTCCTAGAATATTCATAAAATATTTCTAAGATCCAAAATTGACATCCCAAGAATATAATATACTATATATATATATATATATATATATATTGTGACGTTGCCGTCCCGCGCGCGTCCGCTGAGTTCCTCCCTTCTCGCGTCAGGCGAGAAATCACGAGAACCGTGCCGCAGTCTCCAGAGAGGCGTTTTTGTTATTGTCTAATTTCGAGCGTCAGACTTTTATTTTTTTTATTTTTTTTTTTTGTTATGACACGAGCGCGTGGGCGAGGAGGCGATTGACGCAGAGGCGAAATCGGAGGCACGGGTAACGGCAAAATCCTATGGAGAACAACACAGGATAGCGAGCACAAATTGAGAGCGGAAAGCGCGGAGCCCAGGCGGGAAGGAACAAGCAGAGGTCAGGCCCATAACATTGTATCAGAGAGAAGTCAGCGGTGGAAACTCGGCAACGGCCCTGTCGAACGGGCCTTACGAATAATTTCGGTACTATAGTGGGTACCTGCGCCCCCGACACGGCCTTGAACTTGGCGCTTACCGGCGTGTCGCGTGCCGTCGCGTGCCGTCGCGTGATTGGCCGCGATAGCACGCACCCCGCGTGCGCAGCATTAGGGCAGGCCCCGAGCAATCGATCCGAGATCGAGAGAATCCGGGAATCAGCCTGTCGCGACCGGTGCGAAAGAGAGGACCTCAGCCGCCGCTCCCGTATTCACGTTCCGCAAAAAGTATTTGGAGAAGGACGAGTGTTGCCGACCTACCCTACCGAGGAGTGCCAAGGTGCCGGTGAGGATGCCCTCTGCCTAATAAGCCACGTGCGATCGCGTCCGGGATCGCGTCGTTCTGTCGTCGTCGTTGTAAATTTGGTGAATTTTTAGTGTCCGGGCTATGCCCAGTAATTGATAAAGTTATTAGTGTCTCGGCCACGACGACAAGCGATCTCGATCCCGTGAGCCTGCAGAGCACAGGTCTCGTATATTAATGTGTTTATGGTTGAGATTTCGCGGCCACGGTAGCGAATTATCGCCGCTCTGGAGATTCGCGTCGCGATTCGGTAATTGTAAATAATTGTAAATAATTCGCGTTAGTCTGTCTGCGTATTGAATGTGTCTGTAAGAGAGTGATTAAGCGTCGCGTTCGAGGCGCGTGCATGCGTGAGCCGCCCGGCGTGAATGCATGTGAAGGAATTGCGTCGCGCGGCCGCCTTTGTCGGCATTTCACCCGCGTTTATTCGTCGCGGGTGTACCGGAAATTTCGCAACGATTTAACCCGGCCGGCGAGGTCCTGGGAATCGAAAATCGTCGTTGTAATGTGCCGTCGGGAAAGACCCGGCGTATGAGTTCTCGTCGTTGTAAGAATTTCCGAAATAGAGATCGGACATCCAGTCTCGTATGCGAATCGCTACCACCGAACGTAGCGAGTATTAATTCCGCGTGTCGCGTTTTTGTTGTCTGTCTCGCGAATATTATTTTGTTTTTTTTTTCTTTGCTTATGTTAGAGTTAAGTTGTACCTCTTTTGTCGGGTTTACCATCGAATAACGCAATCTATTCCGTTCGCCTATTTTCAGATCCGAAACTATAACCTCGGTGATTTACCGTCTTTATTAAAATATGATTTCTTTTTTTTTGTCGTTCCACCCCAGATTCTGTATGCACTGGGCCTCGTCTATGGGCTCATTATTCTAACTATCTCCGCTTATATTTCTCATACTACCTATCTTTCAACTACGTATTATTAATTATCTTTTTTTCTTTTATTTTGAATTAGCTCTATTTATCTCCGATTTATATTACTGTCACCCACTATTAAGATTCTTCCGCGCGCATTTCATTTACTACTTTTTTTTTGTAATAAACCCGACTATCTTTCTCTTATTTATTGGCTTTCTTCTTTTTGTGTGTGTCAGTAGGAATAATAGGCCGGTTCTAACTCAGGTCCTCCGAGGGGGGTGCGGGGGTGCGGGGGTATTTCGAGGGCGCGGGGGTATGACGTCACGCGGGGTGGGGGGATCTTGGTGGCGCGGGGTCTGACGTCACGCGGGGTGGGGGGAGATCTTGGTGGCGCGGGGTCTGACGTCACGGGGGGGGGGATCTCGGGGACGCATGTCGTAAAATCTTCGAGGGGTCCTAAACACGTTCGGCAGGTGTTTATCTTTGTGGTCGATTTATTGCCTGAGAACTCTAGAATCCATAAAACTGTTTTTTTTCCCATTTTTATGGGCATTTTATCATTAGGAAATCATTCGGTAGCTTTGCACCCTCGCGGAAAATCTCCCATAAAACGAGAGTGAAACATCTTCATCAATATTTTTTAAGGAAGAATTGCAACGGTGCCAACGTTCGGCTGCTCGAATTTGTAACCGAACACTCTAGAGACCATTAAAAACAATGTTTTCACATTTTTATGGAGATTTTATCATTAGGATATTGTGGAAAAGAATGGAGACCGACGCTGCGACGAACATGTCGGAACGTTTTTATAGGTGCAAAAGCGCTGACTTTCGGCAGCTGTTGTACCCTCGCGGAAAATCTCCCATAAAACGAGAGCGAAACATCTTCCTTAATTATTAAGGAAAGAATGCAACGCATCAGCGCCAACGTTTGGCTGCTCAAATTTGTGAATCTGTCTCCGCGTTAGAACGTATTCAGCAGTCATCGTTTGAAAGCGCATAGATGCAGCGGCGAAGAAAAGTATAACAGTTATTTTCTTGTGTCAGAAGTGTCAGTGGCATAGTAGTGAGTAAAAAAGAAATGGAAAATAATTTCGAAGCAATATTAGATAAGTCGTCTGACGAAGATCACGCGTTGTCGGATGACAGTAATTATATTAGTGATCGCAGTGAGGTTACCGATATTGACGACAAGATAGTGGACAATTTACAAATCCTTGCGCTCAACGGACGTACTAAAGTTTGTACCATATACTTTTATTATTCGACGGGTGGTGCTCTAGCTCTATGTACTTCGTGTATGATCTCTATTCAAGACGTCGGACTCATGTATGCTGTTCGGAAGCATGTGATTGAATTACACGATGTAGTGGACGGTCGATTCTGTGCAAATTGTAGGAATCCGGTGTATATAATATTTCCGTGTAATATGTGTCCAATTTGTACACATTTGTGAAAAAAAAAACATTAAAAACATGGAAAACATCGAGCAGAACGAACGCGACCTGTTGGAGCGGTCGCGCCAAGTTGCCACCTTGGGTGAATATTTTGAATGGGCGCTGCACTGCGAGGAATTTATCAAATTGCTCGAAGAACGCAGCCGTAACAAGCGTCCGCGACTCTCGATTGGAAATAGACAATCTTTAGTGGCTAGAATCGCGCGACTCGAGGGTGCAAAAATTCGATTGCAGAAACAGTTTATATCCAGTGGTGGTGAATACAGTGGCAATAATAACGCGGAAAGACTCGTTTGGCGAGAAATCGATACGGCGTTCGAAAATCGTATATTGACCGGGGCGGTGATTAACGCACACTATATTGAACCGCGACAATTTTTGGAAGACGCTAGTAGTGTAGTACTCGAGCAAGTGCAAGACGTTATAAAAATACACAACTGTGTAAAAATAAATACTGTGTTCAACGGTGAGTTTGTGACAGGTGATAAGCATGCCAACAAAAGTATTAACACGAGAAATTATGAACTCTTTCGCAAATCCGATTTACGCGAGTGGTATGAGCGGCACGTCATCGAAACCACATTGACGTCTCTCGAAGAATTCCAGGAACGTGATAGTGGATGGGCATTGTCACGAATCCTCGATCTTACGGTCAACATCAACAAGTACAATTCTATGCGCGCTGGATGCCATATTAAATTACCGCGAGAAATTATGATGAAGAGAGCGGTGATTAATGTGCGATCAACGGACAATGCATGTTTTGCATGGTCAGTGGTGGCCGCTCTGTACCCAGCTGAAAAAAACGTGGAACGAGAATCTTCATATTTGCACTATGCGACAGTGCTAAATTTACAAAGCATTGAGTTTCCGATGACGTTGAATCAAATTAAAAAGTTTGAACATATAAATGATGTCTCAATCAACGTCTACGGCATCGAGAGGAAGAAGGAAGTATCAATTCTTCCGATACAACTCACCGATCGGAAAAGAGAAAAACATGTGAATTTGCTATACGTGGAGGAGAATGATAACGTTGGGCATTTTGCATGCATAAAAAATCTGTCTCGCCTCATAAGCTCGCAACTGAGCAAACATGATCACAAGAAATATATCTGCGATCGGTGCGTATATTTATTGCAATAAAATTATATATTAAAAAATAATTGTAAATAAAAATTGTAATTTTTTTTTTTACAGATGCTTGCACTATTTCAGATCGGAGGACAAGTTGCAGGCTCACATTGTGGACTGTCGAGACATGAACGACTGCGCAATCAGATTACCATGTGATAAGGATAAGTGGCTCAGCTTCGACAACTACGCCAGGAAAGAGCGGCTTCCATTTGTGGTGTACGCCGACTTGGAGTGTGTGCTGAGGAAGGTACCGGAACACACGTCATACTACCAACATCACGAGGTATTTAGTGTCGGATACTACGTGCAATGCTCGTACGATGAAACATTATCCGCGTACCAATCGTATCGCGGCGCCGATTGTATCACATGGTTCGCCAACAAACTGGAGGAATTAGCGCATCATGTAAAGGGTATTCTGTCCGCCAATGTCCCCATGACAAAATTAACGCGAGACGAGTTGGAAACATTTAACAGCGCCACACAATGTCATATATGGGAGAAACCGTTTGCGCCGGACGATACACGCGTTCGCGATCATTGTCATCTGACCGGGCGGTACAGAGGTCCCGCACATTCAAACTGCAATTTAAATTACAAAGACTCTTATGTCATTCCAATAGTTTTCCACAATCTATCCGGTTACGACGCACATTTTATCATCAAAGAAATAGCTACCGCGTACGAAGGACGCGTAGACGTGCTTCCAATAACTAAAGAAAAGTATATTTCATTCACAAAGACTGTCAACAGTACCGACGACGACGATGCTGACAAAAATCGGAAAGCATGTATAAAATTAAGATTCATCGATTCGTACAAATTTCTCAGTGCTAGTCTCGACAAATTGGCATCCTTTCTCGATAAGAATAAGTTAAAAATTTTACATTTCAATTTTTCCGCATTATCTACTAGCAATTTTAAATTATTGATGCGAAAAGGTGTCTTTCCGTACGAGTATGTTGACTGCGTGGACAAGCTGCAGGATACGCGTCTACCACCGCGTGAATCGTTTTACAATTCTTTGACCGACGACACAGTATCCGAGAGCGAATACGCGCACGCCGAAAACGTGTGGCGGCAGTTCTCCATTCAAACCTTAGGTGAATACAGCGATCTGTACTTAAGAACTGATGTCTTGTTGTTGGCAGATATATTTGAAAACTTTCGCGATAGCTGCATCGCGAGTTATGGACTCGACCCTGCGTACTATTATACTCTACCTGGTTATACGTGGGACGCAATGCTAAAACATACACACATAAATTTCGAACTGCTCACAGACATTGACATGGTTATGTTTATTGAACGAGGTATACGCGGCGGTTTGAGTCAATGTTCAGGCAGATACGCACAAGCCAACAACAAGTACATGCAGCAGTCGTATGACTCATCGAAATCATCGTCATATCTCATGTATTACGATGTAAATAATTTATACGGATGGGCAATGTGTCAACCATTGCCTTACGCTGATTTTCGATGGGTCGACGACGCATCTAATTTTGATGTTAGCGCGATCGCTCCGGATTCACCTACAGGTTATATTCTCGAAGTCGATCTCGAGTATCCGCAAAGTAAACACAACGCACATGCTGACCTACCGTTTTGCCCGACACGCGACAAGCCGCCCGGTAAGCGGCAAGATAAACTTCTCGCGACTCTGTATGATAAGAAGCGTTACGTCATACACTACCGTAACCTGCAGCAATGTACGCGTCATGGTCTTCGTATCGTAAAAATACATCGTATACTACAATTTGCTCAATTCGCATGGCTTGGTGATTACATTGAACTTAATACAAAATTCAGAACACAAGCGAAAAATGATTTTGAGAAAAATTTGTACAAATTGATGAACAACGCGGTATTCGGTAAAACTATGGAAAACGTTCGAAATCATGTAGATGTAAAATTATTAACAAAGTGGGACGGACGATACGGTGCGGAGGCAATGATCGCGAAACCAAATTTCCATAGCAGGAGCGTCTTTGCGGAAAACCTAATTGCAGTTGAATTACGTAAATTAGAAGTAAAATTTAACAAACCAATCTATGTTGGTATGTGCATACTCGATATATCAAAAGTGTGTCTGTATGAATTTCACTACGAGTACATGTCACCGCTGTATCGTGATAAATGTCGGGTAATGTACACTGACACCGACAGTTTAATATATCACATCGAGTGCGACGATGTGTACGAGAACATGAAACGCGATATCGCTAGATTCGATACGAGCGATTATCCAATTGACAACGTCTACGATATACCACATGCAAACAAAAAGATGCCGGGCTTAATGAAGGATGAGAATAACGGCGTGATAATGACCGAATTCGTCGGACTTAGAGCAAAAATGTACGCGTTGCGAGTGGATGGCAAAAAAGACACTAAAAAAGTAAAAGGTGTCAAAAGTAACGTCGTAGCGCGCAATATAACATTCAAAGATTATACGCGGTGCCTGAATGACGAGATAGAAATCTCACGACAGCAGTCTAGTATAAGATCAAAATTGCATGAAGTGTATACTATCCGTGAGACAAAAATTGCTCTGAGTCCGTACGATGACAAGCGGTATGTCATACCCGATTCGACCGACACATTACCATGGGGACATTATAAAATACCATTGTAAATTATATTTGTAATGTAATATCGTGTGTGTGTGTGTGTGTGTGTGTGCGTGCGTGCATCATGCGTGCGTGCATGCATGCGTGTGTGTGGGTGTGTGTGTGTGTGTGTGTGTGTGTGTGTGTGTGTGTGTGTGTGTGTGTGTGTGTGTGATATAATGTTATGTAACATATGTGTATGTATTTTTATATTGTAACGACTAATGGAAAGGATGTATTAATAAAGATTTTGTCTATTTTTTAAATACTTCATATATTTTATATTTTTTATATGTTGTACACATTGTATATTTTTCCATAAAATTAGAAAATTAATGATTACAATCTGTGTGATGAATTAAATCACATTGTCTTTATGTATCCAAGAATTGTGCGAACTATCAAATCCCAACCATTTCACCCCTCCTGCGCAGTACTTTCTCCACGAGATACACATCTGGATAATTCGCGCGATGCAACTCGTGCTCGTAAAACGCTCCAGCGATAGATGTCTTTCGATAGTCCTCGAGTATATATGTTACGGGATTAGTATGCTGCACTTTAACAATCTTAAACACCTCGATTGTCCAATTTGGTGTGTAACCCTTTTCGAAAAGTTGCTTGTACTTGCTAACGCATACCGGGTCACCTACTTTGAACTTTGCCGGACCTGCGATATTTACGCGGTTATACACGGTAGCCAAGAGTCTTTCAGCGATCACAGGGGTAACGTCGACGGGTCGCATGCCGATCGTTCGATGCTTGCGCGCGTTGTAATCTGATACGAGGTGCGGTAGCATGTCGATCCACTTGTAAGTGCCATTCAACGTAAACATCTTCCACATATCGTTCTTTAGCGTGCGATTGAATCGCTCGACGACCGATGCCTTCAATACCGAATATGTAGAATAGTGATTAATGTCATGTTTCCGTATAAGCCGTTGCACGTGGGCATTATAAAATTCCTTCCCCATATCAGTTTGTATGTTTTTCGGGCATCTCTTGCTATCTCGAATTATCTCGGCGAGTGCGTCAGCTGTCTCACTTCCTCCTTTACCCTTGAGTGGTATGGCCCACGCATACTTGCTCAACACATCGATGACGGTGAGTATATAGTGGAAACCTTTGTTGAAACGGGAGTACGGACGCATCTCGACAATGTCGGCTTGCCACAGATCATCGTATCCCCGCACTATGACATGTCTTCGGGGAAAATTTTTTCTCGCCGGCGCATGCAGTTCGTTCACCAACTGTCGTCTCTCCAAACTGTGCTGCTTCTTCGCTTCGTTAGTTTTTCTCGATGGCCGTTTGTTTTTGTTGCTCGCTTTATCACTCATTTCTGTTTATCGTCCTTTAATAGCCGTTCTTAACCCGTTCGTTGTCGTTCTTAACCCGTTCTTGACCCGTTCTTGATCCGTTCGTTGTCGTTCTTGATCCGTTCGTTGTCGTTCTTAACACGTTCTTGATCCGTTCTTGACCCGTTCTTTATGTTCCGCTCGCGTTTTTGATCCGTTCTTCACCCGTTCTTTATGTTCCGCTTGCGTTTTTGACCCGTTCTTCACCCGTTCTTTATGTTCCGCTTGCGTTTTTGACCCGTTCTTCACCCGTTCTTTATGTTCCGCTCGCGTTTTTGATCCGTTCTTCACCCGTTCTTGATCCGTTCGTTGTCGTTCTTGATCCGTTAGATAGCCGTTCTTGCGTTGTTCACCGCCGTTCTTAACACGTTCGTTGTCGTTCTTAACACGTTCGTTGTCGTTCTTGATCCGTTAGATAGCCATTCTTGCGTTGTTCACTGCCGTCCTCCACCCATTCGAAAATCGTTCTTGACCCGTTCGCAGCCTTTTTCGCAGTCGTCTTTGACCCGTTCGTAGCCGCTTTTGGTCCGTTCGTAGCCTCGTTCACAAACGTCCCTTGACCGTTCATAGCCTTTCCTGAGTTGTTTGTAGCCTTGCATGTAGCCTTTAAGGACTTGTTCGTAGCCTCGTTCGCAGCCCTGCTTGAGGTGTTGGTAGCCTCGTTCACTGCTGTTGCTAGGCCGTTCCCAGCTGTTGCTAGGTCGTTCACTGCCACTGCCACTGCCACTGCCACTGCCACTGCCACTGCCACTCATTGTAGTTAGATAACAGTTCGATAATCCTTCGGAGCTGTTCGATAATTATTCGTAGCTGTTCGATAACCCTTCGCAGATGTTCGATAATCGTTCGATAACCGCTTCTAACCCGTTCACTGCTGCTCATTCAAGTTGATAGCTGTTTCTGAGTTAGCGTTAGCCGCGCGTTGAAGTTTGTCTAACACAATCTGTATCGCTCGCACGTCCTTCTCGAACGAAGTTAGCTTCTCGTCTGATTCTTTCTGTCGATTCATCAATATTTTAACGCAGGATTCCACATACAGTTTATTGACTGCATCGGTGTCAGCCTCAGGTTGCGCTACACAGCGAATTTTGCGCGACCTTGCGTCATAGTCCGTAACGACCCGACATAGAGCGTTTTCATGCACATAACTTTTCACCAATCTATCCCAAGAACCGCTTGTGCCGGTTGCATCATTTCTTGGTTCAAATAATCCAAATTTGTTGATAGGCATTTTTCAATGATTTGTGATGTGTCACACGACGCCGATCGACTGATTAGTTTGTTGGGATCCGTTTAATTTATAATAATGCCCGCTTCCCGAAGTTCCTCGATGATGGACAGGATCTCGTTGTCGTGAGCGTTGTGGCCAGCTTGGCGCGAAGCGTCGAGCAATCGTAGGCGATCCACTAGCTCGTTGGGGTCGTCCCAGTGCACGTAATCAATCTTATCGTTGGGTAGCGTCATAGCGCGAGGCATAGACACTTCTCTTCCAGATTTTGGCTTTTTCGGTTCGATCGACATCAACGGTGCAATTATTTGTTTGTACTTATATCCTCTGTTACTCCGCAAATGGCCCTGCACATCATAGTTGCGTTTATGCGCGTTTGTCGCCAATAATATGCTCTTGTATTTATGCATATCACCATCCGTGTAAATGTCGTCATCGGGAATTCTCTTGAAGATCAATTCGTATAATCCCGGTGTACCAATGTACTTCACTTTGTCTATAATTATAGAGTCATACATGTCGACGTCGAATCTTTTGTTACCGAGCCGCATTTCATTCTTGTCAAAATAGACACCGTACACGTGATCGAGCTCTTTTTTTTCGTCACCACCCAGAAGTGTGCCCATGTACTGTTGTCCTAGTGGCCCAAAATGCTCTCGCAACGCTTCTTGACCTTCATGCGTGTGTAACAGGTTTCGAACGGATGTTTCGAGCGAGTTGCCCGTGGTTTCGAAAACATTGTCGTTTTCGAGTGATTCGGGTACCGTAAGTTGTATGATTTTCGTTGTCGCAGACTGTGTAGAGGTGGATGGTGTAGAGGTTATCAGCGGTTCATGCAATGAAACGTTCGATGTATGTGGCGTCAAAATATTTCGCACTCGCGGAATATTCCGATTCGCGTTCAACCGTTTCCTCTTTTTCGGCGTCACATCCTCATCCTCATCCTCCTCCTCCTTCTCCTCCTCCTCCTCCTCCTCCTCCTTGTACCGCTTAACAGTGGGTAACGTCTTGATCTTCACGTCAGTGTTACTCTCCGGTTCGTTTTTCACCGCAATCGAGTTGTCGACAATCTTTTGTAGCGGCTCGATAATAGGTCTAAAATGGGTCGTGACCGCGATATCGTCATCGATCTTACCGGTCTTCAAAGCGCGATGTTTCTTGCGGATCGATTCGCTCGTTTTCGCAATCTCCTTCGCTATCTTTTCACGCTCGCGAATAGTATCGCTCCCAGGCATGTCGGTAGAGTGTCGAACGCTCGCGTTTCACCCTTCTCGACGGAATATCGACAACGACTAATCGTTTTGCGGTATCGCGAACACGTTAAATCCGTTTCTGTATCGCCCGTTCGTAAGCGAGCTATCCTTATCTATCACTAGAAATCCATACTTTTGCTGCCAACAGGTACGACATAGTTCACTGAAATCCTCGTATGACATGTCGGTATTCACGTGATCGTTGTACACGTGTTTCAAGTTGGTACCGTCCTGTTTAAACAAGATTAACAGGTTCGCGTTGTCGCGTATAAGATGTTTCGGTATTCTCGCGTATGTCTGGCAGAGATAGAAGCAGTCGACGTTCGAGTGGCGTCCCATTGAAAAGTACTCTCTTATCGTATTTTGCTTGTCACACGCCACGTCATCGAAAACGAAAATCGAGTTTGGACATGCTTCGCTCGGTGGAATGACGTCACTGTTATTGGAGAATGTAAAATAGCCGATTTCGTCGATCGACGTCAACAAATTCTCCAGATACCGATATTTTGGCTGTTGCAGTGACTTTGAGTACACGTACACATTTTCAAAGCGGACGCCGTGCGGGCTTTCTATCAAACTAATCAACACGTTAGTTTTACCGCAATTCGAGGGGCCGCAAACGATCGCGCGTATAGTAGTCGGCAGCATCGTACCGTGTCTACGCATCTCCGCTTTGTCCCCCATCGAGCGTAATCTGGCGTCGTAATTCGTCACACGTATCGCGAAAGGTTGTCTCACGAATTTCATTTTCACACTTCCGATTCGGATCGCACACCTGTCTATTTATAGCTGCGCGAAGTCGCGAAGTGCTCAGTAACGAAAAAATGTTTGTCCTGCCATCAAGTCCTTATGATATTCTCGATTTGAGTGCCGAACAGCTACAATTTGTGTCTAAAGCAGTTTTATTGCGAATGTGTGGCAATTACGTCCACTACGTGTGGAAAAAACTTCCGGAACACATAAAGGCGGATTCGGAGGTTCAGACCTATCGTCGCTGTTTCGAACATTACAATCGACCGTGGCAGCAAACGCACATTGACGGTCCAACGCCGATGATAAAAGATTGCAGCGAATGTCAACGCAAATAGGTGGAGGCCTATTAAATTACGCCATAAACGCACTTCCAATCGAATTTCATATTCCCGGCTATCAGTTTTGCGGTCCGGGCACGCGGCTAGAAAAGCGATTAGCCAGAGGCGATCGAGGTATCAATCCATTAGACGCAGCGTGCCGTGAACACGATATAGCGTACTCTCGGAGCAACAATCTCACTGAGAGACACGCAGCGGATAAGGTACTCGCCAAGAAAGCGCAAACTCGCATTGTTGCGAAAGATTCGTCTCTCGGTGAGAGAGCCGCCGCCACAGCTGTCTGGGCAGCGATGAAAGCCAAGACAAAGTTCGGTATGGGTCTGAAGACAAAGACGAAGACAAAGATGAAGAAAAAGACGGTGAAGAAACGAGTACTTCCGGTAGCGAAACGCGGGGGCGTATTGCCGATTCTACCAATAGTGGGTGCGCTTGGATCTCTGATCGGTGAAGCAGCTGGTGTAGCAAAGATGGTGAACGATAGAAAAGCTGCACAACGTCAGTTGCAAGAGATGCTACGTCACAATCACACCATGGAAGGTCATGGATTGTATCTCGCGCCATACAAATACGGACAAGGAGTCTCAACGACAAAAAAGAGAGGGAAAAAAAAAACGTCAAAGCAACGCTAAAAATGCCACAGGATGTAACTACGAACGTACAATTGCTGCAACTGGCAAAACGTATGCACATTCCATACTTTAGAGGCGTTTTCATGCGTGACTCATTACCGATCGGTGGTATATATCGAAACGAAAGCGGCATCGTAAATTTGGATAACGCTAAAGGATCGGGTACTCACTGGGTAGCGTATGCAAAGAGGGGGGATCGCGCTATATATTTCGACAGTTTCGGCAACCTTCGACCACCCAAGGAACTGATGCGATATTTAAATGTGATGAAAATAGAATATAATCACACTTCTTATCAAACTTACGATCAAAGCATCTGCGGACAATTGTGCTTGCAGTTTCTCCGAACGGTCGATGCATGCGAATTTAAAGACAGACATTGCGCTATTTAACTTAGTATTCGTTAAACAGTTTAGTCAACATGTCTATGACATTCACGCTAACCGGGAGGAGTAGTGTTCTCGCGGCAAACTACTTTCCCACCATAGATTTGAGCGACGGTGAATACGAGCTTGGTCTAGCGGATTTTGAGAGTTATCACACAATATCGAACGTGAATTCCTCAAATAATAAATTTTACTTTGGCAAAAACGACGCGGAAATTACGATTCCCGAGGGATCGTACGAGCTGCAAGCGATACATGAATTTTTGAAACATACAATTTCACGGAAACGTCCGCTACACACAGTTCGTGACGGCGATAAAAAACACACTGATGATGGTGACTTTGAAGATGGAGAATGGCCGATAGTGCTCCGTGCTAATTACAATACGATGAGGAGCGAGATTAAATGCGCCTACAGAATAAATTTTAGCAAGCCTAACAACATTGGATCGCTACTAGGATTCTCGAACCGTATACTGCAGCCGCGAAAATTGTACGAGTCGGACACGCCGATTAACATTATTAACGTGAACATTATCCGCGTAGAATATAATGTGACCGCGGGTGCATACAGCAACGGCAAACTCGTTCATACGATACATGAATTTTCACCGAGGGTACCACCAGGATATAAGATATCGGAAACACCGGCGCACATCATTTACCTACCGATCATCGTACGGAGCATTACGGATTTAACGTTACGTGTTGTCAACCAGGACGGACGATTACTTGATTTTCGAGGAGAAGAGATCACCATTAGATTGCACGTACGACGACGACAGTGATAACATACGTATGCAGCGTATGAGATGCTCGTGTTGAATAAAGACGTGAGAGATAACACAATCTTTACGAGGCCAGCGACAACAACGTCAACATTCGCTAATATCCAAGCTGTCGGTTGCACTAAGAAAAAGAAATTGAACGCATCAAACGTTGCGTTTTTACAATCTTTGGGATTTGCGGTGCGAAACATTTGAACGATGACTGATATTCTCAACATCGAAGACGAGCCAATCTTTGACGATCGCATCGTCAAGATTGAGACTCATGCGTACAACCCGTTTGCCAACACAACATTTGGGCACAGTGACGAGATAAGAATACCAATACAACAACAGGATTTGTATACGTTGCCGTATGAGAGTTTCCTATACATCGAGGGAGAACTGAAGATAAACAACCCAGTTGAAGGATCTACTGTGGCGCTGGGAAATAATTGTGCCGCATTCATGTTTGATGAGATTCGATACGAACTTGATGGCGTGGAGATTGATCGCAACAGAAACGTGGGAATAACAAGTGCGCTCAAAAACTATGTAACAATGACATTCGATAGAAGCATGACTATGAGTAACGCCAGCTGGACTGATCCGATTACTGTGAATGGATACTTTAATTTTTGCGTACCGCTCTACATGTTATTGGGATTTTGTGAGGATTATAGACGCGTGGTGATTAACGCTCGTCATGAGTTGATCTTAATACGATCGCGCAACGACAACAATTGTCTGGTTGGAGATTCTGCGCTGCGACCTGAGGTCAACATATTCAAGATACAATGGCGAATGCCACACGTGTTGTTGAGCGAAATTAAGAAGTTGTCTATGCTGCGCGCTCTGGAAAGCGGACGCTACCTCAGCATGGGTTTTCGCTCGTGGGATCTGTACGAGTTTCCGCTATTGCAGCGTACAACCAAGCATTCATGGGCCATTAAGACCGCGACTCAGCTGGAGAAGCCGCGATACGTTATCTTTGCTCTGCAAACAGGCAAGAAGAACGTCATGGCTGAGGATACGAGTAAATTCGACCACTGCAAATTAACCAATGTGAAACTCTATCTGAACTCGGAATATTATCCGTACGACGACATGAATCTAGATTTTGATAGAAATAGATGGTCGATTCTGTACGACGCATACACGCGTTTCTCCAAAGACTATTACGGATACGCGTATCTCGAGCCGAATCTCACCCTCACAAAGTTTCTACTTAACGGCCCATTCGTGATCATCGATTGTTCTCGACAAAACGAATCGGTCAAGAGCGCAACAGTGGATGTGCGATTGGAATTTGAGTGTAAGGAGAATGTGCCTGATAATACCACTGCGTACTGTCTTATCATACACGATCGCATGATCCAGTACAACCCGCTGACTAACGTTGTGCGCAAAATCACCTAAGCGTTTGCGACAGCAATTTAGAGAGTGGGGAAGAGGAGCAGGATATAAATCCAAGTGTTACGAGATGGTTGTCATTCTTCTTACCTGACGCATCGAAGAGAGAGAGAGAGAGAGAGATCTCGTCATGTCTGTACCAACATTTGTTGATCTGCAAGGTTTCACCGTTTCGAACAAATTTATCGTGAAGGAGGTGGCAGTGCTGAGAAGGGGAACTGTTCTCGCGCACTACATTTTTCAAAGTCCTATACCGTGGCGTCTCCTTACAAGATCCGAACAGTGTCAAGCTTTATGGTTGATGGCGAATCATCATGAACTGGAATGGGAGGATGGAACCGTTGCGTACAGCATGGCGAAACAATTGATTACAACAGCTGTGGTTGAAGATTATGATAAAAGACAGTGTATCGTATACGTGAAA
Source organism: Lasius platythorax (assembly GCA_963971435.1). Lineage (NCBI taxonomy): Eukaryota > Metazoa > Arthropoda > Insecta > Hymenoptera > Formicidae > Lasius > Lasius platythorax. The sequence goes on from OZ020537.1 coordinate 19,877,156, forward strand.
GGACTTGAAAAGCATGAATGGTTGGCTGATATACTAGATGACGATGCGAGAGCAAAATTAATTATCAAGACTTTGGATGCTGATTACAACGATATCGAATCTCTAAATAATCTAGATGTTAAAAATACTATATGATGTGGAAAACATGTTAAGCATTGCGCATTACAAAATGTATTCAAAATATATAACTGGTGGTCGCAACGCCAGAAAGAATTGTAATAGTAGAAACAAAGTATTTGAAAATAAAATATTTAAACATTTGTTTCATCTCTTATTCCTCCTCCTTATTCCGTCCCCTCATTTTACGAATTCTTTTTATCCGAACACCGTCTCTCCCTTCTCCTAAATTTTAGAGCGCTAGAACCACTCACAGAGATACTCTCCCTTCCACTACTAATTTCCCCCACTACTTTTGGAAAAAGATCACATATACTCTTAATTTTCTATATGATCAGTGTCACGTTAACCGCTCGTACCGATAGTCCACTTTTCACAACCTAGAGAAATGTTCTCGACTGGAAGAAGCAGTATGAATTACGTTCCGATTCAGGATGGTAAAACTTCCACAAATAAATGGAACAAGTAAGTTTCGATAAAGCATTGTATATTTTATACTTTATATTTTATACTTTATATTTTCCTTATAATTTATTAAAATATTTTTTATAGCATTTCATCTGGGCCTCGTCATGCGGTTCGTATACTTGGAAGAAAATACGCCTTAACCCCGACTTCGTATAAATATTTGGAGATTGGAATCAGCGTTGGAATCACATCTTACGTGGAACTGGCTCTCGGCGATAATCGTGGCAATCAAATAATATTGCCTATTGAGACATGGAAATCGCTAATGCAAAAACGAGCGGACATTGAACGACTACAATCGGCTGAAACTCCATTATGGATTTGTGATATGACACTTGAAGTGGTTAAAATGTCTAATTCAAAAATTATAAAAATAACATTATTTAATAATTCTTTGTATATGTCACCACCGACTTTATTACATTTATTCGACTTTGAAGATTGTATACGTCATATGTATTTCTGGTTATCCGAAAATACGTATAGTGTTAATGAAAAGTTTAAAAATTTTACAACTATTTTACAACGTGATAATATCCGTAATGCGAGCAACGCCGCAAAAGTGATACGCGAAAGTGATGCGTTTGACGGCGAATCACTCATAGATTGCGAATTATTAACTTGCGCTATAAATAATATTCTTCACGATGCTTGTACATAGATATTTGTATAACACACTATTATCTATAATAAACATTTATATTAATATTAAAAATGTTTATTTTATTTTAAAAAATAACTCCTCTAATCTCTCTCCTCCTCTCCTTCGCGCTCTCCCACCCGTAAACAGTCCCAGCTCTCATACATAGCTTCCACTCGTTGCAGTCCTTGCGGGGATGACGTCATACGGGGTCTTGAGGCGAAGCGCGTTTCGTGATGCTGGGAAGCGTCCTCAGGTAGAGAGGGAGGCTAGGGACCGTGAGAGAGAGAGGTAACGTGAGGAGAGAAAGAGACAGCACGACACTACGAACCGTGAGAGAGGTAACGTTAGGAGAGAAAGAGATAGCATGCGAGAGATGATACAGCGAAGGAGAGCACAAGGCGTATGTAAGCGAGAGAGATGAAAAAGAAAGATAGCGCGTGAGATGACGAGGTGAAGGAGAGCGCACGCGAAAGATGACGCGGTAAATGAGAGCGCGAGAGAGAATTTTTTAAAATAATTTTCTAATACTTTTTAACTATATACATATATTTTTTTTATGTTAATATTTTAATAATGATGTGGTGAGGGGAGAGGAAGGACATCTTAATCTAAAGTAAATTAAAAACATGTTTCTATATAATATTTTTAATCATAAAATGTGTGTATGTTTTTACAAAATAAATGTGTGTGTAAATTTAAAAAATAAAAAAAATAGAAAAAAAGATATAAGAAAATTAAAAAATAAGAAATATAAGGGGGCAGGATGGCATGGTATGGCACGGTGCGGGGCGATGGTGGGCTGATGGCGAGGCGGCTGCTGCTGCGAGGCACTGGAGGGCTGATCGCGAGGCGGTGGAGCTTCTGCATGATACAGAAAAAAATTTTATTAGAAATTTGAAAAATTTAAATTCATTCTGAAATACTTACCAGTTCCAATCTTCGACTACATCTTCGGGATATAGCTCCAACCCAAAGAGCTCTCGAAGGGCAAAAGTATTATCCCACATCGATGGGTTACTACGCTCCAACTCGCGGGCGTCTTCGGTGTCACCCCACATGTAATCGAACCAATATCGATCGTTATAGCGCACCATCCGCGTCCATTCCCCATCGGTCATCCCTTCCTCCACTATTAGCGGAAAATTTAAATCATAATTCAAATTTTGCTCGTTGATCAACTGAAAAAAATAAAAAATATATAACCATTAGGCCTCTGCGCACAATAGAGAAAATATTATAAATAATTTGCACTACTTACATCAACGGGAAGCCTGGAACAAGGAGCCATCTTTCACCGATATGTATATTCACTGTACACGATGACTGCTGAATACGTTCTAACGCGGAGACAGATTCACAAATTTGAGCAGCCAAACGTTGGCGCTGATGCGTTGCATTCTTTCCTTAATAATTAAGGAAGATGTTTCGCTCTCGTTTTATGGGAGATTTTCCACGAGGGTACAACAGCTGCCGAAAGTCAGCGCTTTTGCACCTATAAAAACGTTCCGACATGTTCGTCGCAGCGTCGGTCTCCATTCTTTTCCACAATATCCTAATGATAAAATCTCCATAAAAATGTGAAAACATTGTTTTTAATGGTCTCTGGAGTGTTCGGTTACAAATTCGAGCAGCCGAACGTTGGCGCCGTTGCAATTCTTCCTTAAAAAATATTGATGAAGATGTTTCACTCTCGTTTTATGGGAGATTTTCCGCGAGGGTGCAAAGCTGCCGAATGATTTCCTAATGATAAAATGCGAAAAATTAGAAAAAATGAGAAAAAAAAACAGTTTTATGGACTCGTAGAGTTCTCAGGCAATAAATCGATCACAAAGATAAACACCTGTCGAACGTGTTTAGGACCCCTCGAAGATTTTACGACATGCGTCCCCGAGATCCCCCCCCCCGTGACGTCAGACCCCGCGCCACCAAGATCCCCCCACCCCGCGTGACGTCATACCCCCGCGCCACCGAAATACCCCCGCGCCCCCGCACCCCCCTCGGAGGACCTGAGTTAGAACCGGCCTAGTATTCCTACTTGTGTCCGTCTGCGTCCGTATTTCTCGTTGTCTGTGAGTGTCGCCTCTTGCCAAATTTCGTGTCCCTTCAACTACTACCCTGCCCCTCTGCCGTTAGGCGAGCTAGCCCGCCCGTGACGAATCCGGATAATTAGAGTTCGCGTACTTTCGCGATCTCGCGGATTGACGCGTGAGAAACCGCGTCTGGCGCCCAATCTTCGGCTTTCGCGTGCGATATCCGGTTTTCAGCACGGCACGCGCGGAACTCCTATCACCCGTTCCTTTTCGGCGCGTTATCATTTTCCCCTTGATCCTTTCGCCCCTTTTTGTCGGCGACTTTTCCGCTCGACTCTCGCGTCCAACGAGGATACTCCCCGTCGTTGGCGCTAAAGAAAAGATCCGCGCAACGACGAGAGCGGGACGGCATCAAAGTTCGTTCATACCGGAGAAATAAAAGTCGTCGCAATATATATATATATATATATATATATATATATATATAATATATACTATATATAATATACTATATATATAATATACTAAAATATCAAAGTTAAAATTTTTTATCTGAACAATCGTTCGATAATACCATTTCGCACAATTAAGCCATCTCCAGGTTGCCAGTGAGGTGGAAGTTGCGGAACTTCGTCATCTTCATTTACATTTTCTGCTTCTTCTTCTTCTATTTCCATTTTGTCATTGAACATTAATGAGAGATTGTGAAGAACAGCGCATGCTACAACAATTGTTGTAGACGTTAATAATTTTGTCTGAAGACCTTTTGACAAGCAAGGGAATCTACGTTTCCAAATTCCGAAGGTTCTTTCGACAATTCTTCGTGTTCTTCCATGGATCATATTATAGCTGTAACAAAAATATAATTAATTACATATTTGCATTAGTATTATTATTGCTACAATTGCAATTTTAAATTACATATATCGAACCTTATTTCTTCATCATTAACGGGATTATTAATTGGCGTCAGTAAAAACGGTAAGCAAGGGTAACCACCATCTCCAACTAGCATTCCGTCTAATTCACGTTGTCTGTATCGCATATATATACGTGAATTCTGGAATATACGACTATCATGCTCTCTTCCTGGCCATTCTGGAACTATATCTAAGAATTCTGTATGCGGTCCAACAACAGCCTGCAATCATACATATTAACTGAATTTTAATAAGGAAGAGATATATTAATAAAAAAATATCTGTAAAACACATATAATATGTGTGTGTGTGTATATATATATATAAGTATGTCGATATTTTTATTCTGTTGTACATACTTATGAAATTAAAATTATTTAAACAAAAACACTTACTTGAACATTCAATGAAAAATATCCTTTTCGATTCCTAAAGATTTCATCGATGTCCTGAAATCTAGTATGTGTCAGTCGAATATGTGTGCAATCAATTGCTCCATCAATAGAAGGAAGACCTATAGCTCAAGGACCACGACCAAGCTCTTCAAATAAACGTTTATTTTCTAAGCGTATTACATCTGATGCTGGTATCTTGATATATACATTTATATAACTGGCTAACAAAGTTGATACTCGAAAGATAATCCTTGAGATAGTAGGTTGGGATATTTGTATTACATCTCCTACAATAAGCTATAAAAATAAATCAATTCATTCTTGTACCATTTATTATAATTTTTATATTATATAAAAAAATATTTCGCGAATATTTAATTGCGAACTTAATTAAAATATAATACAATTTTATTACTAACCTGAAAACTTGCTGTTGCATAAAATCGTAGAGAAATTAATAATTGAAGAACTGGTGCTATTGGCAAACCGCGATTGTTAACTTTTGAAAGTCCTTCTTCTATTAACGGTAAAATACCAAACATAATTGAGTCTTTTGCAAAACGGAATCTTCTTTTAAATTCCCGTTCGTTATAAAATTCAAAGGGATTTTGACCATCACGGATATATCGTTTAGGAACATAAATTTCCACCTCTTCTTCTTCGCTTGACAAATCAATGTCCTCAATTTCATCAATATTTCTCAGAATATCCATTATTATCGTGCACTTCTGTTCTCATACCTTGAAGAAATTTGCTTAAGTCACCTTTGGACATGACTTGGCGAAGAACGTCTTATTTACCGATATATATGTCAAATAAGACGATCTTGAATGACTATGAATACATAACCAATAAGATCATCTTAAGCCTGTGCTTATGTCAAATAAGATACGTTTATGAAACATATCAAGCGTTCAGAAATAAGATTGTCTTGGACAAGTTAAAACTTAAGATTTTGATCAAGTCCTTGCTCATTTTTCGACTATGAATCTAGAGGGCGTCTTAAGACTGCACTTAAGACAATCTTAAATATAAGAACGAACTATGAATACGGGCCAAAGTACGGTATAATTCTAAGTCGTAAATTTCTCATTTATATACGAGTTCCTGTTACGCGAGTTTAATTAATGTAATTAATGTTGCGAGTCAATAATAAATATTTAATTATATTATATTTTATTAAAATATAAAAAATTCGAGTGATTTTACTTACCTGTGTCCTTGAGTGTCATATTTTTGGAAAATTCCACTGCCGTGAAGGAGTCCGGCATATCCTGGTGACTTAAGATGACAAATCGTGTTTGTGCGGCATCCTAGAAAAGTGTATAGAGCCCTAATTAGCGTTAAAAGTCGTTAACGTGCGTGTAAATACGTGTAGGAATAACTGCGTAGCGCGTAACGGTTTTTGCACACGTCACTACAAGTTCGCGAAGAACAAAGGCTGTGGGCGGGGTTTAGTAAAACCGTTGGTGGCGTGACGTTGCAACGGTCGATTGGGGGCGTGGCCTCCGAAAACAAAGGAAATATCGAACGGAAGGACTGGGACAAAGAGGCACCGAAACAAAGGAGCAGGAAGACAAAGCGAACAAAGAGAACAAAGAGAAAAACGCATTTTTGCCGGAAAACAAAGAAAACCTTGCTCGTTAATGGTGAAATGAGCTGGCGACCGTCTATAGAGGTAAGAGAACCTTAAAATACGTTCCAAAGTGAACTCTCGTTTCATTATCGTCCGGTCACATCCTCACCAATCTCTCTCTCCCTCATTAGCCCCATTAAGAAATCAGGGTTGCCACAGACCTGGAAAACCGGGAAAAGTCAGGGAATTTTAAATTAGTCAGGGAAAACATGGAAAAGTCAGGGAAATATATAAAAGAGCCTGGAATTTTTGAACTTTTTTCACATATTTTCAAAAATGTTTCTTTGTTTTATTTTAAATTATACTTTTATTCTAACGAATACTTAATATCGACCTTTATTTTTAATATATTATACTTATATCATAATGCCGTGTCAGAGCGTGCGTATTTACAGGTACTGATTTATGAGTAGCGTGCCACGCTCTTCCCACTTTGGCCGCCTAGCGTGTTTTGTTTAGATTGTCACTTGTTCGATTGTCAATTTCGTCGACAAGTCTACATTTGTGAATGTGCCAGTGCCAGCTAAGACATTGCAAGAAAGCAAACTATTGAGCGTCAGCATTAATCGATATAATCGATATTTTCGCGTTATTGAAGGTAAGTACAAATTATTTTTAGAAATAGATAAAAAATACTTTTAATAATTTTTTCATTAAATCGATAAATAGTTTTGTTTCATCCTCTTACAGATATTAACAGATATTATTTAATTGTTTTTCTCATTAATCAGATAAATATTTAATTGTTTTTAACGCAGTAGCCTTGAATAAATATTAAAATTTTGTTTTTTGATAAATATTATATTTTCATTTTCTGATAAATATTATATTTTTGTTTTCTTAGATGTAACTTTACTGGACTTTTTAAGCAAGAATGTTGCATCTTGCGTTCAATCATTTCTATTGTTTTAAATTTTGCTTTTACTTTTTATGTACGTGACATCAAATTTATTTTTTCCGTTATTATTTATTCATTATTCATTTTTATTTGTATTTTGATTTTATTTAGACTGGTTCCACGACAATGACAAATAGGAAGTCAGTTTCAAGATACTTGGTTACAAGACCCTTTATTTAGTGATGTTACTAAGAAATGTGAAAACAACAATTTCGCAGCTTATTGTATTTTGTGCTGTAAAGAAATTAATTTGAGCAACATGGGAAAAACAGCCTTAATAAGTCATCTTCGAGGAAAAAAACACGAAGAAAGAGTTGCAGCTAAGAGGAAGTCTTACGGAATTCGGTTATTTACTTCACATTCTAAAGTGAGTAATACAATTAATTGAAGATAATTTAAACATATAATAAATTATTTTTCAAACAAAGCAATTAATGTAAATACATAATTAATTTGTATGTTTAGGAACTTGATACTAGTCTCAATTCTCTGATTGCAAAGAATGATTCGAGGAATCCAGATGACCCAATAAGTGAGATTTTTGTCTCGGAAGAGGACACTTCAGTATTCAGAGAACTACCTACTTCTAGTACGAAAAAGTTGCCAACTTCTAATCAAGAGGAATTACTCATTTCTGCTGCTACGTCATACCATGGACTTGATAAATATTTACTGAGAGATAATGTTAGTCGGGCCGAGATTATTTGGTGTCTTTTTACTGTAAGCAATCATTTGTCTATATCCTCTGCTGGCAAGGCAGTGAAGATTTTTTCCAAAATGTTTCCGGACAACAAAATTGTATCAGCCATGGAGCTTGGTCGCACTAAAATATCATATATGATTGTTTATGGTTTAGCAATATATTTTCATGAAAAGCTAAAGCAAAGACTCAATCACTGTGATTGTTTTGTGATTTGTTTTGATGAGAGTTTAAATAAATATTCTCAGAAGCAGCAAATGGATATAGCAATTCGCTTTTGGTGTACAGATAAAAATGAGGTAGCTACTCATTTTTATAGTTCTGCATTTTTAGGACATAGTACATCTCAAGATTTAATTCAAGCTTTCAAAACAGAACTTAAAGATTTAAATTTAAAAAAATTACTTCAAATTTCAATGGATGGTCCAAATGTTAATATTAAATTTTCTAAGGATTTACAGATAGATTTATCTCAATCTCACGATAAGAATGATCCTGTTGTGTTATTTATGGGAACTTGTGGCTTGCATGTTATTAATAATGCCTTCAAAACTTCTTTTTATGCTGCAAAATGGAATGTAGCAATATTTCTAAGGGCACTTTATAATCTTTTCAAAGATAGCCCTGCTCGGAGAAGTGATTTCTTGTATTATTCAGGTAGTTAATTAATGCCTGTAAAATTTTGTCCAGTAAGATGGTTAAATAATTCAAAAGTTGCTGAAAGAGCACTAGAAATGTTGCCACATTTAAGGAAATACAAAGAAAGCTTGCAAAGAGATAAAAAAGAAATCCTTTCTTATAGTTATAAAGTTGTTGCAGAAGGATTAAATGACAAATTTATGCCAGTTAGATTGGCCTTTTTCTGTTATGTGTCAAAACTGATTGAACCATTTTTGGAGAAATACCAAAATGATGCACCATTAGCTCCGTATTTGTATAATGATATCACTAGTTTGCTTGTAGACTTAATGAACATCTTTGTAAAAAAGGAAGTTCTAGAAAAAGAAACAAATATAGATCGAATAGATCTCAATAACAATGCAAACATGATTTTGTCAAAGAATTTAAAATTAGGGTTTGCTGTAAAAGCTGAACTTAAAAAACAAAAAAAAATTAAAGAATTTGAAATAAAATCTTTCAAGGATGATTGTGTTACTATACTTAAGTTAATTTGTCAAAAAATTATAGCTAAATCACCTATTAAGTATAAATTGTGCAAGGGCATGACTTTTTGCGATCCACAACTTTTGTCCTATTCATTAAGTCAAGCGTTACGAAGATTAGAAATTGTTTTGGAGATATTTCAAGAAAAAAAATGGATTGGCTATACCGAGTGTGATGAACTTTACAAAGAATTTAAAGACTTTTGCTCAAAACGTGGAGCGCTAGAAAGTTTTAAACAATTTGACAGATTAAGTCAGAAATTAGATAATTTTTGGTATAACTTAATTGTGACAATGAATGGATCACAAAAGCTTTTAAATTTTCTGAAAAAAATTTTAATTTTAAGTCATGGAAATGCATTTGTAGAGAGAGGATTTTCTATCAATAAAGAAGTTATTGTTGAAAATCAACTAGCTAAATCTTTAGTTGCGCAGAGACAAGTTTATGATGCAATACAAGCATTAGGTGGTTTAGATAATATAGTAATTGATAAGCAAATGATTCTCAAAATACGAAATGCAAGATCATTGTATAATGAAGGTCTTAAAGAAGCGAAAAAGAAAAGTGAAACAGAAGCAAACGAGAATCTAAATAAAAGGAGACTTGTCGCTGAAATTGATGATTTGAAAAAAAAGAGACTCAAGATTATAGCTGAAAAACAGAAAGAAACAGATTTAATAGAGGAAAAAATTCAGGAGCTTCTATCAATTCGAAAATAAGTAAGATTTTCTCAATCAATATTGCAATCTATATACTAGTCCATGACATAGCTATTATTTTTAAAATATATATTAAAAATTGTTACTTTTTTTTAACTTAACGTAAAAATTAGATATATTCACCAATGTCAAGTTTATTTTAATTTTAACATTAAAGATTTATAAAAATTTAAATTTTAGTATTTTTAACTTAAACATTAAAATGTATCTTTTATTAAATGTTTTAATTTAATTGCCCTTTCTCTTATTCCTTACTTTCCCCTGCGTTCCTCTTTTCAATATCCTTCTTTTCTACTGGTCTGAATTTACATTTAGGATTATATTATTAAACTTTTAAGTTTGTATTGTTTCTAATAATATAAGCTTTTTTCTACAATTCCTACTTCTAAATTTAAGTTTACACATATTGGTCATGGAAAATTGTCCATTGTTGTCTGGAAAAACATGGAAAAGTAAGGGAATTTCAACATTCATTTTCTGTGGCAACCCTGGAAATATATGTATGTATATATATTGCAACGACTTTTCTTTTCCGTTGGGAACGGACTTAATTGCCGTCCCGCTCTCGCCGTCGCGCGGATCTTTTCTTTAGCGCCAACGACGGGGAGTTCATTCGTTGAACGCGAGAGTCGAGCGGGAAAGTCGCCGACAAAAAGGGCGAAAGGATCAAGGGAAGTGATAACGCGCCGAAAAGGAACGGATTGGTAGGAGTTCCACGCGTGCCGTGACGAGAATCTAAGGTATAGCGCGAAAACCGAAGATTGAGCGCCAGACGCAGTCTCTCACGCGTCAATTCGCGATATCGCGCTAAATTACGCGAACGTTAATTACCGGTGCTCGTCACGGGCGGGCTAGCTCGCCTAACGGCAGAGGGGCAGGGTGTTGGTTGACGGAACGCAAAATTAGGCAAGAGGCGACAGATACGGTAGGCATTAAAAACGGACGAACAATACAGACGGTAACGAACACAAAAAGAAAGCAAATGAATAAGGTAAATAAAGCCGGGTTTATTACATTAGAATAGTGAATTAAAAGCAATTAAAGAGACTAATAAAAAGAGATACAAAATGATGAAGTTTAGTTAATTATAAAACTAATAAAAGAAAGAAGTAGAGATAACGGATAATAACCGGTTCGTGAGTAATGGCAAGCATATAATTGAGGGTGAATAAAGCGGTGAAGAGAAACATTCGTCAAGAAATACGGAAAATTAACGTAATTACGATCCCAGATCGAGACAATCGGCGAACGGAACTAATAATGTTAACAAATCTTAAACCCGACTAAAGATGCGTGAATAAACTTTAAACATGATCATTGATAACAATAATATTCGCGACACAAAACGAGATAACAACGGCACGTAAGCATTCACACTCGCCGCGCTCGGCGGTAGCGATTCGCATACGAGACTGGATGTTCGATCCGACGGATCAAATTCGCATACGAGACTGGATGTTCGATCCGACGGATCAAATTCGCATACGAGACTAGATGTTCGATCCGACGGATCAAATTCTCTCACAACGACGTGGAATTATAAGTCGGACATTTCCCGACTTCCAGATACAACGACGATTTTCGGTCACAACGGTCTCGCCAACCGTGTTGAGTCGTAGCGAAATTCTCGATACCGACGCGAAGAATCAGTGAAATCGAGACGCCGACAAAGACGGCAACGCGACGCAATTCTGTCACACACATTCACGCTTTACAGGCGGCTCACACAATAGCACGCGTCTAACGCGACGCTCAATCTCTATCTCATTCACACTACGTACTTTGACATGCCATACGACGCTTAATTACATGCAACGAAATATTCGCAACGCGAATCTCCAGAGAGACATCAATACTTTGACGCGATCGCGATATCACAATTAACTACAATAACCGAGGCCTGTGCTTTACAGGCTCCTGGGATCGAGATCACTTGTCGTCGTGGCCGCGACACTAAGAACTTTAATAATTACGGGGCATGGCCCGGACACCAAAAATCACTAAAATTACAACGACGACGACAGAGTGACGCGATCCCGGACGCGATCACACGTGGCTTGTACGTGGATTGTACGGAGGACAACCTTGCAACCGAAGATTCCAGCAACAACCGCACCAATGATTCCCGACACCGAGGAGGAGACTTTGGAGGAATTGGTGGAGGTGCCTGAGCTCAGCCAGGCGCAAGAAGCGCCGGATGCGGAATCCAGCATGGAGATTATTCCGGAGGAGCATCCCGAGCAGGATCCGAACGAGAAAAACCCGGACGAGCAGCGGCGAGAGGACGCGGTGGCGATCCAGGACGACGTCGGCGAGCAGGCCAACAGCGAGGAGGATCAGCAGACTCCGCCGGTGATGCTGAAATATAGCGTATAAGTATTTTCTTTTGTTCCGGAAGAAATTCTTTGTTCGGGAAATTATTTTATTTTATTTATTTTTGTTCTGCCAAAGAAGGACAGATTTATATAGTAAAGGACAGAGAGTCCTTTGTCCGAGGCGAAACCTTTTTGTTTATACCATTTCTCTGGGACAATGGTTTTGTTATTAGCGCGTATAGCGACTCTATAGATTTTATTTTATTTAGTTTAAGCTATTGTATTTTATTTATCAATAAAACCATTGTATTTAGTTCTTAAAAAGCTCAAGGCTGCCAGAAATGTACCTGCGTAGCGTAAGAAAACAAATAGATGTAGGATCCTTTGTTCCATTGTTCGCGGAGACAAAGGATTAGAGTGCGCATGCGCGACGCACTGGGCATGCGCCGAGCCGCCGTGCGGCATAGACGGAGTGGGAGAAGGGTATATAAGGATGCGCAGAGCAGTAGCAGCTCTCTTCTCTTCCCTTCCGGGCTCGCGTCGCGATAAGTAACCTGTACAACATAGTATTGTGAAAAGTTACGTCGAATCGCATATCGATGCGCAATTTCCGAAAACTATATTTCGCGTTAATTAAAGTGAATTTTATTAATGTAGTGAGTAATATTATTAATATTAAATTAATATTTTCTTAAAAAATAAGAAAAAAGTGAGTTTTTACTTACCCGTGTCCTGGTGCGTCATTTCCTCGACGAAGTCCTGTGCCGGATGATTTCCTGGAGATGTGGGATATAAATCCGAGTCCGTAAAGCATCCTGAAATAGTTACCCGTGTGTTAATTAGCTGAAAAAGTCAATTACGTGCGTGAAAATACGTGTACATATAAGTGCGTAGCGCGTGACGTCACCGATCCTGTCGCGACAAGTTAGCGGCAAACAAAGGAAAGGGGCGTGACTAAAGTGACCGTTGGTGGCGTGATGCCGCAACAAAGCAAAGGAGGCGTGGCTTCTGGGAACTAAGGAAAAGCGAGGAGTGGGGACGGAGGAAGACACCAAACAAAGGAGCGGTGGGAACAAAGAAAGACAACAAACAAAGGAGCGGCGAAAACAACGAGCGACAAGGGAGAAACAGAGCAGCGGGGCCCGAAAACAAAGGAAACAATACCAGGAGCCCTCAGAACAAGGAAAACCTTGCTCGTTAGTGGTTAAACGAGCTGGCGACCGTTTATTAAGGTGAGAGAACCAATTCTAAGTAGAATCCAAAACAAATTCTCAGCTGTCGTCCGGTCACAACCTTACCGGCACCTCGTCACTTCTGGGTAGGCTAGGTCGACAACGGTTCGTCCTTCTCAAAAGATCCCAATCGAGACGGCAAAACGGGAGCGGTAGTCCGAGGTCCTCTCTATTACACGGGTCGCGACAGACTGATTCCCGAATTCTTGTAATCCAGGATCGATGGCTCGGGGCCTTCCCCAAGCTTGCGCAAGCGAGGTTCGTGTTATCGCGGCCAATCACGCGACAACGCCGGTACGCGGCACGCTCAAAGCCAAGTCGGGGGCGCGTGCACTCACGGTATTGCCGAATATAATTGTAAGGCCTGTTCGACAGGGCCGTCGCAGAGTTTCCACCGCTGACTTCTCTCCGGTAGAATGCCATGGGCCTTGCCTCTGCTTTTTCCTTCCTGCTCGTGCTCCGCGCTCTCCGCTCTCGATTCGTACTCGCCACCCTGCCGTGCTTTTCATGGAATTTTACCGTTAGCCGTGCCTCTAATTTCTCCTCTGCCTCGATCGCCCTCGTAGTCATTCGCTCGTACCATAAAAAAAAATAAAAAATAAAATCCTATAGGACTCGAAATTAGACGATAACAAAAACGCCTCTCTGGAGAGGCGGCACGGTTCTCATTATTTCTCGCCTGACGCGATTAGGGAGGAACTCGGCGGACGCGCGCGGGACGGCAACGTCACAATATATATATATATATATATATATAATCAAAGGGTAAGTATAATTTTATAATGAATATTAAACATGTATAATAATATTTTATGTAATTTTATATATAATAAAAAAATGTCATGCATAATAAATAAATAAAATAAATAAAATATAGAATAAAGTAAATAAATAAAATAAAATAAATTAACTAATTAATAATTTTCTGTCGCTAGTAAATAAATTCTAATAGGGAAAATTAATATAATTCGACCCAACTAGCAAATAACTTACACGGGCGAAGTTGGAAGAATATTTTTAGGGAGACGTATCTCTTGGTTCGAGATTACAAGATTCCCCTGATTATATTTCAACCATACCGTGAATAAATAGGCGAGAAAAATATAGGTCCGAAAAGTCGCTGAAGCAGGAATCGAACCTGCGTCTTTCGCTTGCCGGGCGACTGCTTTTAACCAACTAAGCAATTCAGACCCTTTCGATCCTATATTTTTCAATTGCCTTTTAAATAGATGTTAGTAAACAATAATTTTTGAGAACAATTTTTACCGGCTCTCAACGGTGAAAGATGTAAATTCTAATATTGTGTGTTAGCTCCATAATCCGGTCCAGGAGCGAATTAAATTAACTAATTAATAATTTTCTGTCGCTAGTAAATAAATTCTAATAGGGAAAATTAATATAATTCGACCCAACTAGCAAATAACTTACAAATAGCTTAGTTGGTTAAAAGCAATCGCCCGGCAAGCGAAAGACGCAGGTTCGATTCCTGCTTCAGCGACTTTTCGGACCTATATTTTTCTCGCCTATTTATTCACGGTATGGTTGAAATATAATCAGGGGAATCTTGTAATCTCGAACCAAGAGATACGTCTCCCTAAAAATATTCTTCCAACTTCGCCCGTGTAAGTTATTTGCTAGTTGGGTCGAATTATATTAATTTTCCCTATTAAAATAAAATAAATAAAATAAAATGTCATGCATAATTTTTCACTGGCAGATATTTTTCGACATAATGTTTCTTTTGAAATTAGAGGTGCTACGTTGCATAATAATTCTTCCAGTTGCATTGCATTCATACGAAAGTAGTTTCTAAATGTACTTATTCGTTGTGAAACTGTAGGTAAGATTGTATTATAAAATCCACATTTATGTCTTATTTAAAATAATGGATTAACTCAACCCACAAAATTTCCACTTGTAACGTCGTTTCTTTTTTTTTCTTCTAAATAATAAAAAACTGCCGCTAATGCTAATCTTCTTCTCTTTTTCTTTATATTGTTTTTATTTATAATTTTTGCACACTCAATTATCCAATTATAATATTTGTTTGCTTGTGACATTGCTTATATTTATTTTATAGCAACTGTTATGTGTGTTAGCGGAATTTTTCTTTCTAAGAGCCGTATTCATAGTCGGAACTTATTCTTAAGACTACCTTAAGTTTGGTCTTAAGACGCCCTCTAGATTCATAATAAAAAAAAAGGCGGGATTTAAGTAAACTCTCAAAGCGTACCTTGTTCAAGATGATCTTATCTGGAAACGTCTTAATGTGATTCATAAACACATTTGAGCATGGGATTAAGACTACCTTGTTAATCATGAATTCATAGTCATTTAAGACCATCTTATTTCACACACACATTGATAAATAAGACAATCTTCGCCAAGACGTGTCCGAGGACGTCTTATGGCTTTTGCAATATACTTGTAAGATATGCTTGTGCACGTGCTTTTAATTTTGTAAATATAGTTTCTTGTGTGTCGTACTTTTATATATAATTATTAATTTTTTAAATAGGGTTGTCTGACCTACATTCTTGTTCTTTTACATCGCTCTGTTCAAAGTTAACTAACCTA
This sequence comes from Lasius platythorax, assembly GCA_963971435.1. NCBI lineage: Eukaryota > Metazoa > Arthropoda > Insecta > Hymenoptera > Formicidae > Lasius > Lasius platythorax. The sequence goes on from OZ020537.1 coordinate 19,892,970, forward strand.
ACCAGCAATTTGTTTTGATAAATCGTTGTGATATTTTTTATGAACAATATCGAGATCAATAAGGAAAGACTGACGGTTTAAAAACGTAAGGTAATCAAAATAAAAAATTATTCTATCACATTGTTGGTACATCGCAATCATTGATGTTAATAGCTTGATCTTTTGCAGGAATATCCTGAAATTTTTTTTTTTTTTGAGGAATTAAAGACTTAAAAAGACTTAAAGTTTCAATTTAGCGAATAATTAATCAAAGACAGAAAGAATTGCAGGCATATTTCTTAAATAATACTATATCTAATACTCTGTTTATTTTAAAGATTATTAAGTAAGTAAAAGATTATTAAAAGATAATTTGATTGTATAATAATTATTTATTTGAAAAAACTTTTTAATGACAAATACAATTTTATATAGAATGTCATGCAAGGAAAAATCGAACCTCCCCAGTAAAAACAAACATTACACACCATTGGAACGGAAAGTATTTCTGCAAATACTTAACGATTACAAACATGTAATTGAGATTAAAAAGAGCGATGGTGCGACATTAAAAGATAAGGAGCTTGCGTGGAATGAAATATGCAATAAATATAATGAATTCACCTTAATTTCTTAAGAAGTAAAAATAATAATTACAAATATATCTATTTAAACATAAAACATTTTTACAGAAAATTTTTACATAAACATTTTGTTATTACAGAGGACTGTCGCTCAATTAAAGAAGCTATGGACTAATTTAAAACAAGCTCAGAGAGAAGCATTGACCAAGGAAAAGCAATCATATCTGGCAACTGGTGGAGGACCACCACAAGTACAAGTTGAGATTGATCCTGATATTGCTAATATAGCACCACATCTTATGAAGACCGCACCTGTTTCATTTACATCTAATATGTCTGATACAGAAATTAATGGTATGTATATTAAAACAGTTGAAATAAGCACGGAATACCGACCTATATATTAAACTTCTTCTAATATTAATACAATTTATTACTTGTATAATATGTTTTAGATAAATGAGATTTTATATTTGAAATGATATCTACTAATCAAACTGTAGAAATATTAGACTCGGACAAGGAAGATTGTACAAACATGAGTATAGAAACTTTGGAAGGTATATTTATTTCATTATTTATTTGTGTTATATGTTAACACACATACAATACATACACACGCGCGCGCACACACACACACACATACACACACACACACATAATGGCATTTATTTATATATACTTATTATAAAAATATATATAAGTATTATTATGTTATTTTGTTTGTTTTATAGACTCATTTATTTCTACGAAGAAGGATAATACATTAACTTTATGCAATGAAAAAGAACAACAAAGAGATGTACTAAAAGAACAATCGTTAAATGTATTGGATAATAAAAACAGACACGTTCTCTGAAACGAAAGAAGAACACAGTAGGTGAAGGTCAATTGTCAAACACAGAAGAAACATTACGTATTGAACGCATAAAGCGAGTGATGGATCAAGAACAACGACTAGCTGATGTTAAACAAAAGCATGAAGAGAATATGAGTGATATGAAAGAAAATCATTTAAAAGAAATTAACAGTTTAGAGTTGCAACACATAAAAGAGATTCAAACTTTGGAAATAGAAATAAAAAGAGCACAACTCAGAGCAATCAAATAAGAAAGTACTTATTACATATATAAGTATATATTTTGTTATATGTATTACATATATAATACAGAAAATATTGAGTTTTCTTAGTTATGTAAGCTTTTTTGTAAATTTAGTTTAGTTAATATAAGTTTATGTATAAACAACAGTTTATGTTTTCACGCTTTATGTTATGTTCGAACAGTTTATGTATAAACACCAGTTTATGTTTTCACAGTTTATGTTATGTTCTAACAGTTTATAAGTATAAACAACAGTTTATGTTTTCACAGTTTATGTTATGTTCGAATAGTTTATAAGTATAAACAACAGTTTATGTTTACACACAATAAAAGTGTATCTCATTTTTAAAATTAGATTTATTTCTATTCTCTATATTTGCACATCTAAACTTCCTCTTTTCCTTCTCCTTCTTTACTTTTATCTTCATCATCATCATCGTATCTTCTCCTTTATCTCACTTACATTATCATTCATGCATTCTTTTCTATATTTAAAACTTGTGGACTCTTTAATATGTTTTTCACGATCTGTATTACTCTCATTGCATGTCTCTTCTGTACTTGAATATTCATTGCTGTAACTTCAGCTTTGTCTGCAAATATTTTCTTGTTCATCTAAAATAAATGTGATATACTTTAAACCTATTACACACACACACATATATATATACACACGCACGCACGCACACACAAATTTTATATATAATATATATCATAATAGAAATTTTACCTAAACAGTCGTTCGATAAGAGCATTTTGTATGAGAATGCCATCTCCAGGCTGCCAGTGAGGTTCGGCCACTGGGACTTCATTATTTATATTTACTATTTCTTCATCATCGTCTTCTAAGTAATCATTTAAAATCAATGAAAGATTATGAAGAACAGCACATGCCACAACGATTGATGTAGACGTTAATATTTTGTAATAAGTCCTTTTGACAAACAAGGAAATCTACGTTTCCAAATACCAAATGTCCTCTCGACAATTCTTCTTGTTCTTCCATGAATTGTATTATAACTGAAACAAAAAATATGTGTCATAAACATAATACAATTATACAAGAAGTTTTAAATAGTAGTTATAAAATACACAATAACAAAGACAGTCGAACCTTATTTCTTCATCCGTTATAGGATTATCAATCGTAAGTAAAAAAGGCAATGCGGGATATCCAGCATCTCCCACAAGCATTCCATCTAGTTCGCCTTGCCTGTATCGCATATATATGCGAGAATTTTGAAAGATTCGGCTATCGTGTTCACTTCCTGGCCATTCTGGAACGATATCTAGAATTTATGTGCGTGGTCCAACAACAACCTAAAAAGAAAAAAGTAAGATGAGATAGTCTTTATTGTATATATCTTTTGTATGAAATATTTTCTTAAATTATTCAAATAAGTATATATGTACCTGAACATTCAAAGAAAAGTATCCTTTTCTATTTCTACAAATTTCGTCAACATTTTGAAGTCTAGTATGTGTCAAACGAATATGTGTACAATCTATTGCGCCATCGATACTAGGAAAACCTATGCCTCCATGACCACGTCCAAGTTCCTTAAATAGTCGTTTATTCTCAAAACGTGATTCTTCTAACAATGGTATCTTTATATATCGGTTAATGTAGCTAGCCAATAAAGTGGACACTCTAAACACAATTCGTGAAATCGTTGGTTGTAATATTGTTATTATATCCCCTAAAACAAGCTTCAAAAACATATACTTATTAAATTATTTAATAATTTATTCTTATATTATTAATATATATTTATGTGTATATTTATGTGTTGTGATGTTGCCGTCCCGACGCGCGTCCATTCCACCCAACATCGCGGGGCAGGGGCCGAGCGGCCACGCCACGCGAAAGATACGAGAGCCAAACCGTTACCCGGAGAGACATATCGCGAGCGATAATATCAATTATTATTAATTCGGTACTTTATTTTTATTTTTTTATATATCGCGCACGGAGCCTTGTCGAACTGAGTCGACGAGGCAAAAACGAGCAAACATTAAGCGTGATAAATATTTGGCGGAGCGAGGAATCATACCCGGCGAAGGACGAACTGTTATCGAGGAAAGAAAATACGAATTTTCGAGACAATCCAGGGCCGTAAGCATCCCGGCCAGGAGGACACTCGGCATCTCAGATCTGGAAAACGACCTTAGGCGGCCCGAAGGAACAACGGATAACCCGGCGCGCTGCCCACGCAACCCTCGGATACGGAGGGTACCTCCGAAATTACCGTTGTCGCGAAATCAAACAATAAGGGTTTTATGAATTAATAAGGAGACGGTCGCCCTCAAAACGGTCGCGCGTGAGACGGAAGGCGGCGAGAAGCCACGCGACGCCGTAATTGGCCAAGCGCCCGCGCAACCCCCCGCGCCGGATGAGTCCCTGCTATCGAACAGGCGATCGACCGCGATCACTCTCGTATCGTCCTGCGTCTAGTACTAACGTTGGCGTGCCCGCTCCGCTGATCTGATTATAGAGATTCGAGGACTAAGGCCAGGATCCGAAAAAGAGCAGTTGACTATCGGTGAGGCTTCCCGTGTCGTGAGTAATTGAAGTAGCAACTTTGCGTGTCCGAGCCTCGATCGTTCTAACGCTTTCGCGAGTTTGATTTTTTTTTTTGCGTTTGTGAGGGTTAAGCCCATTGATTTCGCGATTTTTGGTGCAGTTTTGTGGCGGGCGTTAAGCGGCGAGAGCTTCCGAGACGGTCGGTCTATACAAGTTATCGCGACGTATTGTCTCTCCGGAATTCGGTCTTTATTGCGTCATGCGGATGCGTGCTGTCGCGCGCGTATTCTATTGCGTCCTGCGTGTTTCTTGTCCTTCTTTGTCGAGATTGTAATTGTCGTAACGGAAAACTACGCGTAAGAATTGTAGTGGCGATATCAGAGACGTCGGAACGTAGAGTCGGCGAGAACAAGGCGACGGACGCTTCATCGACACCGAGAGCGTGCGCGGCCCGTGAACGGCGAGCGTGAGAGTGACGGAGAGGAGACGAGCGGACGATTAAGAGAGAGAGAGAGCCCGCGAGGCTGGAATAGAGACGCGCCACGCGTGAAATCTGCACGGTCGAATATCTACCTTAAATAATTGTCATGGCGAGCTCCGTTTGCTAATCTATTTCGGCGGATTAAGTATCGAGGTACCGCGTGTCGAAAACGCTGCTCTCTCGTCACTATAATCGGTTCTCGTGATCCAAGGTCGCTTTCTCTCTGTTCTCTACGGCCGAATCATCGAACAACGTTTGACCGCGCTTGTTGTGAATTTCCGAAACGATTTCCGTTAACATTGTTTGCGAGAGAAATTCGATCAGTTGGAGAGTAATAATTGTGTCTCCTTACGTCAAGGGTGTCGCGTTAATTTTGCCGTCCGTACGCTTTCTACGTAATCTGTATCAACTATATTTGTTTTATTATTTGGTCTCTGCGCGATCACGTCCCGGTTTTCTTTATATATTCTAGTAACGGCGTAATCCTTCGCATTCTTTTGTTTTATTATCTTTGCCAGTCAGTAATTATCGCGACTACCGGTCTCGATAACCTATTCGATCCGACGGCATTAATATAAAATTATGGACTGTCGTACGGTCGCGTTCCTGACGGCATGTATTATTAGTAATGTCACTGGTGTTATCGGTACTCTAATGATTGTGAATTAATTGCGAATTCCGCTGTACTATTTTCCCACTCATTCACTCATTGAGCTGATTGGTTATTTATTCTCTTGGCTATATTTACTTTTCTTTATGTTATTTTTTTAAATAAATTTATGTTAATTCACTACTTGTATTTCCGCGTCATTAGTCCGGAGTACTTGCTAACTTTCGCCCAAACAATCCGACTCCTTTTAAACTTGATATCGCGAGCTTCTTCTGCAGTTGTTCTTTCGCGGCAACTCCACCCTGCCCCTCTACCGTTAGGTGAGCTAGTCCGCCCGCGGCGGAGTTATCGGCCAAGATTCGGGAAAACGATTAGCGTATCGCGAATTGACGCGTGAAAGATCGCGTCTGGCGCCCAGAACTTTCGTTCCGACGGCCGGTGTTCTGCTGCGGTACGCGCGGAACAACCGTCATCCGAGTTCCCGACCGCGTGAAACACCCTCTTATACGATATCCCTTTTTGGAGACGATCGCTCCTGATAGTCGCTCCGCTATCGGGAGAGCACCTTAACGCGTAAAAAAGAAATCGTCACAGTGTATATATGTGTATATATACATATATACACACAAATATATATTAATAATAATAATAAATTATTAAATAGTTTATATATATTAATATATATTAATATATTAATATCCAGGGTGAGGAAAAAGTATGGAAACCCCTAAATACCTCGGAAACTACGCATTTTAGAAAGAAATGTTTCATACAAAAGTTGTAAGGTTGAAAAAGGTCTACTTACTGATCTTATCAGTTTGACCTTGGATGGCGTCGCCAAGGTCAAGACAAAGTCACCTTGAATTTTTTTAATGGAACCCCCTATTTTTCATTGCATATTCTTGTAGCTTATCTCGAGAGCTTTCCAAAACACTATAATTAAGTTATTTTTCATTGAGTACTTGTCGAGTTATAAGGCTTGAAATTTACAGTATTTTGACATAAAATACAAAATATTGTGTAAATCATTCAGTTTTCGGTAATCTTACTTTAATACTTTTATGCATAAAATAATAAGACCAATCAATTGGTGTAAAGAAAACACATAATTGCTTTCAAAAAAAGTATGCAGTTGCATGTTGCAAATTACATACTTTTTCTTAATAGCAACTATGTGTTTTTTTACACCAATTGATTGGTCTTATTATTTTATGCATAAAAGTATTAAGGTAAGATTACCGAAAACTGAATGTTTTACACGATATTTTGTATTTTATGTCAAAATACTGTAAATTTCAAGCCTTATAACTCGGAAAGTACTCAATGAAAAATAACTTAATTATAGTGTTTTGGAAAGCTCTCGAGATAAGCTACAAGAATATGCAATGAAAAATAGGGGGTTCCATTAAAAAAATTCAAGGTGACTTTGTCCTGACCTTGGCGACGCCATCCAAGGTCAAACTGATAAGATCAGTAAGTAGACCTTTTTCAACCTTACAACTTTTGTATGAAACATTTCTTTCTAAAATGCGTAGTTTCCGAGGTATTTAGGAGTTTCCATACTTATTCCTCACCCTGTATATATGTATATTATTATACATATTTATATTGTATATATTATTATACATATTATATAATGGTTATATTATTATTATAAATATATATTATTATAAATATATTATTATAAATATTATATAACCATTATATATATTATTATAAATATTATATAATGGTTATATAAAAAATTACATTTTAATGTAAATGGTGTTGCCACGGCCGCGACCACGGCCGCGACCACGTCCGCGACTTCTACCGGCTCGTGTCCAACGAGCAGTTCTATGTTTCACTGTAACAAAAAAACAAAAATTATTTAACAAATTTTATTATATTATCTATATATTATATTTATTATATTATCTATTATATTTATTATATTCATTATATTTATATTCATTATATATTTATATTAATTATATTTATACTATTTATTATATTATCTATTATTATATTCTTTATTTATTTTTATACTTACATTGTAGAGTATCTTTTGCGTGCTTTTGATGCTGCTCTGGCTGTGGCTCAGGCTGTGGCTCAAGCTGTGGCTCTGGCTGCGGCTCATCTCGTCGTCGCTCTACCTCTGGTTGCGGCTGTGACTCATTTTCTACCCGGTCTTTGTTATTAACGGCAACAGCAGCCGCCAATTGCCGTTGCAGTTCCGCTAATTCGACTTTTAACAAGTCGTTTACAGCCGCTAAATCGAGCTCGCCATTATAGCGATCCTGAAGAAATAAAAATTAATTATTTCTCGCTCTCTCGCTCTCTCTCTCTCTCTCTCTCTCTCTCTCTTTCTCTCTCTCTCTCTCTCTCTTTCTAACACACACACACACACACACACACTTCCTCACTCTCTCTTTCTGTGCGTGTGTTGTATGTATATATGTATGTATATGTATGTATATGTACACACTGCACAAGAATGTCTTACCACGAATCTATGCAGATATCGAAGTATATGGAAAATGCAAATATGTTCCGATACGTGCGTAAATTCGTACTCTCTTTCCCTGTGTGTGTGTGTGTGTGTGTGTGTGTGTGTGTGTGTGTGTGTGTGTGTGTGTGTGTGTGTGTGTACGAATATGTACACAATGCAACAGGAATGCCTTACCACGAATTTATGCATATCGGAGCATATGGAAAATGCTCCGATATCTGCAACAATATGTTCCGATACGTGCGTAAATTCGTATGTTATGTCATTCCCATTGCCGTGTGTACTTATAAATAAAAGTATTATAATACTTACGTCTTGCGAAGAATTATCTCTTGCGTCTTTAGTTTTGTTCGGCATGTTTGCAGTTGGGATTGTCCCGATTGCGCACATTACAGATCGGACACAGCGATATTTCCCGATCGGACACAGTCCCGATCGGACACAATCCCGATCGGACACAGTCCCGATCGGACACATTCCCAATCGGACACATTCCCGATCGGACACAGTCCCGATCGGACACAGTTCCGATCGGACACATACAGTTGCATTCGGACACAGTTCCGATCGGACACAGTCCCGATCGGACACAGTCCCGATCGGACACAGTCCCGATCGGACACAGTCCCGATCGGACACAGTCCCGATCGGGCCTGTGTCCGATCGAGCCTGTGTTTGATCGGAACTGTGTCCGATCGGGAAATTCCTTTGTGTCCGATTGGTACTGTGCGCAATCGGGACTCACTCTTTGCAGTTAACGAGTTCACTGTGAGATGAGACTGTGACATGAAACTGTAGAAGAGATGTATGAGGTAACCATGGTAACTGCATCAACTAAAGGCCTATTCAGACGAATTGGACAAATGTAGGCCTTTAGTTTAGATGCAGTTACTATGGTAATATCTTTTAGCGCCAGATTTTATAGATTTAATTTTATTAAAAGTAGATTTAACTGTAAATTTGTATAAATTTACAAGTTGAATTTTATTTAGATTATGTACAAATTGACAGTCATTCTTAATAAATTAATTTTTAAAAAAAGTCGTAAAGTAAATATATTGGAATGTGTATTTAGATTATGAATGTTAATAAAAATTTAAGTTACATTAAAATTTTAGTTTAATACAATGAGAAGATTAATAGTTGGCAATAGAAGTGTACATAACATAAAACGTTAAAACGGCCTGCCAACTATTAATCTTCTCATTGTATTAAACTAAAATTTTAATGTAACTTAAATTTTTATTAACATTCATAATCTAAATACACATTCCAATATATTTACTTTACAACTTTTTTTAAAAATTAATTTATTAAGAATGACTCAACTTGTACATAATCTAAATAATTTGTACATAATCTAAATAAAATTCAACTTGTAAATTTATACAAATTTACAGTTAAATCTACTTTTAATAAAATTAAATCTATAAAATCTGGCGCTAAAAGATATTACCATAGTAACTGCATGCGTGCATGAAACTATAGATAATAAATATAAATAAATATACGGATACAGATGTGATGGAAATAGATTTAAGAAAGAACAAACTTCTTCGAATTAATGATAACAACAATAATTAATGATTAATGACATCAAACAATAATAATTAATGATATCAAATTATTATTAATGTTACCGAATCCATTAGCAAATATATAAGTATTATACTTTGACGTATTAGGTTATTATAGTTACCGACGACGGTCGGTAATAATATAACTAAATACACAGTCGACTGCTCGAACCGTTTTTCGCACATGCGCATTGGAGACTTTGACGATGACCACGACGACGACGGAGACGTTTCTTAATGATAAATTTTAACATTGAGACTTTGCATCTTAATGTCTCTGTTTATAGATCATGTAGAGCGAAAATAATAACACTTTTCTTATATAAATCAAACCCAAGCTATCGATTAAGCCTATCAAAAATTCGATCGGTTCAGCGGTTATTGAGGTCTGATAATCTGAGATACTCTCAAATATCCGACTCGCGTAAAGATACCGGAGTGCCTCGCTGTTGCTGCGCGGTACTTGGCGCGAGACACTACCGTGTCTCTTGATATAAAATAAGGTACAAAAATTGCAGGACAATTGAAAATTTGGTGCGAGAATCTTCCCTGATAATTGGTGATTTGGCTCATATAAAAGATGTTCAGTAAAGATTGCCGACCGATTTTGCATTTTTAAAAATATATCATAATTAAAAAGTATTGTGTTAAAAAATAAATTATAAGTAAAAAACTTATATATATTTAGGATATTTAATTTTAGACCAAGGTGGGCTAAATGTGTGTTGCCTGTTTAATGGCTAGATCACGCAGGCTAGATATGTTACCTAGCCATTGACTAGCTCAGTATTAGCTATAATATATGAATAATTCTTTGCTATCTAGTACTTGTCTAGCCTCTGCACTGTAAATATTGGAATAGATGGCGCTGGAATCTTTGAAAAAATTAGCCAGCCGTTGTCTAGCCACTACTAGCTAAAAATTTGTTATGTCACATAACCTCACTTCGAATCTAACAAATTTTTAGCTAGTAGTGGCTAGACAACGGCTGGCTAATTTTTTCAAAGTTTCCAGCGCCATCTATTCCAATATTTACAGTGCAGGGGCTAGACAAGTACTAGATAGCGAAGAATTATTCATATATTATAGCTAATACTGAGCTAGTCAATGGCTAGGTAACATATCTAGTCTACGTGATCTAGCCATTAGCTGTAGAATAATTTGGCTAGATCAATTTCCACTCGGGAAGATCCTCTTCACGGCAGTCCAGTGAATCCTTCTTGGCTCCTGACAGAAACGACTAACAAGGTTCACGGCGTAGGCGATATCTGGTCTGGCATTCTGACTCGCATAGAGTAAGCTACCTATTGCTTCTCTGTATGGGACGTTTCTCATCTCCTCAGCTTCTGCACTGTCCATCGGCATCTGCTTCTTAGTGAGTTTTTGATTTGGATCGCATGGCGTTGATACTGGCTTACAATCGCGTATCCCGTACCTCTCCAGTACTCTACGGAGATAGGTTTCCTGGTCAAGATACAACTCTCCCGTTGTCTCGTTCCTTTGAATCCGGATACCCAGGAAGTGACGTGCTTCGCCAAGGTCCGTCATTCGAAATTGTTCGGACAGTCTGGCTTTGACTGCATTCATCATTGCGTCGTCATTGGTGAGGACAAACATGTCATCGACATAGATACCTAAAACTAATAAAAACTTTTAGTCTTACGATAACATATACAGGGGTCCACCTTGGATTGTTTTAATCCCATTTCCTTGAGGGCACGGCTTAACCTTTTGTTCCATGCCCTACCGCTTTGTTTGAGACCATACATGGCGTTTTTCAAACGCCATATTTTTCTGCTTTGATTTGGAATTTCTTTTGGAGGTTTTACATAGATTTCCCCCTCAAGATCTCCGTGCAGGTAAGCCGTGGTGACGTCCATTTGGTGCATTTTTAATCCGTATTTTACAGCTAGAGCACACAAAAACCTCACGGAAGTGTATCTTATCACTGGTGAATATGTTTCCTAATAATCTATTCCTTCTGTCTGATTGCATCCGCGTACGACGAGACGTGCTTTGTATCTTTCAATTTTTCCTGATGAGTCACGCTTTGTTCTAAACACCCATTTTGTGTCGAGAGCTTTTCTGTTCGGGGGTAAGTCCACTAACGTCCATGTCTCGTTCTTTTCCAGTGATTTTTTCTCCTCCTTTATGGCTCTTTTCCACAGATCACAGTTTGCTCCACAAATCGCGTCTTCAACTGTTTGCGACTTGTTATCTCTTGCAGCTGCCAGGTACGTTACGTAGTAACTCATGTTGATCAGCCTCCGGACTCGAGTGGATCTTTTCAGTCCTTCCGGCGTTAGATGGTCTGCTGCCTGTGGAAGTTGGTCGTCTTCTATTAACGTATCTTCGTCGCTTGTTAATCCATTTCCACCGCAGTCCGTCGCGTACTATGATTCCGACGTTTCTCTGACTGTATCTATTGAAGCATTCGACAGATCGCTTTCGTCCGACACTTCTTTGGCTTCATCTTTGTTATTTTCGTCCTCTCCATCGAACGTGATGTCAAATGTTCCTCTCATTTCCTCAGGTTCTCGCACTTTCTCTGAGCATACTTCCTCCAGAAAAACAACATCCCTGCGTTTAACCACACATTCCGTACGGAGGTCCATCAGTCGATATCCTTTGACGTTGTCTTCGTAGCCTACAAAAATCAACTCGTTTGCATTGGAATCCCATTTTTGCCATCGTTCCTTAGGTATCTGTGCCATTGCCTTGCACCCGAAGACCCTTAAGTGCTTTAAATTCGGACTTTGCCCGATCCACATTTCTTCTGGAGTCCTTCCATCGATTCCGCTGGCTGGTGATCTGTTGATTAGATAAACCGCCGTCGCCACCGCTTCTGCCCAATATTTTTTTGGTAATTCTGCGTCGAACATCATGCTCTTGGCCCTTTCAACGATGGTACGGTTCATTCTTTCTGCCAAACCGTTCTGCTCCGGACTATAGGGTACGGTTTGTTGGTGCCTGATCCCGGCCTTGCGATGAAAATTCTTCAATTCTCGGTTGACATACTCTCGGCCATTGTCGGTTCGGATGGATTTTATGGGTTTTCCGGTCTGCTTTTCCACGAAAGTCTTAAACTCCTCGATCGTGTCCCTGACTTGGCTTTTCTTTTCTAGAAAATACACAAAAACTTTACGAGAGAAATCATCAGTTTAAGTCATAAAATATTTTGAACCGCCGATTGAGGCCTCCTCCATAGGACCACACAGGTCGGAATATATAAGCTCGAGCATCTCTTTGGCACGTTTCCTATCCTTTTCGAGAAATGGTTTTCTCGTGATCTTTCCTTTGATGCATGATCTGCATGGCTTTTCTTCGAATCATCCCACGCTGATTCCTGTCGACCTCTTGCTTAGCTCCATGACGCTTCGGTAGTTTAGGTGGCCAAGTCTGCGATGCCAAAGTTCTGCAGTTGAATTCCCTGCCGTGTAGAAATTCTTCTCCGTTGCCACGTCGAGTTTATATATTCCGCCTTCCAATGACATCATTCCAAAGTTATTTCCCTCTTCGTCGCACACCTCATTGCTTTGTGGCGTGAAATGCACTGAAAGACCTTTTCTTACCATTTGGCTGACCGATAATAGGTTTACTGTACTATTCGGTACGTATAATGCGTTGCGCGCTATAACATCTTGTACTCCGCTGTGCGTTCGGACTTTCGGGTTCACGTCGCCGATCGACTCCGCCACTAACTGTTGATTATTCGCTGTCGTTATTTTCTCTGAACTTTTTCTTTAATTTTTCATTTCAACGTTTTTCGCCGTTAAATGAGTCGACGCGCATGAATCAACGTACCAGGTTTCGCCGTTTTGAACTTTCGAAGATAAAAACGCCCAATAAGCTTTCTTACCCTGTGCTGAGGTACCTTGACTAGTGGTTTGTTTACTTTTTCGTTCTTTTTGCTGCTCTCGCCTGTGACGGGTTGTTCCGACAAGTTTATCTTGCATTTGCTCGCGAAATGACCATAACCCTTGCACCGAAAGCATTGTAGTTTCTTCGGTTTGGCTTTCTTCGTGTAGAGTGCCGCGTTGCTGCTCGCGTTCTTGACACCTTTCACGTCTTCTTAACCTCCTGCAACAATTTGGTCTTTATCTATTCATTATATTTATATTCATTATATATTTATATTAATTATATTTATACTATTTATTATATTATCTATTATTATATTCTTTATTTATTTTTATACTTACATTGTAGAGTATCTTTTGCGTGCTTTTGATGCTGCTCTGGCTGTGGCTCAGGCTGTGGCTCAAGCTGTGGCTCTGGCTGCGGCTCATCTCGTCGTCGCTCTACCTCTGGTTGCGGCTGTGACTCATTTTCTACCCGGTCTTTGTTATTAACGGCAACAGCAGCCGCCAATTGCCGTTGCAGTTCCGCTAATTCGACTTTTAACAAGTCGTTTACAGCCGCTAAATCGAGCTCGCCATTATAGCGATCCTGAAGAAATAAAAATTAATTATTTCTCGCTCTCTCGCTCTCTCTCTCTCTCTCTCTCTCTCTCTCTTTCTCTCTCTCTCTCTCTCTCTTTCTAACACACACACACACACACACACACTTCCTCACTCTCTCTTTCTGTGCGTGTGTTGTATGTATATATGTATGTATATGTATGTATATGTACACACTGCACAAGAATGTCTTACCACGAATCTATGCAGATATCGAAGTATATGGAAAATGCAAATATGTTCCGATACGTGCGTAAATTCGTACTCTCTTTCCCTGTGTGTGTGTGTGTGTGTGTGTGTGTGTGTGTGTGTGTGTGTGTGTGTGTGTGTGTGTGTGTGTACGAATATGTACACAATGCAACAGGAATGCCTTACCACGAATTTATGCATATCGGAGCATATGGAAAATGCTCCGATATCTGCAACAATATGTTCCGATACGTGCGTAAATTCGTATGTTATGTCATTCCCATTGCCGTGTGTACTTATAAATAAAAGTATTATAATACTTACGTCTTGCGAAGAATTATCTCTTGCGTCTTTAGTTTTGTTCGGCATGTTTGCAGTTGGGATTGTCCCGATTGCGCACATTACAGATCGGACACAGCGATATTTCCCGATCGGACACAGTCCCGATCGGACACAATCCCGATCGGACACAGTCCCGATCGGACACATTCCCAATCGGACACATTCCCGATCGGACACAGTCCCGATCGGACACAGTCCCGATCGGGCCTGTGTCCGATCGAGCCTGTGTTTGATCGGAACTGTGTCCGATCGGGAAATTCCTTTGTGTCCGATTGGTACTGTGCGCAATCGGGACTCACTCTTTGCAGTTAACGAGTTCACTGTGAGATGAGACTGTGACATGAAACTGTAGAAGAGATGTATGAGGTAACCATGGTAACTGCATCAACTAAAGGCCTATTCAGACGAATTGGACAAATGTAGGCCTTTAGTTTAGATGCAGTTACTATGGTAATATCTTTTAGCGCCAGATTTTATAGATTTAATTTTATTAAAAGTAGATTTAACTGTAAATTTGTATAAATTTACAAGTTGAATTTTATTTAGATTATGTACAAATTGACAGTCATTCTTAATAAATTAATTTTTAAAAAAAGTCGTAAAGTAAATATATTGGAATGTGTATTTAGATTATGAATGTTAATAAAAATTTAAGTTACATTAAAATTTTAGTTTAATACAATGAGAAGATTAATAGTTGGCAATAGAAGTGTACATAACATAAAACGTTAAAACGGCCTGCCAACTATTAATCTTCTCATTGTATTAAACTAAAATTTTAATGTAACTTAAATTTTTATTAACATTCATAATCTAAATACACATTCCAATATATTTACTTTACAACTTTTTTTAAAAATTAATTTATTAAGAATGACTCAACTTGTACATAATCTAAATAATTTGTACATAATCTAAATAAAATTCAACTTGTAAATTTATACAAATTTACAGTTAAATCTACTTTTAATAAAATTAAATCTATAAAATCTGGCGCTAAAAGATATTACCATAGTAACTGCATGCGTGCATGAAACTATAGATAATAAATATAAATAAATATACGGATACAGATGTGATGGAAATAGATTTAAGAAAGAACAAACTTCTTCGAATTAATGATAACAACAATAATTAATGATTAATGACATCAAACAATAATAATTAATGATATCAAATTATTATTAATGTTACCGAATCCATTAGCAAATATATAAGTATTATACTTTGACGTATTAGGTTATTATAGTTACCGACGACGGTCGGTAATAATATAACTAAATACACAGTCGACTGCTCGAACCGTTTTTCGCACATGCGCATTGGAGACTTTGACGATGACCACGACGACGACGGAGACGTTTCTTAATGATAAATTTTAACATTGAGACTTTGCATCTTAATGTCTCTGTTTATAGATCATGTAGAGCGAAAATAATAACACTTTTCTTATATAAATCAAACCCAAGCTATCGATTAAGCCTATCAAAAATTCGATCGGTTCAGCGGTTATTGAGGTCTGATAATCTGAGATACTCTCAAATATCCGACTCGCGTAAAGATACCGGAGTGCCTCGCTGTTGCTGCGCGGTACTTGGCGCGAGACACTACCGTGTCTCTTGATATAAAATAAGGTACAAAAATTGCAGGACAATTGAAAATTTGGTGCGAGAATCTTCCCTGATAATTGGTGATTTGGCTCATATAAAAGATGTTCAGTAAAGATTGCCGACCGATTTTGCATTTTTAAAAATATATCATAATTAAAAAGTATTGTGTTAAAAAATAAATTATAAGTAAAAAACTTATATATATTTAGGATATTTAATTTTAGACCAAGGTGGGCTAAATGTGTGTTGCCTGTTTAATGGCTAGATCACGCAGGCTAGATATGTTACCTAGCCATTGACTAGCTCAGTATTAGCTATAATATATGAATAATTCTTTGCTATCTAGTACTTGTCTAGCCTCTGCACTGTAAATATTGGAATAGATGGCGCTGGAATCTTTGAAAAAATTAGCCAGCCGTTGTCTAGCCACTACTAGCTAAAAATTTGTTATGTCACATAACCTCACTTCGAATCTAACAAATTTTTAGCTAGTAGTGGCTAGACAACGGCTGGCTAATTTTTTCAAAGTTTCCAGCGCCATCTATTCCAATATTTACAGTGCAGGGGCTAGACAAGTACTAGATAGCGAAGAATTATTCATATATTATAGCTAATACTGAGCTAGTCAATGGCTAGGTAACATATCTAGTCTACGTGATCTAGCCATTAGCTGTAGAATAATTTGGCTAGATCAATTTCCACTCGGGAAGATCCTCTTCACGGCAGTCCAGTGAATCCTTCTTGGCTCCTGACAGAAACGACTAACAAGGTTCACGGCGTAGGCGATATCTGGTCTGGCATTCTGACTCGCATAGAGTAAGCTACCTATTGCTTCTCTGTATGGGACGTTTCTCATCTCCTCAGCTTCTGCACTGTCCATCGGCATCTGCTTCTTAGTGAGTTTTTGATTTGGATCGCATGGCGTTGATACTGGCTTACAATCGCGTATCCCGTACCTCTCCAGTACTCTACGGAGATAGGTTTCCTGGTCAAGATACAACTCTCCCGTTGTCTCGTTCCTTTGAATCCGGATACCCAGGAAGTGACGTGCTTCGCCAAGGTCCGTCATTCGAAATTGTTCGGACAGTCTGGCTTTGACTGCATTCATCATTGCGTCGTCATTGGTGAGGACAAACATGTCATCGACATAGATACCTAAAACTAATAAAAACTTTTAGTCTTACGATAACATATACAGGGGTCCACCTTGGATTGTTTTAATCCCATTTCCTTGAGGGCACGGCTTAACCTTTTGTTCCATGCCCTACCGCTTTGTTTGAGACCATACATGGCGTTTTTCAAACGCCATATTTTTCTGCTTTGATTTGGAATTTCTTTTGGAGGTTTTACATAGATTTCCCCCTCAAGATCTCCGTGCAGGTAAGCCGTGGTGACGTCCATTTGGTGCATTTTTAATCCGTATTTTACAGCTAGAGCACACAAAAACCTCACGGAAGTGTATCTTATCACTGGTGAATATGTTTCCTAATAATCTATTCCTTCTGTCTGATTGCATCCGCGTACGACGAGACGTGCTTTGTATCTTTCAATTTTTCCTGATGAGTCACGCTTTGTTCTAAACACCCATTTTGTGTCGAGAGCTTTTCTGTTCGGGGGTAAGTCCACTAACGTCCATGTCTCGTTCTTTTCCAGTGATTTTTTCTCCTCCTTTATGGCTCTTTTCCACAGATCACAGTTTGCTCCACAAATCGCGTCTTCAACTGTTTGCGACTTGTTATCTCTTGCAGCTGCCAGGTACGTTACGTAGTAACTCATGTTGATCAGCCTCCGGACTCGAGTGGATCTTTTCAGTCCTTCCGGCGTTAGATGGTCTGCTGCCTGTGGAAGTTGGTCGTCTTCTATTAACGTATCTTCGTCGCTTGTTAATCCATTTCCACCGCAGTCCGTCGCGTACTATGATTCCGACGTTTCTCTGACTGTATCTATTGAAGCATTCGACAGATCGCTTTCGTCCGACACTTCTTTGGCTTCATCTTTGTTATTTTCGTCCTCTCCATCGAACGTGATGTCAAATGTTCCTCTCATTTCCTCAGGTTCTCGCACTTTCTCTGAGCATACTTCCTCCAGAAAAACAACATCCCTGCGTTTAACCACACATTCCGTACGGAGGTCCATCAGTCGATATCCTTTGACGTTGTCTTCGTAGCCTACAAAAATCAACTCGTTTGCATTGGAATCCCATTTTTGCCATCGTTCCTTAGGTATCTGTGCCATTGCCTTGCACCCGAAGACCCTTAAGTGCTTTAAATTCGGACTTTGCCCGATCCACATTTCTTCTGGAGTCCTTCCATCGATTCCGCTGGCTGGTGATCTGTTGATTAGATAAACCGCCGTCGCCACCGCTTCTGCCCAATATTTTTTTGGTAATTCTGCGTCGAACATCATGCTCTTGGCCCTTTCAACGATGGTACGGTTCATTCTTTCTGCCAAACCGTTCTGCTCCGGACTATAGGGTACGGTTTGTTGGTGCCTGATCCCGGCCTTGCGATGAAAATTCTTCAATTCTCGGTTGACATACTCTCGGCCATTGTCGGTTCGGATGGATTTTATGGGTTTTCCGGTCTGCTTTTCCACGAAAGTCTTAAACTCCTCGATCGTGTCCCTGACTTGGCTTTTCTTTTCTAGAAAATACACAAAAACTTTACGAGAGAAATCATCAGTTTAAGTCATAAAATATTTTGAACCGCCGATTGAGGCCTCCTCCATAGGACCACACAGGTCGGAATATATAAGCTCGAGCATCTCTTTGGCACGTTTCCTATCCTTTTCGAGAAATGGTTTTCTCGTGAATATTTTGAACCGCCGATTGAGGCCTCCTCCATAGGACCACACAGGTCGGAATATATAAGCTCGAGCATCTCTTTGGCACGTTTCCTATCCTTTTCGAGAAATGGTTTTCTCGTGATCTTTCCTTTGATGCATGATCTGCATGGCTTTTCTTCGAATCATCCCACGCTGATTCCTGTCGACCTCTTGCTTAGCTCCATGACGCTTCGGTAGTTTAGGTGGCCAAGTCTGCGATGCCAAAGTTCTGCAGTTGAATTCCCTGCCGTGTAGAAATTCTTCTCCGTTGCCACGTCGAGTTTATATATTCCGCCTTCCAATGACATCATTCCAAAGTTATTTCCCTCTTCGTCGCACACCTCATTGCTTTGTGGCGTGAAATGCACTGAAAGACCTTTTCTTACCATTTGGCTGACCGATAATAGGTTTACTGTACTATTCGGTACGTATAATGCGTTGCGCGCTATAACATCTTGTACTCCGCTGTGCGTTCGGACTTTCGGGTTCACGTCGCCGATCGACTCCGCCACTAACTGTTGATTATTCGCTGTCGTTATTTTCTCTGAACTTTTTCTTTAATTTTTCATTTCAACGTTTTTCGCCGTTAAATGAGTCGACGCGCATGAATCAACGTACCAGGTTTCGCCGTTTTGAACTTTCGAAGATAAAAACGCCCAATAAGCTTTCTTACCCTGTGCTGAGGTACCTTGACTAGTGGTTTGTTTACTTTTTCGTTCTTTTTGCTGCTCTCGCCTGTGACGGGTTGTTCCGACAAGTTTATCTTGCATTTGCTCGCGAAATGACCATAACCCTTGCACCGAAAGCATTGTAGTTTCTTCGGTTTGGCTTTCTTCGTGTAGAGTGCCGCGTTGCTGCTCGCGTTCTTGACACCTTTCACGTCTTCTTAACCTCCTGCAACAATTTGGTCTTTATAAAATCCGCCATTATCGCCGTCCCCGAGTTCTCAAGGCCCATAATCATAGGGCGATATTCTTCTGGCAATCCAGCGAGTAGTAACGTCCCGATACAGTCATCTGGAACTCTTAAACCGATGCCGTTCAGCTTATGCGCCGTTTTAATTATTATATTTACGTATTCCTCGACACTTTTGCATTTGTCGAGTTGCGTAGTTACAAGAGTGCGCAACAGGTTAACCTTACGCGTTAAGCCTGAATCTTCGAACACAGCTTGAAGTTTTTCCCAAACTTCCTTCGCGGTAGTGCACTCCTCGACATGTACGTAATTTACGGGTTCTAACGACAAAATAATTCTGGTTTTTGCTTTAGTTACCTTTCTGGGATCGTCTACGTACTGTTGCGTTCCGATTACGCACCCCCACAGGTCGTCGTATTCTAACCACGTCGGCAGGGCAAACCTCCAGTCCTGGTAGTTCTCTCTTCCCTTTAGCTTTTCAATTAATTGAGGTCCTTGATTTGAAGAAGACATTTTCTTTCTAGGAATCCGAGTACGTTTACCTTTTAGGTCAGGTTAACGACACGTGATTTTTTTTCTTTATTCAGCTAAAAAAAAACTATTGCCGCAGTCCTTTGCTACAAATATTTTTTTGCACGTTTCTTTTATAGATTCTTCCACGATTCCCTGGGCCCATAACCTAATGGGGTAGGATTCTTGCGCAGGAAAGTAAAACGTGTTTCGTGTTAAGATAGTCAGAGAAAGTGTTTTATTTTATCGCATGACCCATGCGAAGAAGAAAATAAACAATCGATATATCGAAATATATAATCGCGGTTAATCGATCAGAAAACGGGAGTGGTACTCAATACATATGGACTTTTAAATAAAAATGAGTTTACTTTCTTAACAATTCCTATTCTTAATATTTTTTCTATTGTGCGCAGGGTTAAGTCTTTTATATAAGTTTTTTAAGTTTTTTTAATAATTTACCTCTCCTACTGGAATACCACTCCGTAGAAAAGAAAGTGGTAACCAAATGTAAAAATGTTGGTATCCATGGAGGGACACAAAACAATGACACAGTTGTACACAGCATTTTAGCTGTGTACGATTGTGTCGACTTGTGTACGTTGCTGGAAAGCACCCACTATCAGCAGAGAAATTAACATTGTCATTTGTAAAGAATCGTCTCTTGGAAGAGGAATAAAAAAGAAGTACTTCGAAACAAAAATTGAAGAATGAAAGTCAGCACAACATGGCATTTGCATCGTCAACTGGGAAAAGTACAGCGAAAAATCAAGAAAAGTTCAAGTTCAAATGCTACAACTGTGGAATTGTTGGTCACAAAAGGTCGGATTGTAAAAAATTACCGAAGAAGAATGATGCCAAAAATACAAATGCAGAAGCAAAAGCCGGTATCAAAAGAAGATTATTATTGTTTTCCAGTATTAAAAGGAAGCTTGGGAAATGGAAGTATCACCTGGTATTTGGATTCAGGAGCATCTGAACATCTAGTAAAAACTAAAAACCGATGAGTAATTAAAAAATGAAAAACTTTCAGAAACAAAAGTAAAAATCAAAAGTGCAAAGTCTGGACAGTTTCTAGTGGCGGAGAAGATTGGAGATGTGAAGATAAGAACAGTTGTTGCTGATCGTGAAATTCCTATTGTAATAAAATATGTATTATTTGTTCCAGGCCTTGAATTAAACTTGCTGTCTGTACGAAAGCTGGAAATGAATTTAAAGGTAGTTTTTGAAGGCTTAAAGGTAGTTTTTGAAGGCGGTAAAGGATAAATAATGAAAGGAAATCTGATTTTGGCAACTGCACTGAGAAATGATAAATTATATGAGCTACAACTTTCAGAAGACTCTACTCAAGCCTGTTGCATAAAAGATAGTAACGAAAAATTATGGCACAGACGTCTAGGACATATGAGTGTTGGAAATATGAAACTTTTAGATAAGATGGTGGATGGAGTAAGCTAAGATCCGAAAGATCTATTAGATGAAATTTGTCCTATTTGTGTGGAAGGAAAACAATCTTGTGTACCGCATAACAAAGAACATGTGAAGGCAAAACGTCCATTGCAGCTGATGCATAGCGATCTGTTCGGTCCTGTTAAGCCTGAATCTTATAACGGAAACCGATACGGTCTAGAATTTATAGATGACTTTACACATTTCTCTGTTGTTTATGCACTGAAAAGTAAAACAGAAGTCCTTAAATACTTTAAAATGTATGAAGCGATGGCAACAGCTCATTTCGACAAAAGAATTAGTCGTTTTCAATGCGACAATGGGCGCGAATATCTAACAAACGAAATTAAGGATTACTTCGAGAAGAAAGAAATTCAAATGGAATGTACGATTAGGTATACACCTCAGCAGAACGGTTTAGCCAAAAGAATGAACCGTACAATAATAGAGAAGGCACGTTGGATGTTACTGGAACTTAAGTTGGAAAAAGACATGTGGACAGAAGCAGTCTTAGCAGCTGTTTATTTGATAAATAGAAGTCCAACAAGAGTATTGAAAGGAAAAACCCCGACTGAACTATGGTATGAAGAAAAACCTAATCTGAAAAAGCTGAGAGTTTTTGGCAGTTTGATATACTTGCACTTGCCTAAAGAAATAAATTCAGGAAAATTGGATTCAAGAACCCTGAAGTGTATCTTTGTCGGTTACTGTCCAAATGGATATAGGTTGTGGAATCCTAAAGAAAACAAAATTCTTTATGGAAGCGACGTAGTTTTTGACGAATTAAAGAACATTCAGAATTTTGTGGAATATGGTTATCAAGAAGAAATTATAGGGAAAGAAGCTGAAGAAGACACAATAAATAAAAAAATCAAAACTCAGAAGAAAATCAAGAAAATAGTCAAGATGAAGAAACAAAAGAAAAAGTAGCGATGAGAAAAAGCGATAGAAAGAAAAATTTACCACGGCGTTTTGAAGATTATGTAATCTTGGCCTTAAATGCAGAACATTACGTTAAAGATCTTCCACAAACTGTACAAGAAATAAACCAAAGAGAGGACAAAGAAAAATGATATGAAGCAATAAAAGAAGAAATAAATTCGCTTGAAGAAATCGCACATGGACACTTATGGAACTACCTTCTGGAAGAAAGGCAATACAAAATAAATGGATCTTCAAAATAAAAAGAAATGAAGAAGAAGATGTCGACAGATACAAGGCCAGATTGGTGATAAAAGGCTGTTCACAACGGAAAGACTTCGATTATACTGAAACCTACGCGCTAGTTGCTAGGCTGACGACTGTAAGAGTGTTATTGTCAATATTCAATGAGAAGAAATTGTTTGCTGTTCAACTCGATGTTAAAAACGCATTTCTCACACGGAACCATCAATGAAGAGATATACATGGTACAGCCTGAAGGTTTCGTGGTAAATGACTCAAATCTTGTCTGTCATCTACATAAATCGTTGTATGGGTTGAAGCAGGCGTCTCGTGCGTGAAATAATCGTTTCAACACATTCATGAGAAAGGTTGGCTTTGTGAGATCAGAACATGATATGTGTCTGTAGACAAAAATTGTTCAAGAAAGTGAACTTTATTTGTTGCTTTATGTTGACGACATAATTCTGACTGGCAACAAAGAAAATAAGCTAAATTCGATTAAAAGGATGTTAAGTCTGGAATTTGATATGATTGATATGAGAAAGTTAAAAAGTTTCCTCGGCATAAAAATCGAAGTTAGACCGGATGGAATGTTTTTGAGTCAGAAGGTTTATACCGAAAATTTACTTAAACGATTTGGAATGGAAAACTAATCCCACACGAATACCACTATATACAGACTTCACAGAAGAAACTGAAGGAGGAAAAATCATCTCTGAAGAAAAGCCCTACAGAGAACTTGTTGGTTGTTTAAGTTATCTCATGTTAAATACGAGGCCAGACATTTGTGCAGCTATCAACTTCTATAGTCGTTTTTCAGAACAATGCAAATGAATCTCATTGGAATGGATTGAAGAGAATCTTACGCTATATACGTGAAACTGCGGATTTTGGTCTGTTCTTCAAGAAGACTGAAAAATATGTTTTGATCGGTTACGCAGACTCTGATTGGGCCGGTGACGCAAGTAGAAAATCAACTACTTTTTACTTATTTACTTATTTAAAGTTCATGGATCAACAGTACGTTGCGTAACCAAAAGGCAAACTTCGGTTGCGCTCTCGTCCACAGAAGCGGAGTACGTTGCACTAGTTATGGCTGCAGCTGAGTTTGTTTGGCTGAAAAATTTACTAAAAGACTTCCAAGTCGAAACAGGAATCGTCGTGATTTACGAAGATAATCAGTCGTGTATTCACCTGGTGCATAAGTACGAGCATCAAAGACTAAAACATATAGATGTAAAATACAACTTCATCAGAGACTTGGTGCTTACTCAAGAAATCAATATATTTCTACAAAAGAACAGATTGCCGATTGCTTTACGAAAGCCTTGCCAGCTTCACAGTTTGAAAAATTAAGAAGTTATATGAGAGTTGAAAAGGCATTAACTATAAATCTTCAAATTGAGGGGGGGTGTTGCAATACATGTGTTATGGGTGTAGCAATTTTATGTTTTAAAGTTTTTTTTTCTTCGCGTCTAATATAGGGACCTTAGTGCCATACTGGGGACTTTCTGTTTTTAAGGGTATAAGACATGTATTGGCGGCATAGTTAAGAACTCTCTTGTAGTCTAGTCTCCTCGATTGTAAAACGGCTCTCTATATATATATTTGTCTTACAATAAATACTTTTAACAAAAATAGTCCTGTTCATTGCTCACAAAACAACAAGTATAAATAATGATACACAACCTTTAATAAAAGAATATAGATTTCTATATTCTTTGCTTCAATTCTAATTTTATATTCTAATCTCAAATCTGAATGTGAGTGGTTTATCTTGTCATTTGGCAGTTTGTAATAATAAAGTGTACTATAAACAGAAGAGAGAAACAGAAGTTAACCTCGTTTTTACCTTATTTGTTTAAGCAAGAGTTTAATTTAAAAAAGTTATTTGTGATCATCAAAAATCATCATCAGTAAGAATTATAAGTTTTATATCATATTAAGTTTCATATTATAATAATTAATTAACTTTAATAATATTAATCTTTCAATATTGAAAAAGCAATACAAAGTATTTTTGTAAACTTATCATTTTGATTAAAACTAGTTCTTAATCAAATATTTTATGCATGTATAAATATTTTTTATTTTTTTAAAAATAATTAAAAAATTAATAGTAGAATCATTGTACATATTAAAATTTTTAACAACTAATAGCAATAATGACTACATACAAAAATTATTTAATAAGAATTTTAATTGTTAATTTTTTATTTTTCATGGGTTATTAGATTAACATGGAAGATTTAAATGACTTTTTAGAATTTATGGATATGGCAGAAGTTGCACATATAAAAATATCTAAGCTTTACATTCGAGATCACTCAAACCCTTTTAAATTCTTCTATGAGGAAGCATTCAAATAACGTTTCAAATTTAGTAAAGAAGCAATTATGTATTATATATTACCAATTATTGAAGACAACTTAGCAAAAGATAGTAACAGAGGTTTACCAGTACCACTTGTTTTGCAACTTCTTATGACTCTTCGATTTTATGCCACTGGCAACTATCAAGTAAATGAAATAAATATTAAAACAAGCATGAATTAAATTTTAATTAGATTTAAAGTGATTCTCAATGAAATTATAAATATCAGACTGTTACAGGTGACTTAAGAGGTTTTTCGCAACCCACTGTATGCAGATGTATTAAAGCAGTGTCGATAGCATTTGCAGAAAAACTTCATGAATATGTACAATTCCCTAAAACTCTAGAAGGTCAACGAAGTAACATCAAAAATTTTATGAAATAGCTGAATTCCCAAACGTTGCTGCTTGCATTGACGGAATTCTGATCAAAATCGCCAATCCTAACAAAGAAATTGGAGAAATTTTTCGCAGTAGAAAAGACTTATTTTCTTTAAATATTTTGGTAATTTTATACAATTATTTAAATTGCAACGAAAAATATTGTTGTGCACTGTACATGTATTTTTTATGTGTTTAGGCTGCTGCAGGACCAAGAGGAGAAATTTTGTATATTGATGTTCGACACCCGGGAAGCACTCATGACAGCACTTGCTTTGATCGCAGTGTCTTAAAACTGTTTTTCATGGAGAATAGGATAAAAGGTATAAATATAAAACAAAAACATTTTGAAAAAAAGTAAAACTTTAAAGCTACGTAAAATATGAATGTAATTATCACTTTATTTTTTTATTTTGTTGGTCTGCTTTTGGGTGATAATGGATATAGTTGTAATTATAACAAAAGTCATAAAAAAAACAAGAAATCTTATAGAAACAACATTTGGTCGTGGAAAAGAAAATTTTCTTGTTTAAAAAGGGGACTTTTAAACAAGTTAGATATTTTCATTGCTATCATTTGTGCTACAGCAGTTCTGTGGAACTTGCACATCCACATCAATTGCCCAAATAAAAATGTTTTAGTCGATGAAGTAGAGCCAGAGAATACAATATATTTAGATGCTGATTTGCTGATCCTCCTCGTAATATGAATGGATTGGATTATCGATTGCGCTTTATCATTCGACACTTTTTAAGATATTTATTTTATTGAAATAACTAACTGTGGTTAAAGCGTTAATATAGAATCAGTGTACAAATTATTTATTATTTTGATAAGATTTTCAAAAATATTTTTATAAAAATATTTGTAAAACATGATAATTAAATAAAATGACAATTTGTTATTGCAATTTTTAATTTTTATTTGTCCAAAACATTAATCATTTATTGAAAAGTATGAAAATAAAATGAACATTTTTAACATAAATAATAAAACAAAAATAATTAATTACAACATTTTTATATAATATATTACTTTCCTAAAAAGTATTTATTGCGTAAAAAAAGAATACGTTTTTTGTTTATCTCAAAAAGTAATGTAACA
Organism: Lasius platythorax; assembly: GCA_963971435.1. Lineage (NCBI taxonomy): Eukaryota > Metazoa > Arthropoda > Insecta > Hymenoptera > Formicidae > Lasius > Lasius platythorax. The sequence continues at coordinate 19,919,638 of OZ020537.1, forward strand.
TAACAAATACAATTTTGTACTAGAAAGAGAGAGAGAGAGAAAGGTCTTTTGTTTTTTCTATAACACTCAATCATTGTCATGTAAAAGATCAGTGATACGGTTGCCTCTTAATATTATTATAATTAACTGAATCAATTTCGTTAATGATTCAGATATCACTTTCAATTGCACTATACTTTGCTTTCCAATATTTAAGTTGTCCTTGCATCGCTTGCATTTCCAATTTTGCAACAGCTTTCATTTCATCCCAATACTCGCATTCCTTTCGAATAATTTTTAGCTTTTCTGTATGCAGCTCAGACTGCTGCTTCGTTGACTCTTCTAATTTTTGTATTCTCAAATCTTGCTCAATTTCCAAACCAGTCAGAAGTTTTCTCTTTTTATTTGATGGCTCCTCACTCAAATCTTTCATAAAAATAAAAAAAAATTATAAATTCTATATAAATGAAATAACAATTATAGGAAAAATATGTTAACTCAAAATTTTTGAATAAAATTTGTGTAGAAAATTTCTTACAGAAACACACTAATAATTGAAAGATAGGATAAGTTAAATTATTAAAATAAAATAATAAAGTTTTAAGAAAGCATTAAATTTTATGAAGATTGTTTCCTGTTAAATAAATTTTCTTTAAAAAAAGAATTTTGAGTTGTTATTGAGTTTCATTAAAGGAACGATATATTAATTCATACCTTTACACTTATTAAGTCGATTCTCTAAACCTTTATCACTTTTTGGTAAAATATTTTGAAGAGCATTCAGAGGCTTTCGTTGTACACTATTTCCTACAACAATAAAATACAAATGTTGCAATATTATTAGTACAAAATTTATTATTTTGAAACTAAATTATGCTACCATTTTGAAATTTATCATTTTTCAAAAGATAGAATAGAATTTTCTATCAAATTTCTAATACAAAATGTTTTCAATAAAATTACGCACACGCATGAATGCAATAAAATTACGCATCTGTTCATACACATGCATATATAATATTGTTAAACAAATGTTTAACCATAAATAATGCTGGGAGTACAATTAAAAAAATATCAGAAAGTATTGATAGTTCCTTGAGCAGACATTCTTCTAAGTCTAGTGCAGCTGGTAAGTGTGTATATTATATATGCATGTGTATGAACGGATACGTAATTTTATTGCATTCATGCGTGTGCGTAATTTTATTGAAAACATTTTGTATTAGAAATTTGATATAAAATTCTATTCTATCTTTTGAAAAATAATAAATTTGTTTAACAAGACTTCCTTTGAAACTGCATATATTTTATAAATAAAATTTCCTTCTTTAATGATCATAATCCATACTTGAAAAAAAAATACTTTTTTTACTTGAACCAGCACTGGCACTCAAATCAGCAGCAAAGTAGCAAGGTACATAATCATTTTCATTACTAATTTCATAGTAGTTTTCTCTTTTATATTTGTCAAAGTCTGCGTTATGTCATATTTCTTCTTCTTCAAATATATCTCGCATATCTTCCATGTTTCCTAAATCACCATCATATTTTTTTCAAATTTATAAAAAATACACTAGTAAAAAGTAAAAATTAAATAGAAAAAGAAAATTAATATTACTTTCAATTTCACTTGTTCTATCCCCTCGATTTTTTAACGTAAAATCAATTGTTGGGACAATACTGCGAACTCTTTCATGCATGTCTTCTTAATCATCATCAATCACTATTGGTGGACCACAACCAGTTCTTAATTGATGCAGTTTCCTTACTGAATCTGATCGTCTGCATCTATCAATGTAAAAATGTTTCATGTAGTATTATATATAATATTGAAGTTATAAAATTTTAAAAATTTGTCGAGAAACAAAAATATTTTTTTTATTTTTAATATATTGAAAAATAAGACCCAAGGGATATACTTTAATATATTTATTTTGAAAATATTATTATAATAAATTTACTCAAAATAAATTTCCTTAAGATAATTTTGAATCAATTCTTTACATATATCTAATGGAAGATTGCACAAAATAAGCATTGTTTATGTGATTAATTGATTCATGTGTCATGTACATAAACAGTTCTTATTAACCTACTTACATATATAGATTGTTAAAGCCCGGAAGCTATAACCATATTTTAATATAAGAAATACTGAAATCAAAAGAGCGTTGAGACCGCGCGGAATGCTTGCATAGCAATCCACGCGCGATCATCCGAAAAACTTGCGAAAGTGCAAGCGAAGAGTTTCGACTTTGAACTTGCTTCGCTTGCACTTGGACTTTGGCCGCTCACGAAAAACCCCGGAAATCGAAACTAATAAAAAGCCCGTCGCAGACGCGCGCCGGGCAGTCATTAATCAATTATTCAACCGAATATTACACGGGTCGCTAATCACACCAAAGTCGCGAGTTCAGATATACCGTAAGATTAACGCGAAGTGAATCGCGAACGAGATACGTTAACTAAGCGCAGAGTTACGAAGTCTAAATAAATCATACGCGAAGTGTATGTGGAAAAAAGGTGTTTATTGTAATAAAGACTATAATTGTGTAATCAAAACAAAAGTGATTCAGTACGGGTCCCATGACGCCCCGGAGTCCTCACTCTTAATCCGGCAACGATCCCGATTTCCTTGCACTCGCACCGCGAGGCATAAGAAAATTGGTGGCAGCGGTGGGATCTGCCGAAAGATCGTTACCGGACTCGTGACCTCTAAGACCTGTAACAAAACCAAGGTGGTGAAAACAGGCACGCCAGTGGAACAGCTGACGGACAAGGACAACAGACAGCACGGGAAAGCAGAGCAGTGAGAGAATCACGGCCAAGCAGCAGAAACCCGAGTAGGAACGCCAGTGTCCAAGGACCATCGCCGACCTACGACAACATCACGGACAACGCATCGACAGCGAGCGACGACCCGCCGTATCACCTGTCAATGCCGGGCCGCCAGCCGTATCAGCCGACGAGCGAGGAACCGCAGCGTAATCAGCCAGACAACGCGAAGCGTAAGGATGCGAGCCGTAGTACTGTAAGTCCGAATAATCTAATAATATCGCATGAAGTCGGAAGGCGCTAATGTACCGAGACCACCGATAGCGAATCGAACGTTACATAGCGAACCTGCACGACTAACGTTACGCGTACTTCGAGAACGACAAAATCTCGATAACATGCGTAGAGAGTTAAAAGCGCAACTCTTACGTGATAACAAAACCGAGAACGTCGCTAGCGAACACGACTTGCCATTCACTAGTGGCGACGATAGCGTATTAGCAAATAGAGCGATCCCGAAAATTCAATCCAACCTCGGAAAAGTACGTAGAAAACTAGACGCGTACTATTCTAGCGATAGCGATTCTGAACTACCAGCAAACGTAATAGTAGAACGCGAATTCCCTTTTTCTAGCTTCGACGAAAGCTTGTTCGTGAAACCCGAATCCGGCTCTGTTATCGCGAGTCAAAAGCAACCAAGACCGTGCGTCAGCCGAACTCCGAGCAACGTTTCACAACGCGGCGAATTTTTTCTAACATCATACGAAAGTAGTATTTTCGAGCGAATATAACGAAAACGAAAACATGTCGCTAATGTACACACCGCCAGTGAACGCGCCGAACGACGCCATTGAGCAAGAAATCGAACATCTTCGCGATAGCATATGGCACATCGACGAACGCGTCATAGTAGCTGACGTACACGAACCGCCCGCAAATCGCGATATAAATACGGTATTAAATACCTCACGCGAACAGAGGCGCGACCCGCACACCTTTAAGGAAAAGCGACACATAGGCCGTCAAGTTACATACGCACACGCCCACGACCGCGATACACGACACACAGAGTACAACACTAACAGAAACGATAACGCCCAAATCCTGGATGTACTAAATTTAATACGCTCAGATATACATGCATTAAGCACGCGAGTCACGCGAATAGAGAACGCGGAGACACACTCATACAACCGTCGAGAAAACGATAACGACGAGTATCGTATGACGTACGGACGGACCGAGCGCGATATAAGAAACCGATGTAATACCGCTCCGAATTTTATGTCACTAAAAGACGCCAGAATAATGATCCCGGAATTCGATGGAATTTCACGGAACGAATTACAAGAATTTTTAAATGCAAGTACTTACGCGATACAGAACATAAACTCCGAGGAAGAAGAATCTCTAGTACAAGCAATTTTATATACCAAGCTCAAGGGAAAAGCCATGCAAGATTTCGAGACGCGAGACATACAAACATACGACGAATTAAAGCAACAACCCGAAAAGTGTTACCAAAGCAGACAAATCACCGCGCATTTACAGTTCGAATTCAATTCCCTGAAACAAAAAACCACCGAATCAGCGCAGACATTCGGACAACGCGTCGATAAACTCGCGATAAAATTATACGACTCAATGATTGAGGGCGAAAATCATTCCGCCGCGCATAAACAAGCAATATTAGAGACAATACAAAAACAAGTATTATTAAACTTTCAACTCGGATTACACGACGACCTGAAAATCTTCGTCCGCTCGCAACGCTACAGAAAGCAATAACCAGCGCGAGCACGGAAGAAAAACTTATCGGGCCGACAACGACGCGAACACACAACTTTTCCAACCGGAATAAAGCCGAATCGCATCCTTCACGACAGAATCGAAGAACGACACCGCAATTCTATAAATGCGGGAAAACCGGACATTACCGGCGCGATTGCCGCAGCAGCAAATACGCGTTACCGAAACCGGATAAAACACGCGTTAACTCGGTCGAAAAATTTTGCAAGCACTGCAAAAAACGCGGACACAACCGCGACGAATGTTGGTCATTGAACGGACGACCGAAATCGAAGACGTCCGATCACGCGAAGCGCGACAATAATGATAAAAAATCGCACCACGAAAAAAGGAAAAGCGAAAGGAACTCCGACACCGAGCGTAGCAGCGACGAAGAGGAAGAACGCGAAGAAAAGAGTAAACAGACGGGCGCTCTCGAATATCAAGTGACACACATACGACGAACTTCGCGAGGAACAGCCAGACTAGATCTAATTACCCTACCGATCCGCGAAACCAAAAACGGCAAAATGAATATGCTATATGATTCCGGAGCTACTATCTCGTTAATAAAAGCTAAAGGGCGAGACCATAATCTACAAAGATAAAATTACTCTCGTCGGAATAACCGGACATAAGGCACGGACGATAGGTAAAATGTACGCGACAATCGACTTAGACGGTCGAAAAATAAAGCACGCGATCTACGTCATAAAGGACGATGTCCCGATGGAGTATGAAGGAATCTTAGGGGATCGATTTCCTCCGAAAACAACAAGTTTCATGCGACTACAAAATACGGGAACTCAAGATAGGAGACGCCGTATTAAAACTATTACCGTACGATAAAATCACATTAAAACCGCGCAGTGAAACCATAGCACAAGCCGCGACCGACCGCAACGAGATAGGCGTCATACGAGCGGAAAAAACTGCGTCAGGAATTTATATCGGACAATGCTTAATCGAGCCGAAGAACTACTCGTGTCCGATCAGCGTGATCAACATTACCGACGAGATAATCGAGATTCGCACGCCGTTAGTTAAGGTAGAAGATATAGACACAGACAACCTGCATGCAATCTATACGATACAATCAGAAAAAACGCGAAATTACTCGTCACGAAAAAACGAAATTTGACAACTATTACGGACCGACCATTTAAATGACGAAGAAAAACAAGCGATACAGAGGATATGCGATGAGTACAATGATATATTTCATTTGAACGGAGAACCACTATCCTGCACCGCGACCATAGAGCACGCGATAAGCACGCGCGCCGACACCGCACCGGTTAATATGAAACTGTATCGACTTCCCGAGAAGCATAAGGCGGAAGTAAATAAACAGGTACAAGAAATGTTAGAAGACGTAATAATCAGAACAAGCGCTAGTCAGTGGAACGCACCATTGCTAGTAGTGCCGAAAAAACCTGACGCATCCGGAAAACCGAAACTCCGCGTAGTAATAGACTTCCGACGATTGAATAATCTAACAATAAGCGACTCATTCCCGTTACCGAATATCACCGATATATTGAATCAACTAGGAAACGCCAAGTATTTTACCACGTTAGATCTGGCATCAGGGTATCACCAGATACCGATGGCAGAGCAAGATAAAAAGAAGACAGCCTTCTCAACCCCCTACGGGCATTACGAGTCCAATCGCATGCCGTTTGGATTAAGGAATGCACCAGCAACCTTCCAACAACTGATGAATTCGGTGCTGACAGGGATACAAGAGCTCAGATGTTAGTCTACCTCGACGACATCGTAATCTACGGATCCAATTTAGAGGATCATAACAAACGACTCACGGAAGTACTACGGAGATTACGGGAAAACAACTTAAGAGGATGTCGGAGTGACGGCCGAACTGCGACGGGTAGACGCCCTCATTTTAACGTAACTAAAAGTATCGGTAAATTACCAACGTTTATAGTTACGTTACCGACAGCACATTATCTACAGTAATTGCTTAGGGACATATATATTTTAAAAAGAGCAATATTTTAAAATAAGAAAAAAAAAGAGAATATTTTACAATTTTCTCTGAATATTGAATATATAGAATGGGCCCCTCCATCGCCCATTCCCGTGAAACGCAACCAATATATTTTTTTCGTTTATCCGATTTGTGAATACGATTTTTGCGATATTTTTTATCGATACTTTTTCGCAAATCTTATAATAGGCTTTTGAATACGATGATACATTTTTATCATCGATAGCAGTATATATATCGACATATTCGATATATATATATATATATATATATATATATATATATACATATATATATATATACATATGTATACACATAAATATATATTAATAATAATAAGAATAAATTATTAAATAATTTATATATATTAATATATTATATATATATGTATATATATGTATATATATAATTTACATACCTGAAAACTTGCCGTTGAGTAAAATCTTAAACATATTAATAATTGCAGAATAGGAGATATTGGCAAGCCTCGATTGTTTATTCTGGTAAGTCCTTCTTCTACTAAAGGTAAAATGCCAAACATTACTGAATTTTTGGAAAATCGAAATCTTCGTTTAAATTCCCATTCACTATAGAATTCAAAATGATTTTGATAATCACGAAGATATCGTTTAGGAGCACGCATCAGTATCTCTTCTACTTCCTCCTCATCACTTGAAAAATTTAATTCATGCATCTCCAGATTATTTAGATTTTCCATTGTTAAATGCTGGTTATATTAGTTTTGAATACAGCAATGTAAAAAATAAATACGTAGATCAGACAATCCTATTTACAAATGTAATTCACTTGATTTTTTGAAAAATCTGAAAACAATACCAATCATTAAGAGTTGAGTTATAACTGCACCTAATATATTATATTGTGTTAAATCATACTTAACATTGGCAAAAAATAGATATTAACTTTTAACTCCTCTTCTTTTTTTAAATCAATTGTATATATGTTTATTGCGCGGGATTAGAAATGATGTAAATAAATAAAATATTTCAGAATATTTCTTCTTTCCTGAGAATCCAAAGACAATGCCAAGATCAAGAGAAAACTTTCTAAAGAACTTTACCAGTGTTTAAGCAATGCAATTGTAAAATGTTCTATAAAACATTTGATTTTTAGTGTCCATTCTTTACAACAATCAATATGAATATTTTAAGTATATATTTACCTTAACGTCTTGTATGTAACAAGCAACTTGTCACTATATTTTCTTACCGCTATCAGATTTATCTTCTGGTAACCGTTTGTCAACTCGGGCTCTTTCTCCCCTTCTTTCGATTCTTTGCTAGACGCCTTTTTCTCCTCCTGGTTCGCGGCCTTCTTGTCTTTTTTGCCTTTAGCCGGCCTAGCTGGTTTATTTAATATACTATTATATTAAAATGGAAAGAAATTTTAAAGAATTCAACATTCTTACCTGTGTGTGCACATTTGTGATTATAAGAGCATGGCTAATGTAACACAAAAAGATGGTATAAAATTGCACCTTGAATCCAATATTTTCATTGGAGGAACTAACGGAAATATCACGGAAACAGCCGAATCGAGAATAAAAATCACCTTAAGAACGTCTTCATCGAAGTCTTCAGCGAAGTCGATCTCAAATCAAATAAGACTTACTTGAGCAAAATCTTCTTCGCGAAGATCGTCTTATTTTACGACTATGAAATCTGCTAACATTAAGACGGTCTGGATTGAATAAGATGAGTGGGATTCGATTGACCACGTTGCTTTTGACCACAGAACGCTCTGATAGGTAGACCTAGTAAAAAACCCTATACACCGGTCAATATAATTGGCTGTGGTCAAAAGCAACGTGGTCAAACGGGACGTTCCCAATAAGATTGCCTTGGTCAAGATCGTCTTAAGTGTGGACTTAAGGCTCGATTATAAATACGGGCCTAAATCGCTCAAACACTTGTAAGGCTATTTCCTTACTGTAAGCGTGCGTGAAGGAAGGAGATGGCGCAACAGTCGCACACAAGTTCTCCGATTAGCGGTGCGCGTCGCTCGAGCGATGACGTAACCGACCGTGATTGGTTGACGGTCGAAGGGGAGGGATAGCGGTCTCTCGGGCTTCGTTTCCGAGACGTCGAGGTGAACAGACGTGTTGCGCGACGGTGCCGTATTAATGGCGTGTTTCTCGCGATTCTAGTCGTAGTTTAATAGAGACTTGTAAAGAAGCTCGAGTAATATATTTTCTACTTTGATTCGCTGACCGACGTGTGATTATTACGCTTCCCGTACCTGTACGCATTCACCACATTTTTCCCTCCCATCCTGAACAACAGACCTGTTGGATTCTCACGAGCTAACCTCGTGATCTTTCCCTAAGTCTTACAGCCTTTCAGAAGTGGGATCATGTGCAAAGTTTCGGTTTCGCGTTTATAGTACGAGAGCTCGTTTTTGGGGTTCATCGTCTTTCCGATCGTACGTCGTCACCTCGTCGTCTTCGGTCGTCGCAGTGCTTTGTCTTCCGGCATAGCAATAGTCGGGTACTGTCTTTTGTTCGTCGACCGTTAGTCCGTCTACGTCTCGGTTTGTCGCGGGTGTTAACGTGGTCGCGAAGGGCAGTGTCTCGTTTTCGGTTTTGGCCCCGGAAGCTGTTGTCGCATTTGTTTTTCGCGGCACGTCGCAAATTCGCGGACCGCCATTTTGAACACGTGCTTCGAGACACGTTGCTCGCAGGCGAGCCGCCATATAGTCGTTGGTCGTCATCGTGGCGCGTTGCTGGAAGTGAACCGCCATTTTGTGCAGGCGTTCCCAAACTTATCGCCGTTTGGCGGGCTCACAGTTGTCGTCACTGATCGCCAAGTCCTTAGGGCCGATTTCCAATTGCTCATCAGGAGTGTTCGTCATGTCGCCGCCAGAGCGCTACGCAGAGATGGCATTGGAGGATCTCCGCGCGGAAGCGCGCATGTTCAAGCTCACGAACATTTCGGAGGACCGAGTGGGGTGCATCAAACTATTGACGTCCCATTTGGAGAAAAATGGGCCTTTTAGCGAGTTGCCTCGCCCGTCACGGTCAGCTGAAGAGGAGGAGCAGCTACCGGCTCAGTCTACGCCGGGCAGTCCTCACTCGGGTATATCAGAGCAAGATTTTTACACGGTTAGAAGAGGGCCAGCCGGCATGGAAAATTCTATCGGACACCTCTGTAACCTCTTATCGGAACAACTTAAATTGCAGAGTGAGGCCATGCGGCAACAACAGCAATTGCTGCAGCAAGTTTTAGCCTCCATGCCCGCCGATGGCTCATAGAGATCGCCCTTTAGAGGCACCTACGATTTCCAGTCATCAAAACCAGCCTTGTTCCAATAACTTTATGGGAATTGAAGGTACATCGGTGCCTGTAGGAGGTGCTGTTAAATTTCTCTCATCCAAAATCTTCATTTTTGGTGCTACCGAGGATGAAGATATCGAGTTGTGGATCGAGAAGATAGAAAGTGTCGCCGAAATACATAACCTGTCATCGGTGGTGATGCTGTCAGCTGCCGCTGCCAAACTTACAAAGGCGGCTCGCCGCTGGTTTGATCTGAGCTCAGGAGAAATAAACAAGTCGTGGCGTTGTTTTAAAGCAGCCATACTGGATCGTTTCAAGAGAAAGATTCTCTACGACGTTGTCAGGAGAAGAGCGGAGGCCAGAAAATGGAATCCAACCACGGAATCATTCCAGGATTACTTCATGGACAAGTTGGCACTCATGCGTAATCTGAAGTTAGAAGATGTCGATGCCATCCAGTTATTAATCGGTGGTATCAATGACATTTATGTCAAATGCATCGCATCCTTGTTGCGGGTAAACACCCTCAATCAATTCCTCAGGGAGATGCAGCACATTACCGCAAACTGTGGTGATTCTTTTAAAAAGTTCGCACCAGCTAACTACAAGTTTGAGAAATTCAAGAATAACAATCCTAAGTTCGCCAAGGGTAGCGATACCAATAACTCTGCGGCGAAGGGTGTTCAGAAGCAAAAGCCGGGTAGGCTTGACTCCCACTGCGTCTACTGCAGAGGTAAAGATCACGTCCAGAATGAGTGTTCCAAGTTGAAGGAGAAAGAGGCCGGCAAGCCTCCCCACACCACAGGACAGCCCACCGCAGTTGCAGTCGTCGAAACAGCCACCGATGGTGCAGCATCTTCAGTTGCGTGCGTTCAGGGTAACTCTAAAAAAATATCTTTCGCCGACCCCGTGGTCAAAGTCGTAAAAATAGGCTCAACCGTCTGTAGTAAAACAGCGTTAGTGGACACCGGAAGTCCGATTTCGTTTATCAATGCTTCAGCGTTTGAAGAGGTTTCCAAAGCGGATAATGTTTCTTTGAAATGTGTCGATAGAAATTATAAGTCGATTGACGGTCATTTTATAGATATTCTAGGAATCTGGTCTACCAGCATAGTTTTTGATCAATTACCGTGTCTTTCGGCTTTGGTTGATTTTCATATTTTTAAAAACGATTCCGTTTCCGCGGACGCGATCATAGGCCGCGACTTCCTCTCTAATTATAGAATTGACGTTTCAGTAAGAGCCGAAGAAGAAAAGGTTCAAATTAAACTTTTTTCGGAGATTGCTTTTGTTAACGATTTAGTGCAACCGGAAAATTGTCCGGATAGTTCGTTTACAGTCCCGCAACCTGATCTGGACCAGGTTTCCTATAAAAATCTGTTAACTGTTTTTCATGAAGTTAAAAACTCGGAGGAATCTCCTCGTGTGTGTGAAGTTGGCGTATCATTTTGTGGAAACTCATTATTTTTTGAGAGTTCTGGCTTTATTTTTAATAGTTTTAGCGTTCTATATGAGTTAAACAAATAGTTCCGGCCGTTAAAGCAAAAAAATCGCTTCGGACAAACTGAGTCGCCAACTTCACGCAGCGTCTCACTTTGTCCTACGACATTTTCCTTATCAGAAATTATCAGAAATCGAAAGATCTATAGTTCTACATGAGTTGTATGAAGAGTTATATCATTTTAAAGCAAAAAATAATAATTAAACTAAAATAAAGATAATCGGATACCTATATCTATAGATGTCAAAGTGAGACGCCAGTCGATTTTCAAGAGTTCTATTTTTTCTAAAACAGTTCTCGTAGAGTATTTGGCATGTACATAGCCTTTTCAAAGAGTTCTGATAATTAAGAAACTTAGAAATTTTTTAAAATAATTAATTAGCCCGAAAAATGCATATTTTCGGGTTTAAATGTGAGACGCCAGTAGATTTTCGATAGTTCTCCTTATTCTAAAGCAGTTCTCGAATAGTTCTGGGCATGTACATTGCATTTCTAAAGAGTTCTGATAACTAGGAAACTTAGAAATTTTTTAAAACAATTATATTGCCCGAATAATGCATATTTTCGAGGTAAAAGGTGAGACGCCAGTAGATTTTCAAGAGTTCTATTTTTTTCAAAATAGTTCTCGTATAGTATTTAACATGTACAATGCATTTCTAAAGAGTTCTGAATACTAGAACACTTAAAAATTTTTTAAAATAATTATTTTGCCCGAATAATGCATATTTTCGAGGTAAAAAGTGAGACGCCAGTAGATTTTCGATAGTTCTGCTTATTCTAAAGCAGTTCCTGAATAGTTCTGGGCATGTACATTGCATTTCTAAAGAGTTCTGATAACTAGAATACTTAGAAATTTTTTAAAATAATTAATTAGCCCGAAAAATGCATATTTTCGGGTTTAAATGTGAAACGCCAGTAGATTTTCGATAGTTCTGCTTATTCTAAAGCAGTTCTCGAATAGTTCTGGGCATGTACATTGCATTTCTAAAGAGTTCTGATAACTAGAACACTTAGAAATTTTTTAAAATAATTAATTAGCCAGAAAAAAGCATATTTTCGGGTTTAAATGTGAGACGCCAGTAGATTTTCGATAGTTCTGCTTATTCTTAAGCAGTTCTCGAATAGTTCTGGGCATGTACATTGCATTTCTAAAGAGTTCTGATAACTAGAACACTCAGAAATTTTTTAAAATAATTATTTTGCCCGAATAATGCATATTTTCGGGTTTAAATGTGAAACGCCAGTAGATTTTCGATAGTTCTGCTTATTCTAAAGCAGTTCTCGAATAGTTCTGGGCATGTCCATTGCATTTTTAAAGAGTTCTGATAACTAGAACACTTAGAAATTTTTTAAAATAATTATTTTCCCGAATAATACCTATTTTCGAGGTAAAAAGTGAGACGCCAGTAGATTTTCGATAGTTCTGCTTATTCTAAAGCAGTTCCTGAATAGTTCTAGGCATGTACATTGCATTTCTAAAGAGTTCTGATAACTAGAACACTCAGAAATTTTTTAAAATAATTATTTTGCCCGAATAATGCATATTTTCGAGGTAAAACGTGAGACGCCAAAAGATTTTCGATAGTTCTGCTTATTCTAAAGCAGTTCTCGAATAGTTCTGGGCATGTACATTGCATTTCTAAAGAGTCTTGATAACTAGAATACTTAGAAATTTTTTAAAATAATTAATTAGCCCGAAAAATGCATATTTTCGGGTTTAAATGTGAGACGCCAGTAGATTCTCGATAGTTCTGCTTATTCTAAAGCAGTTCTCGAATAGTTCTGGGCATGTACATTGCATTTCTAAAGAGTTCTGATAACTAGAACACTCAGAAATTTTTTAAAATAATTATTTTTCCCGAATAATGCATAATTTCGAGGTAACAGGTGAGTGAGACGCCAGTCGATTTTCAAGAGTTCTATTTTTTTTTAAATAGTTCTCGTATAGTATTTGGCATGTACAATGCATTTCTAAAGAGTTCTGATAACTAGAACACGTAGAAATTTTTTAAAATGATTATTTTTCCCGAATAATGCATATTTTCGAGGTAAAAGGTGAGACGCCAGTCGATTTTCAAGAGTTCTATTTTTTTTAAATAGTTCTCGTATAGTATTTAACATGTACATTGCATTTCTAAAGAGTTCTGATAACTAGAACACTCAGAAATTTTTTAAAATAATTATTTTGCCCGAATAATGCATATTTTCGAGGTAAAAGGTGAGACGCCAGTAGATTTTCGATAGTTCTGCTTATTCTAAAGCAGTTATCGAATAGTTCTGGGCATGTACATTGCATTTCTAAAGAGTTCTGATAACTAGAATACTTCGAAATTTTTTAGAATAATTATTTTGCTCGAATAATGCATATTTTCGAGGTAAAAGTTGAGACGCCAGTCGATTTTCAAGAGTTCTATTTTTTCTAAAACAGTTCTCGTATAGTATTTGGCATGTGCAATGCCTTTTCAAAGAGTTCTGATAATTAAAAAACTTAGAAATTAAAGGAAAAAAATTATTGTACCCCAAAAATGCTTATTTTCGCCTTTAAACGTGAGACGCCAATCGATTTTTAAGAGTTCTGCTTATTCTAAAGCAGTTCTCGTATAATTTTGGGCATATATATTGTTTTTCTAAAGAGTTCTGATAATTAAAATTCATAGAAATTTTTTTAAAAAATTATTATACCCAAAAGATTTATATTTTCAAACAAGTACTTTTTATCTCGTTCTTAGCATAATCCAGAACCACGGCGTGGACGTGACGAGATTTCGGTTCCTTTTTTTTGTTTTTTTTGTTTTTTTTTGTTTTTTGTTTTTTTTTTGTTTTTTATCTTATTTATTTGTGTTTTTTTCTACTGTATGCTTTATTTTTGTATACTTTTATGTCGTTTGTTTAACATATTTTTAAAATATAAAAAAAATAGATTATATACTTTATAATATTTAATTTTAAGTAATAAGTTATAATAAACTTAAAATGATAGGTTAAAATATTTTAATTTAATTTGATTTTGCGTATAATAGTACATGCGGCGTAATCGTGTATTTTGTCGGTGATATCTCTATACGTTTAGTTTTCAAATCGTCGTATTCGTACCAAGATATTCCCGTGAATAATAAAGCGACATAGTGTCGCATATTATTTAAATAATTTATGACACCTCTTAATACATATTTATTATTTTTTATAATAATAGTTTTGGCAATATTATTTAAATTGTATATATTTGATTTTATTTTAACAGTTTTTAAATAGTTGTTATCAGTTAAAATGCTTGTGTCGATCATTATTTGTGGTCCATAATTTTCATTGATCTCGTATGCATTATTGCATTTGACACATGTTTGTCTTAATGTCATTGTGTCATTTAGAGCATCTTGAATATTTTGAAGGCCTTTATTCAATAAAATATCAACATTAATACTCATAGCTGTAAATTTTCTCTCGTTAGAAATATTGCATACTTTGCATGTTTTAATTCTTGTGATACTTGGCAAAGAGACGGAAGTATACTCAGCTAAATGAGCAGCGTTGGACATTGCATCTAACGAATCGAAACGTCTGGTATATTTAGATGATTCGAATAATGTTGTCTCAATGAGAAAAGAGGCTCTTTCTACATATTCATTTTTACATATTTTTCCTACAGATGCAATTTTTAATGCCAGTTGCATAAAACGATCGTCAATTTTTTGTATGTTGTCTTTATATTGCACATGCATACCTATTATGTGTACTGTTATGTGAAGCAGAGCATCGAAGGCACATGTATTTCGAATCATTACATTTTTTCCTTGCAATTTTACCGGTTGGCATAAGTTTCCATTTTTTATTATAGGTATTATAATTAAATTATTTGACTCAACACTGTCCCATTCGGGAAATTTATCTAAATATGTTTTTTTTTTAATGCCATACTTTTTAGTATCTTTATTAACTAAGCCCATCCAATTTTCTTTATAATTTAAAGAATTATCCGAATTTTCAGATAAATCCGAAATTGCATAGACTGTTTCTTTATCATTCGAATTTTCAGATAAATCTGACATTACATTGACTTTTTCTTTATCATTATCCAAGTTTTTAGATAACTCCGATATTACAATGGCTTTTTCGTTATCATCGGAATTTTTCGTAGTAGATGTCATAGATTTATTTGTATTTTCATCAATCGACGTTGAATGCAAGAATGATACGTCGTTGATAGAAGACGCAGATTTCTGTAAATTCGGTTTGGGGGAAATTTGAGATTCTTGCTCCGCAGCAAAATCTAAACGCAATCTGCCATCAAGATATTTTAAATGATTAATCACTAATTTGTCCACTCTCATTGGAATACAACCCTTGAAAAGTCTACTTTTATATTCAGCGAAAATGGATTCCACTAAAGAAGACGTTGCTATTTCCATACCCGCTTTAAAATATGGACGCATAATACCAGTCCATAATGGTAAATTTTTAATCAAATCTTTAATTTTTTGGGCAGCTTTCGGATTATAAAAAGCATTAACAATGTTTCCATCGCGTGATTTTAATGCTAAAGTGTTAGCGTTTGTATATACTTCATTACTCCATTCTTGCCACGATAATGAAATTTCTTCGTAATCGAAGTCATCGGATATCGATGATATTTCATTCTTGATATCGTCAGATTCCTCGGTGTATACACCTTTAATGCAATCATTAATAGATTGCAAGCACGCCTGAGCTGGAACAGACGTGTTATCATCCGTGAAGCTTACTTCTTCACTTAGAGCTACAACGAGTAATGACGTTAAGAAAGAATTTAATTCTTCCACGGATTGCATTTTGTAAGCTTGAGATATGCATCTTAAATAAAATTGACGTACTTTTCGTGGCTGATGTCGTAAACATTCCCAATTGGCTATAATTTTTATGACATGGCTAACGTCTAATCTTAGATATGATGCAGGTAAAAATGTTTCTTTATTTTTTACGGCTATATCATAGCAACATTGCAGATAATGCTTTAGATCAGCGCAATCTGAAAATGCGCGAGCTAAAGTGACTAGCATTGCTTTACTATGATCCGTTACTGTTACAGATGGCACCGTAACACCGGCTCTTCGGATTTCAATTAAAAAATATGTTAAAAGGGCTGCATCCTGTTTCGTTGAAATCATTTGAAACACTGGAATACCCCGTTTATCTTTTGGAACGATCATGCATTGATATAAGAAAAGATGGGAGGATTTTGTTCCATCAGGTAAAATTAATGCCTTTGCTATGCTACCTGCAGCATCCATAGTGAAATAAGCATTTCTATTCCGATTAATTAACTTGTACATAGTCATTTGTTCTTTTGACCAATACATAACATAGAAAGGATCTAAGCCTATTGAATGTATCGAACCGGGCACTTTTGTGTATTTAAAAATTTGTAAATTTTTAATGGCGTCATGATTATTGTCGATGCCTAAACGATTATCTATTTCGCCCTGCTTAGCTTTGCGCAAAACTCGCGGCGAATACAAAATTGGCGGATTTTTATCGCCAAATTCCATGATTCGGTTAGCTTCTTCAATGCGCCAAATAGTCGCTTGTTTTTTCGCGTCCACTAAGTGACCGGCAATTTTTTGACGAAGAGATCCTTTCAAATGTCTTTTCTTAATGTGGACAATTTCTTTATCAAAATTAAATAAATTGCAATCAAAAATTGCATCCTGTCCATCATTTGGCTTTTTGTACATTCTTCCGCGTAATATTGCATTGCATTCTTTGCACACAGCATTGAATCGAACAAAAGATTTCGCATTGAGGCTTGGAAAAGCTGTTGCATTTTTAAACGTAAAAGCGCAAGGAATTTTTGTCTGCTCCCATATTTTTGCGGCAAATATATTAGACCATTCTCCCGGTTTGAGTTTTAAATAGCGACGATTGGTATATTTCTTTGCAACAGGCTTTATATCGTTCCAATTTTTTTCCGAGATAATTAATCGAAAATTTTTATTATCTTGTTCTCTTGAATGCTCAAACGAACTTACATTAGCAGATTTATCAATAATTTTTTCGG
>OZ020537.1:19937215-20023051 GCA_963971435.1 Lasius platythorax
AAAGAAGACGTTGCTATTTCCATACCCGCTTTAAAATATGGACGCATAATACCAGTCCATAATGGTAAATTTTTAATCAAATCTTTAATTTTTTGGGCAGCTTTCGGATTATAAAAAGCATTAACAATGTTTCCATCGCGTGATTTTAATGCTAAAGTGTTAGCGTTTGTATATACTTTCATTACTCCATTCTTGCCACGATAATGAAATTTCTTCGTAATCGAAGTCATCGGATATCGATGATATTTCATTCTTGATATCGTCAGATTCCTCGGTGTATACACCTTTAATGCAATCATTAATAGATTGCAAGCACGCCTGAGCTGGAACAGACGTGTTATCATCCGTGAAGCTTACTTCTTCACTTAGAGCTACAACGAGTAATGACGTTAAGAAAGAATTTAATTCTTCCACGGATTGCATTTTGTAAGCTTGAGATATGCATCTTAAATAAAATTGACGTACTTTTCGTGGCTGATGTCGTAAACATTCCCAATTGGCTATAATTTTTATGACATGGCTAACGTCTAATCTTAGATATGATGCAGGTAAAAATGTTTCTTTATTTTTTACGGCTATATCATAGCAACATTGCAGATAATGCTTTAGATCAGCGCAATCTGAAAATGCGCGAGCTAAAGTGACTAGCATTGCTTTACTATGATCCGTTACTGTTACAGATGGCACCGTAACACCGGCTCTTCGGATTTCAATTAAAAAATATGTTAAAAGGGCTGCATCCTGTTTCGTTGAAATCATTTGAAACACTGGAATACCCCGTTTATCTTTTGGAACGATCATGCATTGATATAAGAAAAGATGGGAGGATTTTGTTCCATCAGGTAAAATTAATGCCTTTGCTATGCTACCTGCAGCATCCATAGTGAAATAAGCATTTCTATTCCGATTAATTAACTTGTACATAGTCATTTGTTCTTTTGACCAATACATAACATAGAAAGGATCTAAGCCTATTGAATGTATCGAACCGGGCACTTTTGTGTATTTAAAAATTTGTAAATTTTTAATGGCGTCATGATTATTGTCGATGCCTAAACGATTATCTATTTCGCCCTGCTTAGCTTTGCGCAAAACTCGCGGCGAATACAAAATTGGCGGATTTTTATCGCCAAATTCCATGATTCGGTTAGCTTCTTCAATGCGCCAAATAGTCGCTTGTTTTTTCGCGTCCACTAAGTGACCGGCAATTTTTTGACGAAGAGATCCTTTCAAATGTCTTTTCTTAATGTGGACAATTTCTTTATCAAAATTAAATAAATTGCAATCAAAAATTGCATCCTGTCCATCATTTGGCTTTTTGTACATTCTTCCGCGTAATATTGCATTGCATTCTTTGCACACAGCATTGAATCGAACAAAAGATTTCGCATTGAGGCTTGGAAAAGCTGTTGCATTTTTAAACGTAAAAGCGCAAGGAATTTTTGTCTGCTCCCATATTTTTGCGGCAAATATATTAGACCATTCTCCCGGTTTGAGTTTTAAATAGCGACGATTGGTATATTTCTTTGCAACAGGCTTTATATCGTTCCAATTTTTTTCCGAGATAATTAATCGAAAATTTTTATTATCTTGTTCTCTTGAATGCTCAAACGAACTTA
This sequence comes from Lasius platythorax, assembly GCA_963971435.1. Lineage (NCBI taxonomy): Eukaryota > Metazoa > Arthropoda > Insecta > Hymenoptera > Formicidae > Lasius > Lasius platythorax. The sequence continues at coordinate 19,938,835 of OZ020537.1, forward strand.
CATTAGCAGATTTATCAATAATTTTTTCGGAAGATTTTTCAATAACTTTTTTCAAATTAAATGCTTCTAATACAGCAAAATATATAACGTCTTCTTCAGTGGAATCCATTTTCGCTGAATATAAAAGTAGACTTTTCAAGGGTTGTATTCCAATGAGAGTGGACAAATTAGTGATTAATCATTTAAAATATCTTGATGGCAGATTGCGTTTAGATTTTGCTGCGGAGCAAGAATCTCAAATTTCCCCCAAACCGAATTTACAGAAATCTGCGTCTTCTATCAACGACGTATCATTCTTGCATTCAACGTCGATTGATGAAAATACAAATAAATCTATGACATCTACTACGAAAAATTCCGATGATAACGAAAAAGCCATTGTAATATCGGAGTTATCTAAAAACTTGGATAATGATAAAGAAAAAGTCAATGTAATGTCAGATTTATCTGAAAATTCGAATGATAAAGAAACAGTCTATGCAATTTCGGATTTATCTGAAAATTCGGATAATTCTTTAAATTATAAAGAAAATTGGATGGGCTTAGTTAATAAAGATACTAAAAAGTATGGCATTAAAAAAAAAACATATTTAGATAAATTTCCCGAATGGGACAGTGTTGAGTCAAATAATTTAATTATAATACCTATAATAAAAAATGGAAACTTATGCCAACCGGTAAAATTGCAAGGAAAAAATGTAATGATTCGAAATACATGTGCCTTCGATGCTCTGCTTCACATAACAGTACACATAATAGGTATGCATGTGCAATATAAAGACAACATACAAAAAATTGACGATCGTTTTATGCAACTGGCATTAAAAATTGCATCTGTAGGAAAAATATGTAAAAATGAATATGTAGAAAGAGCCTCTTTTCTCATTGAGACAACATTATTCGAATCATCTAAATATACCAGACGTTTCGATTCGTTAGATGCAATGTCCAACGCTGCTCATTTAGCTGAGTATACTTCCGTCTCTTTGCCAAGTATCACAAGAATTAAAACATGCAAAGTATGCAATATTTCTAACGAGAGAAAATTTACAGCTATGAGTATTAATGTTGATATTTTATTGAATAAAGGCCTTCAAAATATTCAAGATGCTCTAAATGACACAATGACATTAAGACAAACATGTGTCAAATGCAATAATGCATACGAGATCAATGAAAATTATGGACCACAAATAATGATCGACACAAGCATTTTAACTGATAACAACTATTTAAAAACTGTTAAAATAAAATCAAATATATACAATTTAAATAATATTGCCAAAACTATTATTATAAAAAATAATAAATATGTATTAAGAGGTGTCATAAATTATTTAAATAATATGCGACACTATGTCGCTTTATTATTCACGGGAATATCTTGGTACGAATACGACGATTTGAAAACTAAACGTATAGAGATATCACCGACAAAATACACGATTACGCCGCATGTACTATTATACGCAAAATCAAATTAAATTAAAATATTTTAACCTATCATTTTAAGTTTATTATAACTTATTACTTAAAATTAAATATTATAAAGTATATAATCTATTTTTTTTATATTTTAAAAATATGTTAAACAAACGACATAAAAGTATACAAGAGAACTGTTTTAGAAAAAATAGAACTCTTGAAAATCGACTGGCGTCTCAACTTTTACCTCGAAAATATGCATTATTCGAGCAAAATAATTATTCTAAAAAATTTCGAAGTATTCTAGTTATCAGAACTCTTTAGAAATGCAATGTACATGCCCAGAACTATTCGAGAACTGCTTTAGAATAAGCAGAACTATCGAAAATCTTTTGGCGTCTCACGTTTTACCTCGAAAATATGCATTATTCGGGCAAAATAATTATTTTAAAAAATTTCTGAGTGTTCTAGTTATCAGAACTCTTTATAAATGCAATGTACATGCCCAGAACTATTCAAGAACTGCTTTAGAATAAGCAGAACTATCGAAAATCTACTGGCGTCTCACTTTTTACCTCGAAAATATGCATTATTCGGGAAAATAATTATTTTAAAAAATTTCTAAGTGTTCTAGTTATCAGAACTCTTTGGAAATGCATTGTGCATGTTAAATACTATACGAGAATTATTTTAAAAAAAATAGAACTTTTGAAAATCGACTGGCGTCTTACCTTTTACCTCGAAAATATGCATTATTCGGGCAAAATAATTATTTTAAAAAATTTCTAAGTGTTCTAGTTATCAGAACTCTTTAAAAATGCATTGTACATGTTAAATACTATACGAGAACTATTTTTAAAAAAAATAGAACTCTTGAAAATCGACTGGCGTCTCACCTATTACCTCGAAAATATGCATTATTCGGGCAAAATAATTATTTTAAAAAATTTCTAAGTGTTCTAGTTATCAGAAATCTTTAGAAATGCAATGTACATGCCCAGAACTATTCGAGAACTGCTTTAGAATAAGGAGGACTATCGAAAATCTATTGGCGTCTCACCTGTTACCTCGAAAATATGCATTATTCGGGCAAAATAATTATTTTAAAAAATTTCTGAGTGTTCTAGTTATCAGAACTCTTTAGAAAGACATTGTACATGCCCAGAACTATTCGAGAACTGCTTTAGAATAAGCAGAACTATCGAAAATCTACTGGCGTCTCACATTTAAACCCGAAAATATGCTTTTTTCGGGCTAATTAATTATTTTAAAAAATTTCTGAGTGTTCTAGTTATCAGAACTCTTTAGAAATGCAATGTACATGCCCAGAACTATTCAAGAACTGCTTTAGAATAAGCAGAACTATCGAAAATCTTTTGGCGTCTCACGTTTTACCTCGAAAATATGCATTATTCGGGCAAAATAATTATTTTAAAAAATTTCTAAGTGTTCTAGTTATCAGAAATCTTTAGAAATGCAATGTACATGCCCAGAACTATTCGAGAACTGCTTTAGAATAAGGAGGACTATCGAAATTCTATTGTCGTCTCACCTGTTACCTCGAAAATATGCATTATTCGGGCAAAATAATTATTTTAAAAAATTTCTGAGTGTTCTAGTTATCAGAACTCTTTAGAAAGACATTGTACATGCCCAGAACTATTCGAGAACTGCTTTAGAATAAGCAGAACTATCGAAAATCTACTGGCGTCTCACATTTAAACCCGAAAATATGCTTTTTTCGGGCTAATTAATTATTTTAAAAAATTTCTAAGTATTCTAGTTATCAGAACTCTTCAGAAATGCAATGTACATGCCCAGAACTATTCGAGAACTGCGTTAGAATAAGCAGAACTATCGAAAATCTACTGGCGTCTCACCTTTTACTTCGAAAATATGCATTATTCGGGCAAAATAATTATTTTAAAAAATTTCTGAGTGTTCTAGTTATCAGAACTCTTTAGAAATGCAATGTACATGTTAAATACTATACGAGAACTATTTTAAAAAAATAGAACTTTTGAAAATCGACTGGCGTCTCACCTTTTACCTCGAAAATATGCATTATTCGGGCAAAATAATTATTTTAAAAAATTTCTAAGTGTTCTAGTATTCAGAACTCTTTAGAAATGCATTGTACATGTTAAATACTATACGAGAACTATTTAAAAAAAAATAGAACTCTTGAAAATCTACTGGTGTCTCACCTTTTACCTCGAAAATATGCATTATTCGGGCAATATAATTGTTTTAAAAAATTTCTAAGTTTTCTAGTTATCAGAACTCTTTAGAAATGCAATGTACATGCCCAGAACTATTCGAGAACTGCTTTAGAATAAGGAGGACTATCGAAATTCTATTGTCGTCTCACCTGTTACCTCGAAAATATGCATTATTCGGGCAAAATAATTATTTTAAAAAATTTCTGAGTGTTCTAGTTATCAGAACTCTTTAGAAAGACATTGTACATGCCCAGAACTATTCGAGAACTGCTTTAGAATAAGCAGAACTATCGAAAATCTACTGGCGTCTCACATTTAAACCCGAAAATATGCTTTTTTCGGGCTAATTAATTATTTTAAAAAATTTCTAAGTATTCTAGTTATCAGAACTCTTCAGAAATGCAATGTACATGCCCAGAACTATTCGAGAACTGCGTTAGAATAAGCAGAACTATCGAAAATCTACTGGCGTCTCACCTTTTACTTCGAAAATATGCATTATTCGGGCAAAATAATTATTTTAAAAAATTTCTGAGTGTTCTAGTTATCAGAACTCTTTAGAAATGCAATGTACATGTTAAATACTATACGAGAACTATTTAAAAAAAATAGAACTTTTGAAAATCGACTGGCGTCTCACCTTTTACCTCGAAAATATGCATTATTCGGGCAAAATAATTATTTTAAAAAATTTTTAAGTGTTCTAGTATTCAGAACTCTTTAGAAATGCATTGTACATGTTAAATACTATACGAGAACTATTTAAAAAAAAATAGAACTCTTGAAAATCTACTGGTGTCTCACCTTTTACCTCGAAAATATGCATTATTCGGGCAATATAATTGTTTTAAAAAATTTCTAAGTTTTCTAGTTATCAGAACTCTTTAGAAATGCAATGTACATGCCCAGAACTATTCGAGAACTGCTTTAGAATAAGGAGAACTATCGAAAATCTACTGGCGTCTCACATTTAAACCCGAAAATATGCATTTTTCGGGCTAATTAATTATTTTAAAAAATTTCTAAGTTTCTTAATTATCAGAACTCTTTGAAAAGGCTATGTACATGCCAAATACTATACGAGAACTGTTTTAGAAAAAATAGAACTCTTGAAAATCGACTGGCGTCTCACTTCGACATCTATAGATATAGGTATCCGATTATCTTTATTTTAGTTTAATTATTATTTTTTGCTTTAAAATGATAGAACTCTTCATAGAACTCATGTAGAACTATAGATCTTTCGATTTCTGATAATTTCTGATAAGGAAAATGTCGTAGGACAAAGTGAGACGCTGCGTGAAGTTGGCGTCTCAGTTTGTCCGAAGCGATTTTTTTGCTTTAACGGCCGGAACTATTTGTTTAACTCATATAGAACTCTAGAACTATTAAAAATAAAGCCAGAATTCTCAAAAAATAATGAGTTTCCACGAAATGATACGCCAACTTCACACACACTATCTCCTCCGCAGCAAGATTATTTGGTTTCTATATCCTTAAAGGATGAATCGGTTTTCGCCTTTGCCCCGCGGCGTTTCGCGTGGTCCGAACGCATTAAGATTAGGGAGATCACAGACGATTTACTCGATCGCGGTATAATTAAGCCGAGTACGTCACCCTATTGCACCAGGGTAGTACCCGTAAGAAAAAAAAGCGGATCTATTCGGTTGTGCGTGGATTTGCGTTCTCTCAATAGCAGGGTCATAAAACAAAAATATCCTTTTCCACTTATCGAGGATTGTTTGTCACGCCTGAGCGATAGATCGGTTTTCACGTTATTGGACCTCAAAGATAGATTCTATAATATAAAACTTCATCCAGAAGTTACTAAGTATTTCGCTTTCGCTACACCGGATGGGCAGTATGAGTACACGAGATTAATTTTCGGGTACTGTGAGGCTCCTGCCGAGTTTCAAAAGCGTTTAATTCAGATTCTGCGTCATTTAATCAGAGATGATAATATCGTAGTGTATATTGACGACATCCTTATTCCATCTTCGTCCGTTACTGAAAACTTATCTATGCTCAAACTAGTTCTCATAGAACTCAAGAAGCATAACTTCCAAGTAAACTATAATAAATGTTTACACAATAATTAATTTCGATTGATAATAAATGTTTGTTTTTAAAAACAACAATCGAGTATCTAGGGTGTATCATAACGCCAAATGGCATTACTTTAAGTTCACGACATATAGAGGCGGTCAAGAACTTCCCAGTTCCTAAAAAAGTCGTCCAAATACAACGTTTCCTTGAACTCACGAATTATTTTGTAACGAAGCGCTTTTAGCGCTTGTTACGAATTGCCTCTCGGGCCGAACATCAGCCCGATAAATGAGGCCTGGCGCCTATGGCGCCCCTAAACGCCGTCACCAGTGTAGTGGCCCCACCGCGGGGCCATCCCCCCACGCCGGAGCGCGGGAGTGGGAGCCGGCCGCCGGGTATATAACGCGGCCCGGCAGACGCTACGACACCAGTCCCGATCCCGCATCCAGACTATCCAGTTCCACCGCGACGACCAGACAGCGAGCGTACTGGTTGTAAAGCCGAGTGTTCTCGGTTACTGGCCAGCATCCTGTGCCTCCGCTCTAGCGACCAGGCAACGAGCGTACTCGTTGTAAGGCCGAGTGTTCTCGGCCGCTGGCCCAGCTTCTTGCGCCTCCGCTTTCGAAACCAGGCAACGAGCGTACTCGTTGTAAGGCCGAGTGTTCTCGGCCGCTGGCCCAGCTCCTTGCCCCTCCGCTTTCGAAATCAGGCAACGAGCGTACTCGTTGTAAGGCCGAGTGTTCTCGGTCGCTGACCTAGCTTCTCGCCCCTCCGCTTTCGAAATCAGGCAACGAGCGTACTCGTTGTAAGGCCGAGCCTTCTCGGTCGCTGACCTAGCTTTAGTACTTGCGCTTTAGGGACCAGACGACGAGCGTACTCGTCGTAAGGCTGAGAGCCCTCGGTCACTGGCCCTTAGTTATAAGGCACGCTGTACATACCGTCTAGTTAGTAAGACCGCGATGTAAATACCGTTTGTTCTGAGTAAGCTTAATATCCCTCCACTATTGCTTTGTAAAGTTGCGTTGACTTGATTACCGCTTTGTATCCACGCACTGCACGCCTGCCTGCAGACTCTCATTAAATTCGATATCGCTTAGCGGCTATCTGCACGCTACACACACTCTTGCATGTAACCCCGCGCTAATCTAGCACCGCTTTATAACTACGCATTGCATGTGAACTTGCGCTTCACCTACTGCAAGATACTAGCAGTAGGTGAAGCGCAAGTTCACATGCAATGCGTAGTTATAAAGCGGTGCTAGATTAGCGCGGGGTTACATGCAAGAGTGTGTGTAGCGTGCAGATAGCCGCTAAGCGATATCGAATTTAGTGAGAGTTTGCAGGCAGGCGTGCAGTGCGTGGATACAAAGCGGTAATCAAGTCAACGCAACTTTACAAAGCAATAGTGGAGGGATATTCAGCTTACTCAGAACAAACGGTATTTACATTTCTCCCGAACCCTGACACCGGCGAGCCGATCCGAGGCGTCAGGAAAGACGAACCGTTACAATTTTCGTAAAATCAAGGACTACGCCTCCAAGGCTAGGCCTTTACACAACCTTCTCAAAAAGTCTTCCACTTTCGATTTTAATGACAGCTGTCTTCAGGCTTTTAATACTCTTAAAAGCGAACTGATCTCTTCCCCGGTATTAAGTATTTACAATCCGTTTCTGGATACGGAGATTCACACAGACGCAGGCGCGGTCGCGATAGCGGGTATTCTGCTTCAAAAACAAAAGTCGGGTCAATGGTCGCCGACTGCATACTTTAGTCAAGCTACCAACCACGCCGAATCCAATTACCACAGCTTCGAGCTGGAGATGCTGGCCATTGTAAAATCCATCGAAAGGTTTCATATTTATTTATATAGGTTACAGTTCACGGTGGTTACGGATTGCCATGCACTAGTACACGCGGTCAACAAAGCCAACATAAATCCGCGAATAGCTCGTTGGATTCTCAAGTTGCAAAACTACAAATTTAATATTATTCATAGAAATGGGAAAAATGGCACACATTGATGCGCTCACTCGCGTTGTCAACTTGGTTGAAGCTTTGCCTCTTGAAAAAGAGCTCGAGTATCGACAGATGCAGGACCCCCGATTAAAATTTATTGCCAGAGATTTAGAGTTTGAGAGTCACGAAAAATTAGATTTGATAGAAGGTCTTGTTTTTCGTAGAGGAGTTGATAAACCACGTTTCGTGATTTCCGAGTCCATGGTTACAAATATTATACGCGTCTATCACGATGAGATGGCCCACTGTGGGGTAAAAAAAACCGTCCGGGGCATAAGTGAAAACTACTGGTTCCCGTCGCTCCGAAAAAGGGTACAAAATTACATTGATAATTGTCTAGTCTGTCTAACGGCTAACTTTTCCTCAAACTCTCGTGAGGGCGAAATGCAGACGACAGAGTCTTCTAAGTATCCTTTTATGATTATGCATGCGGATCATTTTGGCCCTAACTCAGAATCTGTTGAAGGATTTTGTAACGTTGCTCTTTCGCGAGTTTCGCTCGGATTCGCTCGGATTCGCTCGGTCGGGATCAGGGCTCGTGAAAGGGTTTAGCAAGACAGCAGACGTGATGTAAATTAAAAAAGAAGATTTATTTAAAATAAATGGTAGAGTGCATGTACATGTGTGAATCGTGAATATTTACAGATGCTTGAATCGGTGTGTGTAAGGTGCATGTGTACAAAGTTTCGGTGTGTGTGCGTGTATAAATGTGTAGGCGGTGTGTGTAGATATATCCGGTGCATGCGTGTGTATGCAGGTATGTACGGTGCGTTGTATAACGTTTCGGTGTGTGTGTGCGTGTATAAATGTATATATAGTGCGTGTATATGGATTCGGTATGTCGGTATATAAATGTATATTCGGTGTGTGTATGACGGTTTAAAGTCCCGTCGTGTTTATCGTCGCGTCAGCTGTTCGGGCGCGCGGGACGCGGGCGTGCGCGGGGCGCGAGAGCGCGTGAGGCACGAGAGCGCGTGAGAGCGCGGGGCGCGAGAGAGTGCGAGGCGCGAACGTATTGTTCGGCGCGGGCGCGGTTTGGTTCTCGGTCGCGTATTTTATTCGTGCTTTGGTGGTAGGATGCACTGGGATGCAACGCTTGACGAGATCGCTCGTCGGCGGCAGAGATCCCTCTACCCGCTGAGTTGTTAAGATCGTTGCAGGTGTTTTGTCGAATCTTTATCGAAATCGTCGAGATCTCTCGACAGAGACTGAGTTCGCTCAACCTCGGTATTTTCGGTTTAGGTTTGTTAGGAAAACTCTTTCGCAAGATGTGCCGCGATCACACGGCGGAGACTGAGTTCGCTCAACCTCTTTTCCTCTTGTCGAGAGCGTGTTCGGGATCGGATGCCAGGTACTATACGAGTACTTTAGCGAGATCTGGAACGGAGTGTCTTTCTCGGTGTCGGATCGCCCTTTTTATACCGAAAAATTACCCGTTCGGGTAATTTCGGCGAGATTCGTTGGGCCCGATTTGTTTCGCTTAATACGAGTAATTATCGCCGAGTTATTTTGGCGGCGTTCGGGTGGTGCGGCAGGGACCGTTGCTCGGCGGTTTCCGTCAGGATTCGGAGCGGTTCAGAAGCGCCGAGACAACGGCCCTGGCTTTAGGCGACGGCGGCCGTATGATGGCTCGATTCGGTCGCGATATTAAGTTAATTAAAAAGGGCGCATAGCGCCGCTGCATTTGCCCGGCTGGTGTTCGCCGGGCGGCAGCCTTCCGGCGCACTATGGAGTATTTGCTCCAAAAAGCTGGCCAAAAGTCCTTTTTTAAAATTTTGCCCTAGGTTTAAAAATTGTGGTAAATAATTAAGTTAAACATATGGGCTATAGAGGGCGCATAATGTTCCTTTCTCACCGTTGACTTAGAGAGCGCTGGAGGGCGCCAAAGTTAACAGTTTCAAAAGTGAGGTTGAACGTTTTTTGAAACGTACTTTGATTTTAGTTAAGTTTTGAATTATAGATTATAGTGAGCCAAGTATGTACTTGATTTTCGCCAAAAACCACATTTGTATTATTGACCTTCATGGAGTTATGACTTTTTGAATATTGTCAAAATTCATTCTTAATTTTAATTATTTGTGAGTAATATTGGGTGTTCTTTCTCATGCCATTAGAAAGAGTAAAATCTTAGGTTTTTTATGGAAAAAAAATCTGCTACTAGCTGCTACTGAAGAAATTACTGAAGATATAGATTAAGGGGGTCAGATAATATTGAGTAAGTGCGAGTAATATCTGGAGTGGGGTTATATTTAATAATGATTTTACTCCTATGCGTTTTTAGTATGATTAGAAAAAATTTGACATTGAGGTAAAAATACTTTCAAAAAACAACCTCCACCCCTAAAAAATTAATTTTTGTTAATTTTTATAACTTTTTACTGGTTGTAATCAACTTGAAATTTTTTACTGGAGCAATCAACTTGAAACTTTTTTATTTTGTTAGGAATGAGGAATTAATTTAATGAAGGTGGTATTTTTCAACCCCTACCCTTGGGGTCGGAGAAAAAATTTTAAAATTTTTTAAAAGTTACATATTTGCACACAAATCATAAAATTAGCTATTTTAAAGTCTGTCTCCGTTTTTCCTAGTTTTTTATTCATTTTTTAAAATTGTTACCAGAGACATCAGGTGTCGCGTTAATGACGAAGATGCGATTATACAACATTATGCGACAGCATAAAGCCTGCAATTTTGATGAAAAGTTAGATTTTCTTGAAAATTTTTTGTTAAGTCAAGAGGATTACTCCGAAGAAGAGTTGAAGGCTTTAATGGCAAAGTTTCGTATTTTAAAATTTGATTTTAAACGCAGATGGCAACTTGCAAAAAGGAGAGATGATCTGTTCAGAAACCAGAATGAAAGTTGGCTTATGCGAACCGTAGAACTGTCTAAAAGAGTGGCAAAAACAGGACGACCAAAAAAGTCTTTTGCCGAATTAAGCGAACGTAGCAAACGTAAGAGGACAGAAGACCTCCGAAACACTTTTGACTCTGACGAGCTAACGTATGCGATGCAAATGAAGCTACGTGCCTCAGGTCGAACAGACGCATCGCAAGTGGTGAAGGGAACTGGTGATTCTCCTAATCGGGCAAAGAAGTACAGGAAGGCGTACCTTTACCGTAATACTTTTACCAATAAAAGAGAACAATTATCACCGTTAAAAGCTCTTTCAATATTTGTAGAAGCTGGTTTATCGAGGAAGCAGTACGAGATAATTCAGTCAAGCGACAAGAAACTATTTCCGTGCTACACAGTTTTGCATGGAGCGAAAAAAGATTGCTACCCGATACCGGAATCATATTACGTGACAGCTACTTGTACTGAAATCAATTTGCAGGATCTACTAAATCACACCGCAACAAGATTGTTGATATATTTGGAAGAATTGATACAAAATTTGAATAAAACTGAGTGTGAGACACTCGAATTAATTAGCAAATGGGGATGCGATGGATCTCAACAGGCCCAATTCAAACAAAAATTCGAAAGTAACGCAGATTCAGATGCTCATATATTTCAGAGCTCTATGGTACCTGTACAGCTAACTTGTAGTGGAAACCAGAAACGAATTATATGGCAAAATCCTACTCCATCTTCACCTCGGTACGGTCGACCAATTCGTATAAGATTCGAGAAGGAATCCCCTGACATAACTAGAGAAGAAATTGATTATATTCGAGCCAAAATCGCTACTTTAAGCAATACCAAAATTGAAGGAAAAGGTACAATATCCATTAAACATACAATGATCTTAACAATGGTCGATGCCAAAGTATGCAATGCTGCCACTACTACGATGTCGACAATGAAATGTTATATATGCGGAGTCACTTTGAAGGACTTCAATTTATTATCAAATCAAAAAGAAATTGAACCAAGCTCATTGCAATTCGGTTTATCGATTTTGCATGCAAGAATTCGGCTATTTGAGAGTCTGCTGCACTTAGCATATAAACTGCCCGTTAAAAAATGGCAAATAAAGTCTGAAAGTGATAAAAATTTAGTGAAGCAAAGAAAAAAGAAAATTCAAGAAGAATTCAGAAGCAAAATGGGCTTGATTGTTGATGTTCCAAAACCTGGCTTCGGAAATACTAATGATGGTAACACAAGCAGACGATTTTTTATGGACCCTGCGTTATCGGCTCAGATAACAAGTGTAGACATGCAAATTATTGTACGCTTTAAAGTCATTTTAGAAGCCATATCGAGTGGACATAAAATAGATACAAAGAAATTCGAAGCTTATGCAATGGATACAGCAAAACTGTATGTTCAGCTGTATTCATGGCATCCAATGACTCCTACAGTACACAAAATTCTTATTCATGGCCCAGTGGTAATAGAAAATGCTTTGTTACCAATTGGGCAACTGTCTGAAGAAGCGGCTGAAGCCAGGAACAAGCACTTTTGTTTGTACCGCCTTAATTATGCCCGAAAGTTTTCTAGAGAATTGTGCAATATGGATGTTTTAAACAGGTATGATTAAATCAACACTAGTAAGTATCGATACCTTTACTCGTGAATATTATTACATAAAAGTATCGATATCTACTCGGTATTGAATAAAAAATATCGATTCAAAAAGTGACAATAACGGTACTTTACTTATACTTACTCGTATTAATTAATCCCCATAAACAGGCTTCTGCTCAGCTCGGATCCTCTCCTAACAGACATGAGGCAAACTCCGAGGAAAAGAACAAAACCATTTTTAAAGGAAACTATTGAATTACTTCTACCATTACAACCTTCCGAAATTGAAGAAGATGAAGATCAATTATTTTTAAATAAAGCTGAAGACCTTTCGAATGAAGAATCCTGGCAAACATTTTTCGACTAAAATAATAGAAAAAATTTTACATTAAAAAATTAAGGTATTAATTTTCTCAATAAAAATCAAAATGTTTCATCAAATCATTGCGACTTGCTGAAAATTATCTACACATTCCAAATTGAAATACTTTTCAAACCTTTCAATAAAAAATTTTACCCCCTATACACCCCCTACCCTTAAAACCTTTAACAAAATTAAATATAACAATAAAACAATAACTGCAGCATACTTTCAAAAAGTATAGTAGTTAAGTAACTCGTAGTTTTGTCAAAAAGTCTTTCCTAGATAATTTATGGTTCACCCTATACCCAATAATGCCCGAATCGAAAAAAAATTACATAAATTAAAATATTATCACACAAATATGTGATTTAAATTATAAAATAATTTTGAACAGGAATAAATTTCATATGAGTCGCCAGTATTAAATGAATACACAATAATTAATTTTAATTGACCTGACTGGCAAAGATTTTTATTAATTTCACTACGTTTCGACCCTTGGTCCGGGTCCTTTTCAAGTGTACTTAAATAAAATTTAAAAATGAGTCAGCCCATGATATTGTTATAGGGCGAGTTCTTTGGTACGTCTCGCGTAAAGCAACGAAACTCCAAAATCAAAAAGTTGGCCAAAAATAATTTTGGCCAACTTTTCGATGCAAATACCCCACTGTGCGGCAGGTCGACGGCCGGGTACAACGATCGCTCAGGGGGGATCGTTACATCACTTCCCCGGTTTAGCGTGGCTGAATTTGAGCCACAAAACTCGGCCTTATTCTAGGCGGCGGTGATATGTGAGCTGGCCGGTTCGCGAGAATCTCAAAATAAAACGCCCTTTCGGTGTTCGGGGCTTATATCTCCGCGAGACGTGCACCGCGAAGTGCGGTACGTCGACGATAAGTCCGGGTTCAATCTGAGCCCGGATCGGCGGCGGTGGAAGCGGGCCAGCGGGCATTAAGAGCGGCGGTGGTTGTTCTGCCGGTGCGTCGGTGCTCGGTCGATCGACAGTCGAGGCCGTTGTTTGCCGTCGTTTCGGTGGTGGAGGCGGCGGTTGGAGCAGGATCGCTTGCTTCCGGCGATTGACGTGGTCCGATCGCTGGATGATGGTGCCGACTTTCGGCGGTCGAGGCTGCGATGGTATTGCCGGTGCCGGCGGTGGTTTCTCGGATCTGGGATGCGGCGGCAATGCTTCGTCCCAGCATCCCGGGTCGCCCAAGAGCTCGTTGATGGCGTCAATGATGTCAACCTGTTCTGACATGATTTCAGCAAATGATCTGTGGATCTCTTGCTCTAGTCCTCGTCGCTTTCGGCTGTCGGCTCCGGGTTTGGAGGAGGAAGTTCGTCCTCGTCCTTGGTCGTTGTTGTTATTTTTGTGTTCTCGTGCCGGTTTTAAATGTTGTACGTGGGTATGTTTGTACCATTTTCCGCTCTTGCTCCGTAAATCCACGATCACGGGCGATATCACCCGACGGACTTCGAGAGGGCCGGTAAATTTAGGCGCGAGTTTCGCGTTAAAGTCATCGACTCTTTTTGATAGCGGGTGGTCGCGCTTCCACACTTATTCGCCGATTTGCGGACGCCATGGTCGGCGGCGTAAATTATAGTGCTTTTCCTGTCTTTGAATAGCCCGTGCTAGGTAGATGCGTGTCAGCTCGTACGCCTCCTCCACTCGGCGGCGTATTTCGCTGGGCTCGGTGGCGGTGGTGGTCTTCTCGTCGGCGTGCGGAGTGGCGAGCTCGCGCCCGTGATTTAAATACGCGGGCGTGTATCCGGTGGCGTCGTTCACGGCCGTGTTGTAGGCGAACTGTAATACGGGCAGATGTTCGTCCCAGTTCTTATGGTCGCCCTCGACATATTGACTTATCATGGTTTTGATGGTGCGATTTGTTCTCTCGACCGGGTTGCATTGCGGCGTGTAGGCCGGAGTCGCGCGGTGTCGGATACCGAATTCGGCCAATCTCTGCGTGAATGCGGCGGAGGTGAACTGCGTGCCGTTGTCGGAGAGCACAATGTCCGGGCGTCCGTGGCGCAATATGACTCTCTCGGTTATGGCCTTGGCGGCGTTCTTGACGGTCGCCTGCCGCAGGGGTACTATTTCTACCCACTTTGTGAAACGATCTTGGAGGACGTATAGCCACGTGTGTCCTTGACGGGAGCGTGGCAGAGGCCCTATGAGATCGATTGTGACGTGCTCCTATGGGCGCTGCACGTTGGTCGCGTGCATCACTCCGGCCGGCGCGGTTTGGTCGACCTTGTGTGCTTGGCAGTTGTCGCAGGCTCGTACGTAGTTGGCGATCTCGCGGAACATCCCGGGCCAGTAGTATCTTTCGGCGACTCGTGCTATCGTTTTTGCGATGCCGAGATGTCCGGCGGTCGGCGCGTCGTGGTGGCATTGGATGGTTTCGAGGCGTTGATTCCGGGGAACGCACGCCTTCTATTGTTGGTCCGCCGGATGCTCCTTGAAGTCAAGGCTGTGTAATACGTGACGGCGGAGTCGTCCCTCTTCGATACGGTAGTCTGGGTGAGCGGCGGGTTCCTGGTTTACCGCGTTGTACAAGCGCTGGTACCATCGGCATTGGAGCGGTTTCGGGGCGCAAATTTCCGGTTGTCTGGAGAGCGCGTCGGCCACGCGGTTAAGGGCTCCTCGTCGGTACTTCACTTCGAAATCATACTGCTGGAGCTCAAACAGCCACCGGGCGAGACGCCCAGTGGGAGCCTCCAGTCTTTGCAGCCACTTTAGCGATTGGTGGTCGGTAATCACGGTGAAGCGGTATCCTTCGAGGTAGCCCTTCATCCGCCCATACGACCGCGAGGCATTCTAATTCTATTGCGCTATAGTTCTTCTCGGCCCCGTTCAAGGTGCGGCTTGCGTATGCGATTACGCGTTCGCCCTCATCGTAATTCTGAGTAAGGACCGTTCCGAGTCCGTCGGTGCTCGCGTCGGTCTGTAGCACAAAGGGTCACGAAAAGTCTGGACAGGCGAGCACGGGCGCGGAGATAAGAGTCCTTTTTAGTACGCGGAACGCTTCGTTTTCCGTTTCTCCCCAAGACCACCGCGCGCTCTTCTTTGTGAGCTTCGTAAGCGGAGCGGCGATTTTCGAGAAATCGGCGATGAACCGCCGGTACCACGACGCCATACCTAAAAATTGACGCACTTGTTTTACCGACGTAGGTTCCGGCCAGTTTGCGACGGCGCTGACCTTTTCCGGGTCGGTGCGGATTCCGCTGCGGTCGATGACGTGACCGAGATATTTTAATTGCCCTACGCAGAATCAACACTTCTCTGGGTTAAGGCGGAGGCGCGCCTCTCGTAGCCGGCGGAATACCTCGGCGAGCAGTTTGATATGTTCCTCGAATGTCCGGCTTATGATGATGATATCGTCTAGATACACGAAAACGTGCGGTTCGAGAGCCGGTCCCAGGACGGCGTCTAGGAGCCGTTGGAAGGTGGCCAGCGCGGAATGCAAGCCGAACGGCATCACGGTAAATTGAAATAGTCCTCTTCCGGGAATGGTAAAGGCGGTGATCGGTCGGCTGTCAGGCTCTAATGGTACCTGCCAATATCAATTTTTCAGGTCGAGTGTGGTCAAGTAACGTGCCCCCTGCAGTTTGTCGAGTGTCGCCGTCACCTGGGGCAGGGGATAGGCGTCTTTCACGGTCACGTCGTTTATCCGGCGGAAATCTATGCAGAAACGGTGTTTGCCATCCTTCTTGACGATGACTACGGGCGAGCTCCAGGCACTGTGCGATGACTCGATTACGCCTGCCGCCTCCATATCCTCGACTTCCCGATTGATGATCGCCTGCATGGCCGGGTTTCGTAGTCGGTAGCGCTGCTTAATGGGCGCAGCATCCCGGAGGCGAATGTGATGCTGGGCCAACGTGGTCGGTCCGCGCACGGCCTCGAATTTGGCTAACTCGGCTCGCAGAAATCCTTGCAGCTGCCGCTGTTCACGCGGAGTGCACGTTGTTAGTCCGCCAGTTACTCCGCACCTCGGAGCGGCCCGATTCTTCAGTCGCCACGGTGGCGGTGGTATGTGGATTCCGGTGCGCCCCCAGAGGTTGGCGCCGATGAGGACCTGGTTTTCTAACGATGGCAGGATCGCGAATTCGTGTTGGTATATCTGGCGGTTGATTCGGACCGGTAGGGTGATCATGCCGGGCGTTTCGGCGGTAGCGCCGTTTGCCATCTGGATTTGCCCCTCGTGGTCTTGAATGGAACACCCCTCTTGCCGCAGATGTTCGGCGGTCTGGTCGTTGATAAACGAGATTTCTGAGCCGGTGTCGAGAAACGCGAAGTAACGGAGTAATGGTACACGTGGATGTCAAGGTGCGGTCGCGGCGTATATTTTATGCGGGGCTCGGCGTACTGTTGTCGGCCGCCGTGTCCCCGGCCCGCGGTGCGTTTCCCGGCGGCGGGTGACAGTCCTTGGTTAGGACCCCGTCGCGTCCGCACTGTGAGCAGAATTTTTTGGGCGGTCGTTTACAGTCGAACCGCGTGTGCCCCCGTTGTTTGCATCGCCAGCAGCATTCCGTTCGGTTGTAGGCGGCGGCCACGGCTGGTCGGGCGGCGTCGGTTAGGTCGGCCTTGCGTGTGTCACGTCGCTGCTGCTCGATTTCCTCGTATTCCGAGGCCCGCGCCTGTAGTTCTGCGAGGCTGGCCGCCTCGTCGTACCGCACGTATAACTTATACTCCGGGTTCATGTTGTCGTAGAGTCGATCAAGTTGCTCGCCGCGAGTGAACCCTCCGGCGCGGCGCATTAGTGTTAAAAGGTCGGTCGCGTATTTGGCGAATTTCTCGCCTGGTTTTTGGCGTCGGTCGGCGGCTTCCCATCGTAAGGCGGCCTGGTACCGGCGGGGCAAGTACTGTGCGCGGAACGCTCGTTCGAAGTCCCCCCAGTTGCACCAGTCGTCTCGGTTATTGCGGTGCCACAGCAATGCATCACCCTTCATAAGCTCCGGCATCCCCTTGAATATCTGACCGTCGGGGAACCCGTAGGCGGCCTTCAACTCGTCCACTCGTTCGAGAAAGAAAAGGGGGTCACGAAGGTCGAATTGGCATCCCCATTTGCGCATTTGGTTAATTGTCTTGGCGTCATCTAAACCCGGGCCGGTCGATGGTCGTGGTTGCGGCGTCGGTACGATAAGAGTAATGGGGGTGCGCGGGGTATCGCGAGCGTCCGCGAATGCATTGGTACTCGGGCCGGCTTGGGCGGTCGGCTCGATGTCCGCGGTTACTTCCGGGTGTTCGTCGAGATACGTTCGGACTCGCTTGCGGAGATCGTCGAGGGTTCCGGTCATGTCTATTTCTTGGCGGGCGGCAAATGTCGCGAGGTCGCTTTTAGGCAGTTCGTATATCCACGCCTTCATATTGTGCATGCACTTTTACTTGTTCGTCTGTGTCTTGCTCGGTGCGGTCGAGTCAGGTCCCTGTTCGGGCGCCAATGTAACGTTGCTCTTTCGCGAGTTTCGCTCGGATTCGCTCGGTCGGGATCAGGGCTTAGCAAGTCTCGTGAAAGGGTTTAGCAAGACAGCAGACGTGATGTAAATTAAAAGAGAAGACTTATTTAAAATAAATGGTAGAGTGCATGTACATGTGTGAATCGTGAATATTTACAGATGTTTGAATCGGTGTGTGTAAGGTACGTGTGTACAAAGTTTCGGTGTGTGTGCGTGTATAAATGTGTAGGCGGTGTGTGTAGATATATCCGGTGCATGCGTGTGTATGCAGGTGCGTTGTATAACGTTTCGGTGTGTGTGTGTGCGTGTATAAATGTATATATAGTACGTGTATATGGATTCGGTATGTCGGTATATAAATGTATATTAGGTGTGTGTATGACGGTTTAAAGTCCTGTCGTGTTTATCGTCGCGTCAGCTGTTCAGGTGCGCGAGGCGCGGGCGTGCGCGGGGCGCGAGAGCGCGTGAGAACGCGGGGTGCGTATGAGCGCGGAGCGCGAGAGAGCGCGAGGCGCGAACGTATTGTTCGGCGCGAGCGCGGTTTGGTTCTCGGTCGCGTATTTTATTCGTGCTTTGATGGTAGGATGCACTGGGATGCAACGCTTGACGAGATCGCTCGTCGGCGGCAGAGATCTCTCTACCCGCTGAGTTGTTAAGATCGTTGCAGATGTTTTGTCGGATCTTTATCGAAATCGTCGAGATCTCTCGACAGAGACTGAGTTCGCTCAACTTCGGTATTTTCGGTTTAGGTTTGTCAGGAAAACTCTTTCGCAAGATGTGCCGCGATCACACGGCGGTGACTGAGTTCGCTCAACCTCTTTTCCTCTTGTCGAGAGCGTGATCGGGATCGGATGCCAGGTACTATACGAGTACTTTAGCGAGATCTGGAATGGAGTGTCTTTCTCGGTGTCGGATCGCCCTTTTTATACCGAAAAATTACCCATTCGGGTAATTTCGGCGAGATTCGTTGGACCCGATTTGTTTCGCCTAATACGAGTAATTATCGCCGAGTTATTTTGGCGGCGTTCGGGTGGTGCGGCAGGGACCGTTGCTCGGCGGTTTCCGTCAGGATTCGGAGCGGTTCGGAAGCGCCGAGACAACGGCCCTGGCTTTAGGCGACGGCGGCCGTATGACGGCTCGATTCGGTTGCGATATTGAGTTAATTAAAAAGGGCGCATAGCGCCGCTGCATTTGCCCGGCTGGTATTCGCCGGGCGGCAGCCTTCCGGCGGTTCGACGGCCGGGTACAACAATCGCTCAGGGGGGATCGTTACAATTTAAACATATTTTTGTAGTTATTGACGCTTTCTCGCGTTTCACATGGCTCTTCGCTGTTAAAACAACTACCTCTATAGAAACTATCAAATGTTTGTCTACGCTTTTTCAAACTGTCGCAGCGCCAAGAACTTTAATTACCGATCGGGGAACGGCTTTCACCTCACAAGAGTTTGCAATGTTTGTTAAAAGCTTTAATATTGTCCACCACCTTGTAGCGGTAGCGGCACCATGGGCTAACGGTCTTGTTGAGAGAGTGAATAGGTTTGTAAAAGCTTCTCTCAAGAAAGTTGTAGATGATCAAGGAGCTTGGAGCTCTCATATTGTTTCTATTCAGTATATCCTGAATAATACTTTTCATTCATCAATTAGGGTCTCTCCGGCCAAAATTCTTTTCGGTGTCTCCCAAACCAATTCACAACTAATTAATTTCGTGAGAAAGCTTGCCGAAACTGAGTTTAATCACGATAAAGTAAGAGACGATAGTCGAGAATTAGCCTTAGAGTCTATTCAGAAAATGAAAAACTATAATAAAGTCTACTATGACGAAAGGCACAAAAAGCCTTCTCTTTATAAAGAAGGTGATTACGTTATGATTAGAGACGCTACGATTAAGCCAGGCGAGGATAAGAAATTAAAAACCAAGTACAGAGGTCTTTACGTGGTTGCAAAAGCACTGAACAAAAATAGATATGTCATTAAAGACATTCCGGACTTTAACATTACGTCCAAGCCATATGATTCAGTATTGTCCCCGGACCGATTAAAGTTATGGGTCAAGCCTGTTGCGTCTTGCGTTTAAGTCTACCTTGATTACCTGATTTAGTAAGTAAATATTTATACACTATTAGTTTTAGTTTTCCGCTATTGTAAGTTTATTTTAAGCCTATGTTCCTGTATGCGATTTATTGGTGATACCAAGACTATCTTAGGCTTTAGGTTTAGACGTTATTATATCCACTTTTAGTTATAAATTCTACGTTTTATAAATTCTATATTTTGTAAATTCAGCATTTATATTAGGCATAAGTACTTGACGAGTTCTAATTTACGCTAGTCTTTAGTTTTATATAAAATAGCATCTTTTTCTGTTATCTTACGTTTGTAACGCTCCTATTCGACAAAATAGCAGACATATATATTTTATCTTTAGAACATTCGGGACGAATGTCAACGCCAGAATGGCCGAGCTGTAAGGCTATTTCCTTACTGTAAGCGTGCGTGAAGGAAGGAGATGGCGCAACAGTCGCACACAAGTTCTCCGATTAGCGGCGCGCGTCGCTCGAGCGATGACGTAACCGACCGTGATTGGTTGACGGTCGAAGGGGAGGGATAGCGGTCTCTCGGGCTTCGTTTCCGAGACGTCGAGGTGAACAGACGTGTTGCGCGACGGTGCCGTATTAATGGCGTGTTTCTCGCGATTCTAGTCGTAGTTTAATGGAGACTTGTAAAGAAGCTCGAGTAATATATTTTCTACTTTGATTCGCTGACCGACGTGTGATTATTACGCTTCCCGTACCTGTACGCATTCACCACATTTTTCCCTCCCATCCTGAACAACAGACCTGTTGGATTCTCACGAGCTAACCTCGTGGTCTTTCCCTAAGTCTTACACACTTTTCATGCTCAATATAGCTAGTCGCTAGCGACAATCCAATGTCTGTTTTTTTTAGCTGAACTGGCTGCACTAGTTCAGAGTTTATCTTTTTCCTTTCAATTTGGAGTAAAAGAGATAAACTCTGAACTAGTGCAGCCAGTTCAGCTAAAAAGAACAAACCTCCAGTCACGTGACTTTTTTATCGCTGGAAACGAGTGATGAGCGACGCATGAAAAGGTACCTTTAAGGTCACGGAAAGTCCGTTTAAGCAGTCACGGAAAGTCCCTTATAAGCACGTGTGACACAATTCCAGATCTCACAAAGGATATTGTAAAAATAGTGCATTGTATAGCAAATGGATGCAATAATAGATCATCGAGAAAATCGAAGAAGCAGGAGGAAATAGAAAAAATACAAAAAATATCATTTTTTACGTATGTATATAAAGACATAATATTATATTATATTATATTACATTATGTTGTAGTTTTCCCAAAAATGAAATAAGAAGAAAAGCGTGGTGCACAGCTATAAATATAACAGAAACTTGCATAACACAAAATTCGACATTATGTTCTTTACATTTCCAAAAGGAAGATTTCTATAGATCTTTTGAAACACGCATATGTTTAAAAGAAGATGCAATTCCTTTTGTAAGACTTTTAAAAATTATTTCAATTAATTATTAAATGTGCAGAAAATGTATTACAAAAACGTTGCATGTTAATATTTTTAGTTAGCTGAACCATCAACATCAATATCAACATCGTGCAAAAAACAATACACCAGAAAATTAGAGACATACGATGATAATAATAGACCACTTAAGAAAGGTAAAGGTTCTATGACATCTGTACTTATGGATGTTGATCAGATAAACACAGAACAGGACATTGATGTTACACAGGTAAACATACTTTGCTTGCTTGTAAGATAAACGGCTTTTAAAGCTTTAATGTATTTACAGTCTAAATTACCTATACAAAACAAAATAGCTACCAAAAATATGGAAGAAAAAGATACCCAAACATGTAAGTATTTTCTGCATATGACATGCAATAGAAAAGAATATTTTTTGTTACATGCGTTATACAATACACGCAATAAGCTTTTCTTTCTACCTTTTGTAGCACCATCATATTTCAAAGTTTGTAAAGGTACTGCAGTATCTCCTCGCAGGATTCATAATTCACCTGAAAAGGTGAAATTAAGAGAAGACTTAAACAGAACGAAGAAACACTATCAATCGAAAATAAAAGTTCTAAAATAGAGAACAAGACGTATGGAAAAAAGATAGCAAATATGACAAAAGTATTTGCACATTTAAAGGAAAAAAAATTTCTCCAAGAAGAACAATTTTATAATTTAAAAGGTATTGCAGCAGGACATGCAAATTTACTTAAACGAATAATTTATAAATCAAAAGGAATGCCACTCACTCGCAAGTTTTCACCTGCATTACGAACTTTTGCGATAACGTTGCATTACTACTCACCACGAGCATATTCGTATGTTAGAGAAACTTTCGATTCATGCCTTCCGCATCCAAGAACTTTAAGCAAATGGTATTGTTGTGTAGATGGTGAACTCGGTTTTAATAAGGAAGCCTTAGCATATATTAAAGAACGTGTAAAAAATTCGAATCATATGTTACTTGGAGCTCTTATGTTAGACGAAATGGCAATAAGACAGCATATTGAATATGATGGAAAAAAGTTTTCCGGTTATTGTGATATAGGCAATAACATTGCGAGTGAGGAGTGTAGTATTGCAAAAGAAGCGCTAGTATTTTTAGTTGTCGGCATTAATGAGTTATGGAAAATACTAGTTGGTTATTTTTTGATTAATGGCATGAACGGTGAACAAAAAGCTAATTTAGTTAATCAATGCTTATCAATATTGCATGATTGCGGAATACATACATATAAAGACTTTAACATGTGATGCAGCATGTAATTTAAGTATGATACATATCTTACAATGTAACTTAAATCCTAACAATTTACAGACATAGTTTGAACATTCTATCTCCAAGACGAAAATATATGTATTCCTCGATCTGTGTCACATGTTAAAATTGATACGGAACACTTTTGGAGATTATAAAAATATTATAAATAAGAATAACGGGAATATATCATGGAAATATATCGTATCTCTGCATGAAATTCAAGAAAACGAAGGCTTACATATGGCTAACAAAGTGCGAACCGGGCATATAGAATACCACAAAAAAAAGATGAATGTTCGCTTAGCAGCGAACAAATATTTAGTGTATCTGTTGCGAGTGCACTTAAAACATGCAGAAGTGTGTTGCATATAGATACATTTGCGCAATCTAAAGCAACAGAGGAATTTCTGCAGATGATCAACGATTTATTTGATATCTTTAATTCTCGAAATTTGCGACAAAAGTTTTATAAACGCCCAATAAATCCGGATAATTACGAATTGATTTTATGCAAACTCGAGGAATGCAAAGAATATTTGTTGAACTTAAGACTTGAAAATGGGCAATTATTAATACATTCTAAGCGTAAAACGGGATTTCTTGGTTTCCTAATTAATATCGAAAGTATGAAAATGTTGTACTAATTGTAAGATATATGCCAAAAGGAACAAACTGTACCATATATACCATTATATCAAATTAATCAAGACCATCTGGAAATATTCTTTGGATGCATTCGAGCTTTTGGACGTCAAAATAATAATCCCACTGTTACCCAATTCAAAGCAGCGTTTAAAAGATTATTAATTAGAGCAGAAATTAAAGGTGCCACAACGGGAAATTGTATAGCCCTTGATTATATACCGATATTAAGTGCAACTTCTGCCTTTAAACCAGACGAAGTAATAAATAGAACTTCCACAATTGTGCGTATAATAGATGATTATGAAATTAATAATGAAAATTATATAAATAATTTAGCTTTTGATCATGATCACCCATATGTTATTGCTTTATTACATACTACTTATTTAACTGAATATGCTACGGAAGTTATAACTTATATCGCTGGATTTATTGTTCGACGTTTAAGTATAAATATTATGTGTGAACTATGTACAAATGCCTTGATTAGTAATTCAAAAATAGGAAGACTCATACAAATTAAAGATCGTGGCAGTTTAATATATCCATCTCTAAGCGTTATAAAAATATGCCTCGAAACAGAAAAAATTATAAAATTTACCATGAAAGAAAAACCTGATGTCATACTTAAGAGGATGCTGGAGTGACAGGCGAACTCCAACGCGAAAGCGCCATCATTTCGATGGAACTAATAAAGAAATAGACATTATCGACGCAATGTCGATGTGTATTTCTTTGGATGGTAACTGCGATCGAATTCTATCGTAAAGCTGTAATATGATGTACGAGACGAAATAGGCATATACAAGGTGTCAAATAAATATGAATAAGATAAAATAATATTTGAAAAATATATGTACAATACTATATATTTCACTGAAGAAAAATATCATATGCTTTCTTTATTTTTATCCTTGTATAATAAATACACAACTAATTAATCAATTATTAATATATACGTATACACATACAGAATGTCCCATTTTAAAAAACCCACTCAAATATCTCAGAAACACTGCGTTAAATCGATAAATTTTTCAAACAAAAGTTGTGTGGCTTCAAGGAGGCCATAAGATGGTGACAATGATTTGACCTTAGAAAATCATTTGAAGATCACGTGAAGGTCACCTTCAATTTCTTAAATGGAAGTACCTATTTTTCATTACATATTCTTAAAGCTTATCTCGAGAGCTTTCTAAAACACTATAATTAAGTATTTTTTCATTAAGTACTTTTCGAGTTATAAGGCTTGAAATTTACAGTATTTTGACATAAAATACAAAATATCGTGTAAAACATTCAGTTTTCGGTAATCTTACATTAATACTTTTATGCATAGAATAATGAGACCAATCAATTGGTATAAAAAAAATCACATAGTTGCTTTTAAGAAAAAGTATGTAATTTGCAACATGCAGCAGCTAATATTTATGCAGCAGTTAATATTTATGACATTTTTTATATGCTTATTTTGTCTTGTACATTATATCATGGCCTTACGATAAAATTATCCAAGAAAGAAGTGCGAACGTCTTTCAAACCATTCGATAACATATATAAATAAAATCAGTCACATCCTTTGTCATAAATTACAAAAAAAAGAAATATATTTTTATTAAAAATAGCTAGCACACGTCGCCTCTGGCTTTATTTCTTGAAAATGCCAGCTCACGTTAGATCGGCTCTGGCTTTATTAATATTTTTTAAAATAGGGAATGTAGAATGGGCCCCGTCTGTCGCCCATTCTCGTGAGACGCAACCATTACATTCTTCGTCTCTCCGATTTTGCACATCAACTGTGTGAATAATAATGCATTTTTTGAGGCACATATTGAGTATTATCGATATTACATTAAAATGCTGTAATATTACATTAAAAAAATATACATATATATATATATATATATATATATATATATATATATATATATTACATAAATACAATATATATATAATATAAATATGAATATATATGTCAGGCGGCATGTTCCAGGACGTTTTTTTATGTCCTACGGCAGGTTCGGGGACATTTAGTGCATTCCAGGACGTTCCGGGAAAAATTTTATATCAAATGGTGGATTCCAGGACGTCCCGGAATGTACCATTCTGGGCTATTGGCACGTTTCAGGACACTATGTACGTACATTGTGAATGTACATACATAAAATGTATGTACAGTCATGATGTACGTATATAGTGACCTGAAAAATGCCAGTAGCCCAAAATGGTATATTTCGGGACGTCTTGGATAATACCAGAGCATATAAAATGTCCTGGAATCTACCAATACATTACATGTACATGTATATAAAATGTACGTACATTCGTGATATACGTACATAATGTCCTGAAAAGTGCCAGTAGCCCAAACGTAATGTATTAGTAGATTGCTGGAGACATTTTATACGCTGCGGTATTTCCCAGGAAATATACCATATTGGGATATTCACACCTTCGGGATACCATGCACATACATCATGAAAGTACATACATATAATGTATCAGTAGATTTCAGACCATTTTAAGTGAAACGTCATTATATCTTTAAAATGGTAGATAAGCAGAATGCGAAATTCTCTTATAAATATTATTTGCATACACCTTCTCTTTGAAATAACTTTCAATGAAAAGGACTACTTAACTTTTAATATATTATTTATTATTATCAAAAAATAGTTTTTTTTTATTTTTGTGAATTTCATTCTAGCGTCAGAATAAATTTTCAACAACACCTGAAAGCTTATAATTAATACTTCCACTAAAGTTGATGCTTAGTAAGTGAAAATATAAATGATTAGTAAATTATTATATTTCTTGACATGAAATTGAAATGGAGTCTACACGCTGTTTCACTTTTGTTTTATTATACTTGCACCTTTAACGAGTTAGTAGATGAGACGTGTCGATATCTCAAGTATAACAAACGTGAATATTGTCACTTTTTTATTTTTGTTCGTCAACGATACAATAAAACTATGACATCCACAAACAAACTACATATATTACAACGACATATATTATAAAATTTTTATAATTGCTTTAATGAATATACACTTATCAATTTAACATGTATGTTTTATGACATTTTATCCAAAAGAAAATTATATTGCATTTTTCTGTTAACGAGGTACATATTCTAAAGTAAGAACTTTTGCGTGTATCTATCATTCAAAAGAAGACAGATGTCTTGTTTCAACTCATCTATTACTCCCTCTTCTTTTTATCACAACTTTATCAAGGAACTTATGACTTTTCTATCTTTGACAAACAATGCAACGTTTTTTTGTTTTGAAGTAGAAAGTAAACAATATTACTGAGGTTGCAATTAAATGCATTGCAATGTTTGACTTTATTGTTTTACATAAAAAATAATAAACTAACTTACATAAAAATTAATAAACTTACATAAAAATTAATAAACTTACATAAATTAATAAACTTACATAAAAATTAAAATAAACTAAGCTAAACTAAAAAATAAACTAAAAATTAAAAATCTTTCCCTGAAATTAACGAATAGAAATAGTTCATCAAGATAAATTAATTGAAAAATAGAAATACTGATAAACCATATCTAAACTTAATATCCAAACCTTTTTGATAGAGTTAATTTTTTAACATAAACTGTGGATAACAAAAAGACGATACTTTTTTATGAATATCCTTCTTATGTTCTTATAATGTACTATAAGTTTTCAAAAAGTAATTTTTATTTGTCATTATTCAATAAACTTATCCTCTTCTGCACAATAAAATCAGAAAAAAATTATTGAACATAAGACATAATAATTAACATATTTTCCGTTTCTACTTTATGTAAAATAAATTATTGAACATAAGACATAATAATTAACATATTTTCCGTTTCTACTTTATGTAAAATAATATTTCCTGTATTATAATTCAACAACCAATAAAATATATATTTATTCACTATAGAATTAATATAAAATCAAAAACATATTCATATAAAAAAAATCAAAAACGTATTCAATCATTGCATTTTTTTCATCATTTTTAACCTTCCACAATAAAATTTGAATTAAAAGAAACTTAACACTTTTGTACGATCAACTTTAGTAACATTTCTCATTCAGTATTTCTCTGACTTCGATTTTTGTGTATTGAAGAAACAGAATTTTTTTTTCTTTTAATAAATCCTATTTTTCTAATTTCCGTCAGAGTAAAAACATTATCAAACGTGAAGAGGAGGAATGAAATTGTCAGAACGTTGACTGTTTACGATGTTCATATCATTATTAAAAACCTACTATAATTATAAAATACTAATTAATGATGTACTTCTTCTTGTAATTACTGTTGTTATGGCAATTACATCATCGATCAATATTCTAAATTCTTTTCACTTCGAAAAAAACTAAAATTATGTTAACGTAATTCTAACGTATGTTTAACGTAGTTCTTCAAAAAATGTCTTGAAATAAATGGCAATTTTTGAAATTATTGTACTGTACCACCATTAAATACCTATTTTGTCTTTTTAGTGCCTTCTTGAATCATTTTAATGACATAATTTTGTATTATTTGGGTAATATTTTTGTGAAAGTTTTATTCCTCTTCGTTACTTCTCGACATTCATCAATGGTAGGTGCACGACGTTTAGTAAGATGAGAAGTAAAGATGTAAGCCATGTGCTTTTTCAAATGTTTCTTTGATGGGCTCTTCTTTGCCCTTACTTTTTTCACTGACGGTGAAGTACTTTTTCGTTTTTTCGCATTTCGAATTTGGTTGTGTAACCAAGTTTTCACAACAGCTGGTGTCCGTGACTGCAAAATATTGTAATCTCTTTGAATTTCTTTAATTTTAGGTAGAGAGGGGAGAACACCATTTTCAACATAATCATCGAAATAACGTCCAGCGCTTTGTATTTCTTCTTTGGTCCAATGTCTTTTTGTCTTTTTTTCTATTCGTGAATATTCTTTATTGTCGTTCAATCGCTTGCGTTTCCTTGAATGTGACAATTCGAGGGAGGAATCTTGATAATTATCAGTCAATGTATCCACTTCATCAATTTTCTTTGATTTTTGCAGCTCGAATTTTGATCCTGATGATATTTTTCTTTTTCTTCTCAATACCCTTTCATCACCGCTAGAAGATACTAGCGAGGAATCATTTTCCTTCCTAGCAGAGAAATTCATAAAATCATCAACGTTGCTTGACTCTGTGTTATGTACATTTTTCGATGAATTTAGTGCAGAGTCATCTTGTTGGTCAGTATTTATACTTGGCTCAGAATCACTTTCATGTTCCTGAGCTTTCTCTAGAAATGACATTGACAGAATATCTACTTTTGCTACTGGTTGTCGACAAATGTTTTTATGAATATCTACATGATGTCCCATAAAATTAGCCATTCTCGAAATTTCTGTTTCATTCATTTCCATATCAGCACATTTGGTTGCTATATGCTTGCGCAGAGAAGTACCACGTAGTGTAGATGGCTTTTTGGCTCCACAGTAATTCGAGAATTTTCGCATCAACACAATTGCTCTCAAAAATCGGTGACGCTTTGGATTGGAATTCGATAAACCAAATACGTAGGGATTTTTCGAGGAAATACCCATTTTTCTGCGATATTTCAAAAGGAGTTCAATACTGTCACGCATCTTTGAATTTAATAGTATTGGAACAACTCGATTGAGTTTCCCTCGTATTTCGATTCGCACATATTGTTTAGCAGCCTGTTGATTGGACTTTGAAAGTTTGTGATAGGTTTCATCATCATCTGGAACTGATTGTTTATTCTTAAAATCAGATATCAAAAGTCTTTCAAGTTCTCCTGCTCGTTTTCGGTTGAAAACTTGTATGTAAGTTAGCGTAGCTTGAGCAAGATCTCTCCATACATATTCTGAAAATCCTTCCTCCAACAGTGCATAATTATCTTCAACTTTTTTCTCAACATAATTACTTAAAGTCTTTATATCTTCTGTCTGTGGTAACTCAACTTTTTTCTGACGTCTGTTCATCACTTGGGTTTCCATTACCGTTTTATTAACACTTCCTAAATAATCTTCTTGATATAGCGTCAAAGATTTTTTGCAATTTTTCTCTCCAGTTTCATCATGAGATGCTATACATTCAGCTTTTCAAGTAAGACCAATTTTTTTCAAGAATGTACCAAGAGATGATGCATTTGCTGGCGTTTTATAAATTCCTTTTTCTTCATCTAAACCAGCGACAACATTAACTGCATCGATTGCACTACGGTAATGTTTTGCATCATACAAAGAGCTAAAGTCCGTTATTTCAGAGTTAATTTTACGTAATTCTATAGGAAAACGACCAAGTAATCGTATTCGTGTCCGAATCATAGAGTGATGATATTGTTGTCTATGTTCACGACATAATTTATTGCCATAAAGCATAAGTAATTTATCGTATCGTACAATTCTAGTTACTTCGTCCTCTTGCATATATGGAATGATGTATTGTCGCATTATTGTAGAAGCTACTGGATGAATTCGTCCTATTGCAGTTCTAGCAGCAGCTAATATTCCTCGACTATTTGAATTTTTATTAGCGCATTTCACATAATGATGTCTCAAATTATTTTTGGTATAAAAACCTTTACACTTTGGGCAGGCTGTGAAATTTTTACCTGAACGTTTATCCTCAGTTCGTGGACGTCTCATAGGTATCAGTTTCCCATCATTTTTCTCTGCATTAACATTATAAAGGAAATTTCCTTTTTTTCGAATACTTGCAATTGCTGCATTTTTTTGTGGACCTTTTGGTAATTCGAGAAAATCAGAAACTTCCTTTTCTTTGGAGTGTTTTGACGCTAAATGCCGTGGGAGTTTCGTTTGAAGTTCTCCGCAATAAAGACAACAGCTTCGTTTGTCATTACCTTTCGGTCCCTTAGACAAATCTGCTTTCAGTGTGGCATCGTCACATGCAGAATTTCCAGGAACATTGTATGAAGCATTTAATACTAATGAAGCATCCGTTGAAATATCGGTGATAACCTCCATTGAGTTGTCTTCTTTTACTTCATCTTCTGAGTCATCCTCTGTGTCCTCACCTTCAGAGGGTTCATATTCTGAGCCTGATGTACCAGATTCTTCCAATCGATCTTCTTCATTCTCTTCTGGTCTTTTAATGGAGCAATACTTGCAATGAATTAACCTTTACAGTTTAATATAAATAATTTTTTTATACATGATAGAATATTCAAGCGGAAAGTGAAATTATGAAACATCACTCAAATTAACAACATTCAAATTTGAAGATGAATATCAATTCAATATAATAATTGAAAAAGAAATCATGTCTATGTAAATATGTATATGTATGCGATAATTATTTTTGAATAGAAATGAAAGTTATATAGGTAATATTAGCAGTTTTCATTCATATGAGTTGCTGATTGTATATTATGTCATGAAATTAACGTCAATGTAATTTTACTTCCAGCAAAACGTGTTTTTTTTAATAAAATAAGATATTTTTTCACTTTAATGGCAAACGAAACAGAAATTTAGATAGTTCAGTATCAAAATAAGATAAAGCTGCAATCAGGCAATCATGCGATGCGTCACCATAATGTAGTAGATATATATGATGCTGTCTAATATATTCAGTTTACTAAGAACATTTACTATACCTCTCATCACGTTTATAGGATTTCCACTGTATAAATGATAGGATTTTTTATTTGCTAAAATTAAGTTGAAAATCTAAATGATAAATTAATTGAATAGAATATTTGTGTTTGAAATTGTTTTACTCTCATTCTTACAGCAATACTCTAAATTTCTTGACAAATATTCTTTGCTTTCGTTTTGAAATTCATATCAGGATTGTAATTTTAACGTATAATTGATTCAGACAAGCATTCGATTAATTTAAATTTAAATATAAATTTCATGAGAATTTTCACTTCACAGTATTTCCTTTATTTTAAATTTTAAATAGAGCATGATACATCAATGGTATCGTAACTAATGAAATTGAATTTATATAAGTAACGCGAAAAATATTCATCTAAATCAATTTGTTGATGCAGATTTAGTATCAATTTTCTTCTCAATAATAATTTTTCTCTCAATAATGAAGTATTTAATGACTTACTTTCATTCATTCTCTCTTCTTTGTCATTCATTATCGTTTGATTTATATCGTGGAAGAAAATATCGTTAAATTTACTCGTTATTTCTTCACACGCTCCAATACTATAATCATTCACAGGTGCAGCTAAGAATTTAGACAATTTAACGGCAGGGTTAATCTCAATATTTTCACGAATAATTGGGAGGGATTTGTTTATTACACAAAATTTGTTGATTAGTATTCTTTTTGGTTTCTGAAAAAAATAATAAGCTCCGGTTATAATGAAAATAGAACTAAGTGCGAATTATAATAAAAATAATATTTTTTCGAATAGAGTAAAAAAACTATAACTTCAAGATATATTTATAAATGATACTATCGTAGAAAAATTTGCAATTTCGAGTTACAAGGTTCTATTATTAATAATTTTTTATTATCATTCTCGTCAATCAATATATACTAAGTTATCACTTAAATATTTATCAGAATCAATAATTTCTTGTACTGTGGCTATCTTTCCTTCACTTCACAATTTTACTTATTGAAAGAAGCTCCTTCTCCTCCTCTTCTATTGAAATTCTTTCACGAATTTCTGACTAAAATAAATTTTTAAACTATATTGAAGATAAAACTATATTATACATGCACTGTTATAGTGAGATAGAAATATTTTCAAGTCACAAATAAAAATTATTGCTCATTTTTTTCATCTATAATTTTACCTACACTATATTATTATAAAGTAATAAATAAGGATTGTTAGTATGTTTGGAATACTTATGAATGTTCACGTTGATTTTCTTATTCTATCAAATTAATTCTCAAAAGAATCATTGTTTAAATTATAGTTATTTGCCAGCTTGTAATTGTTCTGTAATTTCAGCTTGCTCACAATCATTAATGATTTGCGTATCAGTCATACTAGAATGAACTTCTACCGATATCAAGAGACACGGTAGTGTCTCGCGCCAAGTACCGCGCAGCTGCTGAAAGGCACTCCGGGTATCTTTACGCGAGCCGGCCAGTTGAGAGTATTCGAGATTATCAAACCTCAATAACCGCTGAACGGATTGAGTTCTTATTAGGCTTAATCGATAGCTTGGGTTTAAATTATATAAGTAAAGTGTCTTTATTTTTGCTCTACATGTTCTATAAATAGATATATTACGACGCAAAGTCGAAATGTGGAACATTTCATTTTAAGAAACGTCACCACCGCCCTACACGTACTATACGCGTACACAACACATGCAAAGAAATATAGTGGTATCGCGCTACACGCATATATACGTACACTACACATGCAACATGCAAATGTATTAGTCATCTTGTACGGTTCACGCGCTCGACAGAAGAATGCGCTAGCGGCGCTCTACATTAGCAGTCGTACTCCCTTTCTCACTCCTTCTCGCTCTTTCTCGTTTTCTTTCTTTCTCTCTCCTTCTTTCTCCTTTCATCTCGCTCTTTGTCGCGTTATTATTACCGGTATACCGGTATGTCAGCCGGCGAGAAATGGCGTGCCAGCCACGTGCGAGTGTGCCTCTATTAATAATAATAGGCCTGTCGTTCCTGCGGGGTCTGCCGATCCCGCTAATAAGTCTGCCGTTCCCGCTAATAGATCTGCCGTTCCCGCTAATAGGCCTGCCGTTCCCGCTAATGGGCCTGTTCCCGCTAATAATAGGCCTGCCGTTCCCGCTAATAATGAGCCTGCTAATCTCGTTGTTGATAATAATAACAAGCATCCTACTGCGGACACTCCACGTAAGTATTTTAAATAAATATTATATATTATGATAGATAGCATAAAGGGTTATGTATGTTTTAATTGCATAAATATAAAGCATAAAAAGTGATTTATGTAATCAAGCGACACAGTAGCATTATGACTTATTATTTTAATGCAATGTTGCAATCACAGATACAATCAAGTGCAGCGCATGTGAGAAAAGTATTTATAGAATAAAGCGAAGAGATATAAATACTTTTCTCATGTGCTGCATTTGATTGTACCTGTGATTGCAACGTTGAATTAGAATACGTCACAATGCTACTGTATATAGCTGTCGCTTGATTACATAAATCATTTTTCACAATACGATTTGTTTTATATTTGTACAGTTAAAGTGTACTATATTGTAAAGAGTGATTTATGTAATCAAGCGACACAGTAGCATTATGACTTATTATTCTAATGCAATGTTGTGCAATTATAGATACAATCAAGTGCAGCACATGTGAGAAAAGTATTTATAGAATAAAGCAAAGAGATATAAATACTTGTTTCATGTGCTGCATTTGATTGTACTTGTGATTGCAACGTTGAATTAGACTACGTCACAATGCTACTGTATATTGCTGTCGCTTGATTACATAAATCAATTTTTACAATAAGATTTGTTTTATATTTGCAGTTAAAGTGTACTATATGAATATAACACAAATCTTATTGTAATGAATGATAGATAAGTGACAACGCTGCTGTACTATATGCAGAGCCAAAAGATAAAAAAAATCTTTGATAATTTCAGATTGGAGGCGAAGAGGAAAGAGAGCGGACGTCCGGCAGCAAGAGCAAAGCTTTATGGCGTTTCTCTATAAATTATCGGCCCCCAATTACTATTGGGGGCCGAGAAGAGGAAGGGGAAAAGGCAGGGTAAGAGGAGGCAACCAACAATAAAAGATATATATAAATATCTTAATTATCAATAATTTAATTCTTAATGTTGCCAGTCATTAATTAACGGGATAAATAATTTGGACGACCAATACTGGCTAAGTTATCATTTAATGTAACACGACGTTTCGACCATGGGTTTCGGTCCTTTTCAAGTGTACTATAAAAATTACAAAGATTCAAATATGTTACAATTATACAAAAGTTAAATTCGATCTATAGTAATGCGCAACTAAATATGGAAGAGAAGTTAAATAATTGTTAGAATTTTTATCTTACGTTTAAAATTAGTGCTGTGCGAATGTCACATCTTGTCATTTGGAAACACATTGCTTAAAACTGTTAGGTGATTCGGTAACTGTTTTTTATAGATACGTTGACGACATTTTTGCTGTAGTTAGGCGATCGAAGATAGACGAAATTTTGACGACATTTAATAACTATCATGAACGTTTAAAATTCACACACGAGATGGAATCAAACTCGTGTATCAACTTTTTGAATACCACGGTTATAAGGAGTAATGGTAAATTATTGACTAACTGGTATAGAAAACCAACTAATTCTGACAGATACATAAATTTTTACTCCAACCATCCCTTTAATTACAAAATTAACACCATTTACAACTTAGTTGACCATGCTATATTACTATCAGATAAACAATTCCATAAAGATAATATCTCAACTGTGGAAAGAATTCTAATAAATAATTGTTTTCCAAAGCATACTATAAAACACTATGTTGATAAAAGAATGAATATTTTAATAAAACGTAATAATGACAATTATTCTGCAAACAATGACGACACTAATAGTACGACAAACCGATTTGACATCGATTCTATTATTTCTTTACCTTATGTCGAAGATGTTAGTGAAGGCATTAGTCGATCGCTTAATGATTTGGGTTTTAACGTCGTCTATACAATACCAAAAAAATTGGATTCTTTAATTAAACGTGGCAAAGACAGATTGAATAACGAGGTTAGAACTAATTTAGTATATAAAATAAACTGCCAAAATTGTACTAAGTCATACATTGGCCAAACAAAAAGATATTTAAATACTCGTGTAAAAGAACATTTTAATAATATTAAATTGCATGCGTCTAATCATTCAGTTATCAGTAAACATAAATTAGATTTTAATCATGATTTTGACTGGGCTAAACCGATGATATTACATAGCGAGAAACATACGAAGAAGAGAGAAATAGCCGAAATGTTTTTTATCAAAAAAACTAAAAACACAATTAACCTACAAAAAGATACAGAAAATCTAAACAATGTTTATGACAATATATTAAAGGTTGTTTAGTCCCCTTCCCAGTTAGTTGGCTACCTTACTATTGACAAGATGTGACATTCGCACAGCACTAATTTTAAACGTAAGATAAAAATTCTAACAATTATTTAACTTCTCTTCCATATTTAGTTGCGCATTACTATAGATCGAATTTAACTTTTGTATAATTGTAACATATTTGAATCTTTGTAATTTTTATAGTACACTTGAAAAGGACCGAAACCCATGGTCGAAACGTCGTGTTACATTAAATGATAACTTAGCCAGTATTGGTCGTCCAAATTATTTATCCCGTATCTTAATTATATTTATATATGATTTTAATTAATTAAAAATATATTTATATGTGCAGTACGGCAGTACAGGCGCCCATTCTACACGGCGACTCGACGTCACTCCGCTTTTTCTGGGTCCCGACGAAACAGGTTAACAGGCGCCAATTCTACACGGCCACTTGACGTCACTCCGCTCTTTCTGGGTCCCGACAAAACATACGCGCGTCGTCTTTTATTATAAAGTTTCTTTCTTTTATTAGATGTTTAAGTAAATGCATAGCGTATATCTTTTAATTTAATTATTCAAGTAAATGCATAGCGTATATATATTAATATTATTCCTTTTGTATTTTTTAATTTTAGGTAAATCAGTATTACTGTACTTATTAATATACTGTACTTATTAATATTATATCAGTATCAGTATTATACTGTACTTATTAATATTATAGTAAAAATATATAATATTATAATAAAAAATATATAATATTATAATAAAAAATAAAAACTTGTACAACAGATATATTTTGTTTCCTGTGAGTTTCCTTGAATTTCCCTATTACGTTTAATATTTATATTATGTTAATTCAAGTATTTAAATAAATGCATAGCATATATCTTTTGATTATTTTTCAAGTAAATGCATAGCGTAGATATTTACATTTTTATTTTTAAGTAAGCGTAGCAGATATAAATGCATAGCGTGTAGCGTAGAAGATAAATATTGATTTTTTATTATATTTTGTAAGTAAATGCAAAGCGTATATATACTACAACAAATAATTGTCCTTTACGGTAATAATACGGTAGTAATGCGGTAAATAATTTTTTTACAATAATTTTCAGTAATAAACATTTAATCGTATGGTGTTAAATAATGGTAGCAAGAGTTGTAACAAAATTATAAATTTCCTACAATTGATCCAATAAGTTTTTATCATTATATAGCAAAGAATATTTATTTATTTTATATTCGTTTACTGTGTACTTCTAATATATATATATATAATATAATAATAACGCGATGCATTTACTTATAAAATATAATAAAAAATAAATATATTTATCTTCTACGCTATACACGCTATTCATTTATATCTCCTACGCTTACTTAAAAATAAAAATGTAAATATCTACGCTATGCATTTACTTGAAAAATAATTAAAAGATATATGCTATGCATTTACTTTAATACTTGAATTAACATAATATAAATATTAAACGTAATAGGGAAATTCAAGGAAACTTACAGGAAACAAAATATATCTGTTGTACAAGTTTTTATTTTATTATATATTTTTTATTATAATATTATATATTTTTACTATAATATTAATAAATACAGTATAATACTGATACTGATATAATATTAATAAGTACAGTATAATACTGATTTACCGAAAATTAAAAAAATACAAAAAGAATAATATTAATATATATATACGCTATGCATTTACTTGAATAATTAAATTAAAAGATATACGCTATGCATTTACATGAATAATTAAATTAAAAGATATACGCTATGCATTTACGTAAAAAAAAACATTTAATAAAAAGAAGAAACTTTATAATAATACTGATATAATATTAATAAGTACAGTATAATACTGATACTGATATAATATTAATAAGTACAGTATAATACTGATTTACCGAAAATTAAAAAAATACAAAAGAAATAATATTAATATATATACGCTATGCATTTACTTGAATAATTAAATTAAAAGGTATACGCTATGCATTTATTTAAACATTTAATAAAAGAAAGAAACTTTATAATAAAAGACGACGCGCGTATGTTTTGTCGGGACCCAGAAAGAGCGGAGTGACGTCAAGTGACCGTGTAGAATGGGCGCCTGTACTGCCGTACTGCACATACAAATATATTTTTAATACATAATTAATTAAAATCATATATAAATATAATTAAGATATTTATATACATATACCTTTTATTGTTGGTTGCCACCTCTTCCCCTGCCTCTTCCCCTTCCTTTTCTCGGCCCCCAATAGTAATTGAGGGCCGATAATTTATAGAGAAATGCCATAAAGCTTTGCTCTTGCTGCCGGACGCCCGCTCTCTTTCCTCTTCGCCTCCAATCTGAAATTATCAAAGATTTTTTTTATCTTTTGGCTCTGCATATAGTACAGTAGCGTTGTCACTTATCTATCATTCATTACAATAAGATTTGTTTTATATTCATATAGTACACTTTAACTGCACAAATATAAAACAAATCTTATTGTAAAAAATGATTTATGTAATCAAGCGACAGCAATATACAGTAGCATTGTGACGTAGTCTAATTCAACGTTGCAATCACAAGTACAATCAAATGCAGCACATGAAAAAAGTATTTATATCTCTTCGCTTTATTCTTTAAATACTTTTCTCATATGTGCTGAACTTGATTGTATCTGTAATTGCACAACATTGCATTAGAATAATAAGTCATAATGCTACTGTGTCGCTTGATTACATAAATCACACTTTACAATATAGTACACTTTAACTGTACAAATATAAAACAAATCGTATTGTGAAAAATGATTTATGTAATCAAGCGACAGCTATATACAGTAGCATTGTGACGTATTCTAATTCAACGTTGCAATCACAGGTACAATCAAATGCAGCACATGAGAAAAGTATTTATATCTCTTCGCTTTATTCTATAAATACTTTTCTCACATGCGCTGCACTTGATTGTATCTGTGATTGCAACATTGCATTAGAATAATAAGTCATAATGCTACTGTGTCGCTTGATTACATAAATCACTCTTTATGTTTTATATTCATGCAATTAAAACATACATAACCCTTTATGCTATCTATCATAATATATAATATTTATTTAAAATACTTACGTGGAGCGTCCGCAGTAGGATGCTTGTTATTATTATCAACAACGGGATTAGCAGGCTCATTATTAGCGGGAACGGCAGGCCTATTATTAGCGGGAACATGCCTATTAGCGGGAACAGCAGATCTATTAGCGGGAACAGCAGATCTATTAGCGGGAACGGCAGACCTATTAGCGGGAACGGCAGTCCTATTAGCGGGAACGGCAGACCTATTAGCGAGAACGGCAGACCCCGCAGGAACGACAGGCCTATTATTATTAATAGAGGCACACTCGCACGTGGCTGGCACGCCATTTCTCGCCGGCTGACATACCGGCACGTTGACCGACGCGCCAACGTCAGCTAGCGCGTTAACCGGCATGTCAATCGGCGAGTCATCCATTGCTTCGATTTCTAATATTAAGTCGTCCATTTGTATCTGAAAAAGAAAATAAAATTTTTAGAATGCAGAATATTTCTGTAGATACTTTTATATTAATAGTCGGAAAAGATACTTACATCTTGTTCTTGTTGCGACTGTCCATCCATGTTGCCCGCATACATCTTCTTGATTGTCAACTTTTTGAACAAATGAATAGTGGCGTTACGTCACAGATTATGCTAGTGCGCATCTTCGAGGTTTATCACTTCGTTTGGCATTATTTTCGTCACTGTGTGCTTAGATGTGCTTTTGCGAAAATCGACAGCGTTTTGTAAGTAATTATTTAATGTTAATAGTAACCATTGTTACTATAGTAGTTACTCTTAAAATATGTATTCAAAATTTATAACTTTTACAGATCCGAGAAATATATAAATTATATATTATTAAATAGCATAGGAGCAGCAAACAGCAGTTATATAGGTAAAAAACTGATCAAATTAAATAAAGTTTAAGTATAATGTTATTACGTATTTATAACCTTTTTATCTTATACAGGTCTAAAAAATTATAAAAATTGGCTGCTCTGGCGCTATATAAAGGCTGCTTTATTAAGCGCTGCACTATAACATCGGCTGCAATAGCGCTGAATTCTGGCTTGCCCTAGGCGTCTAATTAAAAAAATTGATTTTAGACACCCGAACAGGTTATTATATACCCGAAAAATTTTTTTGCTATTATAGCGTTAAAGAACATTGTTCGCTCATATAAGGTTTGCTACTGTTCGAATACTGTAAAGTTATTGCGTTCTTATAAAAATTTTATATATACAGAATGTCTGAAAATATAAGAAAACATATAATTCTATTGCCTAGAGACAAAGATATTATTGTCCGAGGCCAATGGTTGACCGCCAGGCATATAGAACATTTCGACCATCTTTTGCAAACTTATTCAGATTATAAACATGTCGAAACGTGGCGAATCCAATGTCTTGATACAATTCAGCCTATACCAGAAAGTAAAAAGCATATACAAATATTACACAGTTCGTCAGATTCATTAGATGGACATTGGGTGTGTAGTTATTATGACACAAAAAATATATTTATTTATGATTCATTAAATAATATAAAAATGCATAGACATCATGAACAATTTTTGAAAAGATTATTTCCAATATATAACTTTGAAAGAAATCCTGTGAAGTTTCCTATTGTACAATATCAACTAAACGGTAACGATTGCGGTGTTTTCGCAATAGCCTTTGCAATTTCATTGTTATTCAACATTAAACCCGAGAAAGTAAAATATAATCATAGTTTAATGTGTTACGGCAACGTTATCTGTGTAAAGAATTATAAATGCCAAATTTTAGTTGTCGGTTAAAATAAAGGAAACTGAAGAAAACAAACAGATTAATAATACATGGTGTTATAATCATGAGAACACATATACAAAAAGAAACCAAAGGTTATAAATTCTTTGAAAGAAATAAATAAATATACGTACTTAAGGATATTTAGCTAACAAAATAATATAAAGGGTGACTCAATTTCAAATAAACTATACTGAATGGATTGACAACTGATGACAATATCAAATTAAATATCTTTTTATAACATGTAACTAAATTTCATGAGATTTTGTATTCTTTTTAAGAAGTTAAGCATTTCACATAAGAAACCACTATTTTCTTAGTAAATTGAACAGAAATTCTACTGAAGAGTAACAAATAGAATACATAAACAAACAATAGTTTTATCAGCATATGAACTGTTTTAATAATTATCATCCAAGTTAATAAATCTAAATAAGAATTAAAAATTGCTGGAAAGTAAAGATTGATTAATATAGTAACATTAAATTTCATTATCGCACTGTATCTTCCTTTGAATCCGAGGTAATAAACCTCGTCATATGCGTAACCTTATATACACCCTGTGAGTCCGAAGTGATAAACCTCGTCATATGCGATCATACTTGTATGTTTAATATGTATATAAGAACCTTGTGTTGTTACTCATTCAACATGCGTCGAATGCTTTGGAAAAGATGGCCGAATGGCCTAACTCGCTCTCGTGGATGTACTTAGAAAATGAGAGGAGCCCTTGTTGATAGATGATCGGCCTTGAAAAGTAAACATTCGTGAATGTTTGAGAACCGATCAAGGGATTTTAAGAATCTCACCTTTGCTAATGCACTTATGTAAGCTATAAAGAACAACAGTCTTTTATAGCACAACTGAGAACAGTAACTTATGACTGCCATTACTCTACTACTAGAGAGCAAGAGCGCAAGTCCTCGAATCCCTTCTTCAAGAGAGAGCGAGAGTGGCGCTGCGCGACGTGACCGGTCGGAACAAGAGGCCGCTCGGCCGCTGCGCGCGTTACATGAATCGAGTGATCTCGTAACATATCCCGCCCGCCTTCGTTGACCGGGGTAAACGAATGATTTAAAACTTCGTTCCATCGATAGGTAATGGGCAAAGCTTCACTATAGGACGTCTGAGAACAGACGTTTGCGTGCGTACTGAAACGACTCTGACATGCCCATCTGTGCCAGGATGAATGTCTATTATGCGGCCGAGGGGCCACTTAGATGGAGGATAGCGTTCATCCACAACCAGAACGAGTGAACCTTTTGTAAGAGATGGTACTGGTCTTTGCCATTTAGAAACATCGTGATATCGCTGGAGACATTCCTTCGACCATCGTGACCAGAAAGTGTTCAACATTTGTCTAAGTAACTGCCATCGAGACAACCTGGAACTGTTAACAGAGTTTAACATTGGTTTAGGTATGATGGTGGGAGCACCACCAACTAAAAAATGGCCTGGTGTTAATGCTGACAGATCATCAGGATCATCTGAGAGAGGGCTCAGGGGTCTCGAGTTGAGAACTGCCTCAATTTGCGTTAACAAGGTGTTAATTTCTTTATATGTAAGGAGCTGATTGCCTACGATGCTTTTTAGGTGATGTTTGACAGACTTTACTGTAGCCTCCCATTTGCCTCCAAAGTGAGGAGCGCTTGGTAGATTAAAAATCCATTGGGTACCATCATTTGCAAGTAATGTTGATAATTTTTCTAGTTCTTTTGATGAGGAAGAGAATAGGTTCCGTAATTCTTTGTCAGCTCCAATCAGATTGGTACCGCAATCACTAGATAATGTTGCACATATCCCTCGTCTAGCCACGAATCGTTTGTACGCAGCGATGAATGCATC
Source organism: Lasius platythorax (assembly GCA_963971435.1). Taxonomy (NCBI): domain Eukaryota; kingdom Metazoa; phylum Arthropoda; class Insecta; order Hymenoptera; family Formicidae; genus Lasius; species Lasius platythorax. The sequence goes on from OZ020537.1 coordinate 19,981,091, forward strand.
TGTAGAATAGTCTGTTACCAATTCAAGATGCGATGCAGAGGTTGAATAGCAGACGAATACAACTATGTAGGCTTTGTATTGTCGCGCATTTTTTCCTCTCCATGTCTTGATAGAAAATGGCCCTGCATAATCCACAACAGAATTCAGGAATGGACGTATTGTTGGATTGACTCGTTTCATGGGAAGTTGGCCCGTAATCTGCTGTGCTCTTTTCTGTCTGTACCTGGTGCAGATAATGCACTTAAGGATGAAAGACTTGACTGGTATTCGACTTCCAATTATCCAATAATTTTGTCGAAGATAGGTCAAGGTGATTTGCGTCCCTCCATGTAAGGTTTTCAAATGAGCATCTAAAATGACTAAGGTAGTAAGTAACGACTGTTTTGGTAAGATTAACAGATGCTTAGAATCTTCAGGTGAACTAGAATGTTGCAGACGTCCCCCAGTACGTAAAAGTTCGTTTGTATCTAAAAAAAGGTGTGAGACGACTCAACGAACTAGATTTTGGTAAGAACGCGCCTTGAGAGAGGAGGTTAATTTCCTGCTTGAAGTATATTTGCTGAATATGTTTGATCCAAAATAACCTTGCTTTGTCGAGCTCACAAACGGTTAATGGAGTTGTCAGTGGAACTGACTGTTTAAATCGTGCAGCAACCCTCATGCACATAGTTGTTATACGTAGTAGTTTCTTGAGATCTGAATATCTTGCCAACAAATCCCAGGGTTGTAACTTCTGACAAGATGTTAATGTCGAAACCTGAGCTGGACGCTCTTCTAAATTCTCTAATGTCGAGATGATGTGAGATTCAACAGGCCATGTGTCGGGGGCTTGAGAGAGCCATGTGGGTCCTTCCCACCAAAATGTAAAATTAGACTAAAATTAGTCAACTGTGAAGGTGACACTCCTCTCGTAGCAATATCGGCTGGGTTTTCTTTTCCAGACACGAATCTCCATTTTGCATGTGGTAGAGTCTCTTGGATATAGGCTACTCTATTTTGTACGAAATCTTTCCATTTTGATGCATGTCCGTTGATCCACGTTAACGTTATTGAGGAATCAGTCCAAAGAAACACCAACATTCCCTTGAGATCTAAAACTTCAATGACATGAGCGACAAGTTTCGTAAGCAAGACTGCTCCAGATAATTCTAGTCTTGGTATGGTCAGTCTTTTTAAAGGAGCTACTTTCGTTTTTAATAAGATTAACATGGTAGTGGTGTCTTCTTTAAAATTAGTTGTCCTGAGGTAAACCGAAGCTGAAAATGCCTGTTGAGAGGCATCGCAAAAGCCATGAATTTGAATATGATGATTTGGGTTACTTCCAATCCATCGTGGAATGCTAATGAGATTAATGTCTGTTAACTCTCTCACAAAAGTGATACACTAATTGGCAATATGAACTGGCAACGGATCATCCCAGTCCACCTTTTGAGTCCACAACTCTTGTATCAGAATTTTAGCCGTGATAATGATGGGTGATTATAAACCGAGTGGATCGTATAATTTTGCTATTAAAGATAAAACAGTTCGCTTAGTAATGGTGTGAATGTTTGGAGAATTAAACGTAAAATGAAACGTATCAGTTTGTGGCTGCCAATTTAACCCAAGAGCTCGGACACAATAATTTTGATCGATGAATTTTGATGATTTGTTATCTCGAATATTTATTGGTAGTGATTCAAGTATTGAATCCAGGTTACTTGTCCATTTCTGCGATTTGAATCCGCCCGCCATGCAAAGCTGATTGACTTGAGTGAGTTGTTCTTTCACAGCTTCAGGTGATTCGGCTCCTCCGAACACGTCGTCCACATATCTGCCTTTAGTGAGGCAAGGAATAGCGAGAGGGTAATTCATTTTTTCATCTTCGACTAGTTGTAATATTGTACGGAGGGCTAAGTACGGAGCGCATGCCATTCCGTATGTCACTGTTGTCAATTCGTATGTATTGAAATGATCTTCCAAAGTTGACCATAATATTCGCCGGAATTTCCAGTCCTGTGGATGGACATTGATCTGGCGATACATTTTTTCTATATCTGCAGAAAAAACATATCTAAACTGTCGAAACCATATGAGTACATCCAGTAATTCGAGTTGTAACTTAGGACCCGTATGAAGAATATCATTAAGAGAAATTCTTGATGTTGTACGGCTCGATCCATTAAAGACAACTCTAAGCTTGGTAGTTGTACTAGACTCCTTCCATACTCCATGATGAGGTAGGTAATAATTGGGTTGAGGTTCAGTTTGATTGTCGTCTACCAACCTCATATGATGCAAATCTTTGTATTCAGACATGCATTTTGAATAAGCTTATGCGTAATTTACATCTGATTTGAATTTACTTAATAGGGATGTCAGCATCATTGTAGCTTTGTGTCGTGAATTTCCTAATTCTTTAGCAGGTTTCTTGAATGGAAGACATACTACGTAACGACCTTGTTCGTCTCGTGAGTGCGTATCTTGAAAATGCTTCTCACACTCTTGTTCGTCTGGTGATAATGAAGAACACCGATTGATAGTTACTTCCTCTAATTCCCAGAACTTGCGGAGTACATCATACAATTGTTGATCCATAGAAACATGATAACTCTTCAATAGTGAGGATATTCGTGTAGAGGTAATAGGACCAGATATAATCCAACCAAAGGAAGTAAACTGTGCAATAGAAGAATCACTTGGTCCTTTCTTCAACCCTTCACGGATAATCTGGTTATATAAATCAGCTCCAAGTATCATGTCAACAACTAGTGGTTATAGGAAATGAGGGTCTGCTAAAGTTAAGCCATTAAAATGTTGCCACTGACGCATTTCAAGTTGAACCGAAGGAATTGCGTTGGTAAGCTTGGGTAGAATGTGTCCTGACAATTCAAATTGTTCTGCGTTTTCATAAATAGAAGTCACTTTGAATGACGTGAAGCCACGCGTTTTATTAGAGAACTGTCCTCCAATTCCAACCAAAGGAATAAATGAATGTGACCTCGGAAGCCTTAACACTTGAACTACCCTTTCTGTTATTAAAGTAACCTCAGATCCTTGGTCAATTAAGGCCCTGATTTGTAATATGCTTCCCTTTTAATTGATAATGACAACTTGAGCAGTTGCTAATAATATACATGAGGTAGCAGGATCTGAACTAGTAATTGTATGTAAGACTTGAGCAGAAGCAGGCCTTGTGATAGTCTCCTTTGGTGTTGTAGTTTTTGTTGACTCATGAAATTGTTCTTTATCCGATAATGTGTGTTTATGGATGGTGGTATGATGTTTTCGACCACACTTTGTGCACCGCTTAAATGAACGACAATGTGATACGCGATGAACTTCTAAACAATTATAGCAGAGTCCGTGTTTTGTGAGGAGCGCATAACGTTGTTGAGTGGTTCTTGATATATATTGTGGGCATCCACCTAGATAGTGCTTTGAGCAACAGATGACACATGTAGGTGGTGATTTGTCAACATTCTCCTTGTTTTTGGCTTGAAAATGTAATCTCAAGGGTTGTTGGTGGACCTTTTTCATGGTCTTAATACCGCGTGATTTCTCAAAGGTTTGCAAAGAGAGTAATCGTGTGATTAAAAATTCACAAAATTGTTTCCATGTAGGTGGTTCCTTGGCAGGACCTAGATGTTGTTCCCATGCTTTCACAGAGTCAGAGTCTAGGCGTTGTACAGCTACAAATACAAGGAAATCGTCCCATTTATCAACTGGACGTTGTAAAGTCTCCAGTGTTCTAAAAATCTGCATAAGATTAGTATATAAGTATTCAAGATCCGTTGCAGATTCCTTTGTCAATCTTCTTAACGAGAGTAAAGATTGTATGGCAGCGTTGACCAATAGGCGTTTATTTTCATAAAAGGAAATAAGATTGTCCCAGGCCTTCTGAAAGTTATCGGCTATTAAAGCGGTATTTTTCAGTAGATGAGATGCGGTACCTGTCAAACTGGCCTTTAAATATTGCAATTTTTCAACAGAACTGAGCGTAGTATTTCTGACTATGATAGATGAAAATAAATCCTTAAAAGAAAGCCATTCCAATGGCGCTCCATTAAATTTAGGAAGATCAATCCTCGGTAGTCTTGTGTGATCAGAAACTGATTACTGGTTTGTTGTAGATTGAGACAGCGATTGAGTCAAGGACGAGCCTTCCTTTAATTGTTCTTCTGCATCGAGATGAAGGTTCATTCTGTCAAGACACTCTAAATAATGTTCGTAAGTCACAGAGTAGATATTGTCAGTAAAATAAGCGTGACTTCGTATGAGTTTTTGATCAGTTGCGCTCAGCTGATTGATTGATATCATTATAGCATCATGGACTATTGAGAATTTGTCCCAGTTATCTTTGAGTGAAGTTAGACGAGCATTGATAACACGGAATGTGAGATCATTTGTTGGTATTTTAGTGAAGTTCTCTAAAGATCGTGCGATGAGGATACTTAAGGATTGTTGTTGTTCCAGACGACCTTGTATATGAGAAATCCTCATGGTGATGTGTTTGGTGAAGAATGGCAATTATAACTCTCCTTCTTAAATTGCACTGTATTCAGACTGAATCCGGCTCGAAGGACCAAAAATATGTTACGGCAACGTTATCTGTGTAAAGAATTATAAATGCCAAATTTTAGTTGTCGGTTAAAATAAAGGAAACTAAAGAAAACAAACAGATTAATAATACATGGTGTTATAATCATGAAAACACATATACAAAAAGAAACCAAAGGTTATAAATTTTTTGAAAGAAATAAATAAATATACGTACTTAAGGATATTTAGCTAACAAAATAATATAAAGAGTGACTCAATTTCAGATAAACTATACTGAATGGATTGACAACTGATGACAATATCAAATTAAATATCTTTTTATAACATGTAACTAAATTTCATGAGATTTTGTATTCTTCTTAAGAGGATGCCGGACTGACTTTCTTACCGACCGAAACGATTATATTTTTATAGACCGAAATCTTTTTATAGGTTTAATAGATTAACGAATGCTTTTCCACAATTAAATTGCATATTACAATTAACCGCGGAGCGATCCGAATTTGTAGTAAAAACAAAAAAAATTAGAAAATTACAGTTTCTTTATCGGCTTCTGACGTCAGGTCACAACAATACTTGCTTAATATAAAAGTTTTGCAATTTGTACGTACGAAATAAGAATGCTTCGCATGAAGAATTGCATGAAGGAGTATCAATGAACTTTCAGAAATGAGTTTAGAAGCCTAGTAAAAAAGATTTCAGTATATAAAAATTTCTTTCATATGTGTGTGTGCGAGATCGAGGCTCAAGAGTAAAACAGAGCAGTAAATTAGTTGCGTGATATCGCGATAGAGAGAGGTGTAATCTGTGTAGTTGACAAGGACAGACAATCATATTATCTTCGTCTCTCATGCGTAGAGTAATATACATGTAGAGTAGTATACATGTATACATAACATACACACTAACATTGCTGTCTGTCATATCTTCTTTCTCTACGTCGTACACATACTCTCTCTCCCTCTCTCTCTCTCTCTCTCTCTCTCTCTCTCTCTCTCTCTTCTTCTCTTTCATAATTGTAAGCAAGTGATTTGTGTGTGTGTGTGTGTGAGAGAGAGAGAGAGAGAGAGAGAGAGAGAGAGAGAGAGAGAGAGAGAGAGTATTGATTTATAATAAGATGTGTATACACATACACATCTTATTATAAATCATATCCATACACTCTCTCTCTCTCTCTCTCTCTCTCTCACACACACACAAATCACTCGCTTACAATTATGAACGAGCGATTTGAAAGAGAAAGAGAGAGAGAGAGAGAGAGAGAGAGAGAGAGAGAGAGTGCATGAATATGATTTATAATGTGTATGTGTATACACATTATTATAAGTATAATTTATAATATGTATATAATGTGTATAATAATGATAATAATGAATATGATTTTTATATTTAAACTCTTTATTGGTAAATAAAGAAAAAATAATTAAAAGGAAAAATAATTGTAAGTTAATTGGAAGAATTGGGAGTCATTTGGGGGCATTTATTTGACATAATATTAGTAATACTTTTTCTTTTTTTATTTTATAAAGGTAATTACACATTTTTTTTAAGCTTAAACAACATTGAAAATTGAAGCACTTTTTAATTTAATATTGCGTTAGCGCAACTGAAACTGCGAGATATACAACTCGAGAAATAGTGCTACGTCATACGTCTGCGTATGAAAACGCGCTGCAAAACCAATTATTTAACCCTTTATAAGAATACAGTAAGGATAAGTTAAAGTAATTGGCAACCACTTCATGGCATAAATTACTAAAAGAAAAAAAAATTGTCTTATGTGTCTCATAGCCTTTTACCATGGACAGTTTTCTCTTCAAGTATACTTCAGGATAATTGCTATACGTTAAAATGTACGCGCTGCGTAACATTGTATAAATTAATAATACTTTTTTCCTGTTATATATCTTATCGATTTCACAAGAGATTAATTCAAAATAAAGTACAAACAAAATGAAGTACGGAGAATGACTGGCGCACGAATGTTTCACGTTCACATAAATCAATCGACTAGCAAGTGTTTCTCTTTTATCCATATATATGTATATATGGACAAAAGAGAAACATTATATGTATATATCTGTATATATAGATAAAAGAGAAACATTTTTACAGATATACATATACATATATATCTATAAAATTGACTGAGATACATCAAAAGTCCACTGATTCCAATCTCGCGCAAGCATATCGTCCAAATTTATCCACAATTGAGTTGTCTATTAAGAAAAAAAATGTACAAACTTTAATACAACCATAATAAAAGAGAAATGCATATAGAGGTAAAAGTTTCTCATTACAAATCAATAGTATAAATAGCTAAAAGATCCCAAATAGAAAAAAAGAAAAAAGAAAAAAAAGAAAAAACTAACGATCAATTAAATTGGAGAGTAGTAACTGAAGGCTATCATTAGTTAAGTTAGTACTGCTTAGTTAAGTTTATACTGTCCATGTGTTGTGCAAGTCGATGATGAAAAAGCAGATTGCATTTTGGACGAACAAACGCGATACATTCGTGCGCATAAGTATCTTATCGCACATGCTAAATATCCAGATAAAACGAGAAAAAGCAAAAGTAAAAATTAAAATTAAAATTTCTTGAAAAAAAAACGAAATAAACTAAAAAAAACTCCGATGGCTCTTCATTCTTGCTCGGACAGCAGATGAGTTCTCGGCACGTTTTATTTCTGTGCGGGCATGTATCCTGGTACTGCGGGCGGTATAAGTATCCTACCGGCGCCGGCGGTGCGTGCACGTATTCTGGTGCTACGGGTAATGAGTGCACGTATCCTGGTGCTACGGGTGGTGCGTGCACGTATCTTGGTGCTGCGGGCGGTGCGTGCACGTATTCTGGTGCTACGGGTGGTGCGTGCACGTATTCTTGTGCTACGGGTGGTGTGTGCACGTATCCTGGTGCTACGGATGGTGCGTGCACGTATCTTGGTGCTGCGGGCGGTGCGTGCACGTATTCTGATGCTACGGGTGGTGCGTGCACGTATCCTGGTGCTACCGGCGGTGCGTGCACATATCTTGGTGCTACGGGTGGTGCGGACTTGTATCCTGGCGCTACGGGCGGAATGCCTGTATTATACATAGTGTTCCCGGGTTAAATGGCCAAACTTAAAATATGAATTTGGGACCTCAAAACAAACAAAAATTTCCTCTGGAAGTTTGCTCGCAAAAGCTTCGTTCAAGAGATATCGACTTGTTAAGTTACAGAACCATAGGAATGAATAATGTCAAAATATTTGTTTTGTCTTTGTTTTGAAGATTGAAGGTCATTCATAGGCTTCTGTTTTTTACAAACGATTTCGCGCAGTGTACCAAATAATTGTTAGTTCATTGAATACTTTCGTGGAGTAAAGTAGTACAATATGCCTCGTACATATTCTAATAGTGAATATGCTGATATGGTATATTTATATGGGTCTTGTGATGGAAATACTAGCGCTGCTCGCCGTGAATACGCCGCGCGATTTCCGAACAGAAGATTGCCAAATAAGCATGTATTCTCTTTAACATTTCAACGACTGAAGAAAACTGGATCATTTACAATGGTGCCCAGAGCTCATGGAGTTTTTGCACCGCTGCAGAATGAAAGAAGAACAGCCATCATATTGCAGCATTTCGACCAAAATCCATCAACAAGTGTCCGAAGATCTGGTTCTGAATTAGGAATTTCACCTACAGTTATATGGAAGACACTCTCAGCTGATGGACGTCATCCATTCCATATTCAACGTGTCCAACATTTATTACCGGCTGATATACCACGCAGGAGAGCATTTTGCGATTGGTTTTTAAACCAAACAAATAATGATCCACAATTTTGGCAAACGATTTTGTGGACAGATGAGGCTACATTTACCAGACAAGGTATTCTCAATCAAAGAAATAGTCATATTTGGTCACATGAAAATCCTCGAGCAATCCGTGAACAACATTTCCAACACAATTTTCAGTGTAATGTGTGGTTAGAAATAATTAATAATACTTTAATTGGACCCCATTTTCTACCAGTTCGTTTGAATGCAAACAATTTTCTCGAATTTTTGAATACTCAAATGGATGACCTTTTGGAAAATATTCCTTTGAATATGAGAAGAAACTTCTGGTTTCAATTGGATGGATGTCCTGCTCATTATGGTAGAGGTCCTCGACAATGGCTTAATGTTCATTTTCCTGGAAAATGGATCGGTCGTGCTGGACCTGTAGCTTGGCCTCCACGTTCACCGGATTTAAAGCCTTTAGATTTTTTTGTATGGGGTACTCTCAAGCAAAAAGTATATGAAGTGCCTATTAATGACCTTCAATCATTACAACGGAGGATAGTACAAGCGTGCGAAGAAATTACAGATGTACAATGTCAGTCATCCACTCGTTCTGTGATCGATAGGTGCAATGCTTGTCTCCGAGCTGGAGGCTATCATTTTGAACAAAATATTTAATAATTATAAATTTTGGTTACTGTAAAGCAATAAAAAAGCAATAAAAGAGATAAACCTAGATTATTTAGGTATTATTCATTCCTATGGTTCTGTAACTTAACAAGTCGATATCTCTTGAACGAAGCTTTTGCGAGCAAACTTCCAGAGGAAATTTTTGTTTGTTTTGAGGTCCCAAATTCATATTTTAAGTTTGGCCATTTAACCCGGGAACACCCTGTATATATCGCGTCGCTCGGCGAATCTTTGCTGTCTCGCCCGCTCTTTCGTCACCGCCTTTCGAACAGCGTTATTGATGCGCTGCAAAAAAAGATTAATTTTTACATTTATATTACATACATCTGATCAACGTCTTCTTTCATTGAAATACGAATATATAAAATAAAGGCTCTGACAAAGATAATGTAAAGGATAGATCAAGTATTCAGATCAATTAATGTACGTTTCGGTCCTGATATTTTATTGTAATAAACACACGCACGCAATTGACACAATAGACATCACTTGTTGACGTTGATCCGACATCAGGACCGAAACGTATATCTGAATACTTCATATATTTGCGCACTTATTACCGCGCTCGGGTCAATTAGCCCGTCTATCCTTTACATTATTATAATACAATTTAATTACACTAACCTTTCTAATATTTTGCGCCGTCGCCACATTCGTGTTCGCTGGTAGCGGCGCCGTCGCCATCCACGTGTCCGCTGGTAGTGGGGCCGTCGCCATCCACGTGTCCGCTGGTAGCGGGGCCGTCGCCATCCACGTGTCCGCTGGTAGCGGCGCCGTTGCTACATGTGAATGCGCTGGTATCGGCGCCGGCGGTGCAGGCACGTATCCTGGTGCTACGGGCTGTGCGGGCACATATCCTGGTGCTACGGGCTGTGCGGGCACATATCCTGATGCTACGGGCTGTGCGGGCACGTATTCTGATGCTACGGGTGGTGCCGACACATATCCTGGCGCTACCGGTGGTGCGGGCACGTATCCTGGTGCTACGGACTGTGCGGGCACATATCCTGATGCTACGGGCTGTGCGTGCACATATTGTAATGCCATCCTCGTGTCCGCTGATAGCGGCGCCGTCGACATCCTCGTGGCCGCTGGTAGCGGCGCCATCACCATCCTCGTGTCCGCTGGTAGCGGCGCCGTCGCCATCCTCGTGTCCGCTGGTAGCGGCGCCGTCGCCATCCTCGTGTCCACTGATAGCGGCGCCGTCGCCATCCTCGTGTCCGCTGGTAGCGGCGCTGTCGCCATCCTCGTGTCCGCTGGTAGCGGCGCCGTCGCCATCCTCGTGTCCGCTGATAGCGGCGCCGTCGCCATTTTCGTGTCCACTGGTAGCGGCGCCGTCGCCATCCTCGTGTCCGCTGATAGCGGCGTCGTCGCTGTCGTCACTTTTGTGCACGTGGGTGACGGTGACGACGCCGTCGTCACTTTTGTGCACGTGGGTGACGGTGACGACGCCGTCGTCACTTTTGTGCACGTTAGTGACGGCGCCGTCGCCGTCTTCCGTATTCTTGGGATGTACTGCTTCCCATATTCTGTCGATCCTTCACTCTTTGCTAAAATAAAAAATATAAATATATAAACATTTATACAGTGTTTTATACAATATATATAAAAATGAGAGAGAGAGAGAGAGAGAGAGAGAGAGAGAGAGAGAGAGAGAGAGACAGAGAGAGAGGCAGAGAGACAGAGAGACAGAGAGACAGAGAGACAGAGAGAGAGAGAGAGAGAGAGAGAGAGAGAGAGAGAGAGAGAGAGAGAGAGAAGAATAGAGTGAAAAAGTAAAATAATTAAAAGTAAAAGTAAATACTTACGTCTAGGCATCGCTCTAAATAACGCTCCACTCGCTTCGGCGACAAAAAACGGACAGCCGATTCGCGAGTTCGTGCGAGCACGTGCGTTGTTGCCGCGCGGCTGATTGTTTTTTGTTTGTAAGATCAAGTGTCGCCGCGCGACACACATTCAATAACTCATGTTCTATCTCTCGAACGTCCTTTTTGCTTTCGCTTTCGGCGAAGCACGCGAGGATTTTTTCTTATTTATATTAATTTACAAATGTAAATAACTTATAAAATAAAAATTAAAAACATAATATATGTCTAATTAACAGTGCCGTAGCTGAGGTCATTGGCGCCCAGGGCAAGATTCTGATTTTGCGCCCACAAAAACTCTTCATGGAATAGTACATATATTGAAATTAAACAATCATAGCAATTATCTATATTATTTATTTGAAAACAATTATCTTAAGTAAAAATCAGTATTTTAAAAAATAACAATCATAACTATTATAAAAAATTTTATGAAACAAAACTAAAAATTATAGAATTACTTTTCTAGATTTTTTAGTAGCCATTTTATTTATTATTTGGTCATAATTAATTTTTTCAGCAATGTATAGACAATATTTCTATAGACAATATTGCTAAATTTGTTAGTCGCTCCTGTCCAATTTGTGATCGCAAATAATTTTTTATTAATTTTAATTTACTGAACGATCGTTCACAACTGGCAGAAGTTACAGGTAATGTCAGCGCCAAACGGAGTGATATTCCTATATTTGGATAACTGGACGCTAACCCGTACTCTTCAAAACAGTTGAGTAGTGTTAGGAAATCTGCATTTTTTAAATCGGGCAGTAAAGAATTGGCTTGATGTTTAAAGCTTTCAATCTCCAAATGTAGTTCATTGACATCTAAATCTTCTTTGTATTTTAATGCCAAATCTGCTGCTGATTTTTTTAATTCTTCAATGGGAGTTTCCTGAAGAGAAAGTCCTGTCAAAAAACCAAAATCAAATGCTACGCTTGATAAACTTTGGAACCTCCATTCCATTTGTTGAATCAACGTGTCTAAGACACGATAAAGCTGAATTTTAAAATTTTGAAACGGGGTTAATGTAGCGGCATCATCCTTGGCTTTTTCGTCGAACATTGGCTTGACTTTTTTCCTGCGTTTTTCTGAAAATTCGGGTTCTATCGATAATTTGATAGACAGACTTTTTGCTGTGTCCAAACATTTATCGATTTGATTCTGCCTAAAATCATTTAAAAAGTCTTTAAGTCCCTGTAAAAGTTTTGATGCCTGTTCTATGGACTGGGTTTTATTTTGTAAAATTCGGTTAACGCGATCAATACTTCTGAGTATATAATCCCACACAGTCAACAGGCAAATAAACTGAAAATTCATCATTTTTAATATACTCTTGGCCGAGGACACAGACTCTGCAGTATAATTTTTTTCAGTTCCTTCTGCTATAGAATGTAATATATTTATCACTTCGGGCAGTTGGGTGTACAAAGAATGAACTGAATTATACTTTGATGACCACCTTGTATCAGAATGACCTTTTAAAGTGAACTTCAAATTTGACAAAGCTTTCCAACGTTCTGTTGATCCAGAAAAGTAATTAAATATCGTCTGCAGTGTGCCGAAGAATGTAGTCATTTCCGGCGTCACACAAGAAGAATGAACCCCGATCAAGTTTAAGGAATGAGCAGTACATGGTAAAAATCTTGCATATTCATTCTGTTGCAGGATCCGAGCTTGAACACCGCGATATTTACGAGCCATATTAACACCGTTATCGTACGCCTGTCCTCTACAATCTGATAATCTTAAGTTATCTTTGCTTAATTTATTTAAAATTTCTTCTGCGAGTCCATTCCCGCTTTTTTCGCTTGTTTCTATAAAATCAATGAAACTTTCTTCAACAGTACATTTTCCATCATTAATTAATACATAGCGTACAATTTGGGACATTTGTTCTCTGTGGTTGATATCTGGGGTACAATCAAATGAGATGCTGTAATATTTTGCTTTTAAAATTCTTGAAATAATTTCATTTCTCACAGCTGAGCCCAGAAAAGTAATTAATTCATTTTGAATAGTTGACGAGAAGTATGAAATAGATCCTTTTGTAATGGAAGATAAATGTGCAGTAATTTGTGGATTATGTTTGCTCATGAGTTCTAAAACACTTAGGAAAATACCTGATTTACGATGCCCTATTTCTTCAATACTACCTCTGAGTGCTAGGTTATCTTTTGCACAAAACAGTACAATATCCAATATCACCTTCAGGATGCATCTCCACCTCTTTTTCTGTTAAAATCAAACGTTGCAAACCATCATCTATCGCCTGCCCTTTTTTGAAACGCATTTCCAATTCCTTCCAAGAGACGTAACATCTACGATGTTCTACTGAGTTTTCATGTTCACCAATCCTCGGATTTAGATGTTTCCAATCACGAAAACCCTGTTCGGGTTTTGAAAAAACTGTTCCGTTCTTAGCAAATAATAAACAAGGAAAACAAAAAATGGATTTGTTATTTTTACTATATATAAGCAATTTTCGTTCAATTTTCTCATTGTTTGATAATGTTTTTTGAAACCAATCGGCTGAAAAAACTCGCCCATCATCAGATATTGATAATGTAAAATCACAGTCTTTTCCTTGATCCGGTCCATTTTCGACTAGACAACATCTAAATTTATCATCTATTTTTGGCCATAATTTTGGATCGTTATAATTTATAGTTGTTGGCTTGTCAATACAAGTAATCTCATCAAGAGTAGAAGAATCAACTACGTTTTCTAGTTCGTCATCTTCATTCGGTGTAGGAACAATACCTGAAAGATTTGTCGTAGAAACAATACCTGAAAGTTTTGTCATAAATATTTCACCCACGACGAGCCGAGCGAGACGCGACTCGGCTCGTCGAAGTTCGGCGCCTTGGATAATAACTTAATAAATATAAAAAAGTGATCAGAATTTAAATAAACTATAACTCAATAAAAAAAAAATTTTTTTCGTCGCTTCTTTTATTATTTCAAGCCTATACGGACAGATGTACAGAAGCAGAACAAAAAATTAATTTTATCTACAAAACCTAAATATCCGTCACGCGGGCGATTGCGCGCTGTGAAACTCAATTGGTATCAAAATCAGTACAAAATTTAACCAAAAAATATAGGATTAAACGCACATACCATCATCTTCTTTTACAGCTGAAGTATTAACTCCATCATGTTGATCAGTATCTTTTATAATAATCATAGACTCGAAAATTGAACACTCATTAATATCTTGAGTAACTTTTTCTATTATAGATAAGGACGCGCGCGCCATCCCGGGTTGTGATCCATTAACAGTAGTATTATTCGAAGTCGATATCCATTTGTTCATTTTATCGGCTAAAGTCTTCTGTTTGTCTTTACGCGCCTCTCTGATTTTTCGAAATTCCGCACCGGAAGGCTTTTTTGGCGGTGACATTCTAAATAGATAAAATTTGCTTAAACTGAACAACCTGTAACAATCTGTATCATTTGATTGCGATTGCAAATAATATAATTTAAAAATTAATTAGTACAACTTATACTGAATTTTACTTACTTGTGACAAGAGATAACGTTAGAATCGATAAGTACACAAAAATCACGTAAAAATCTGACAACCTTCTATATCACCATCAACTTTATGTAAATTGTATAGTATAATACTTATTCTTAAAGTAATTAAATACATATAATATAATACCGCCTTTAGGGAAAGTCCCGTCGTCGGTTCAATCATTTCACACGAGTTTGTTATGCGCGCTTCTATTATTCGTTTCCAAGGCAACCGCGCCCGGCGCCCACCTCGTGCTCGCGATCACTTAGCGCGCTCTCTCGTTGTGCGCGGTAAATTTAAACTCACGCTTTTTATTATTTATTAAAATTCATATTCTTTACTCAATACTAAAGCTGAATTTTCATGAGCCAACCGATCATTTAAACGACAAAAACGATCATGCGGATTCATGCGACTAAAAATAAAGATACTTATTCGTCATTTTTTGTTATATAATCTTTTTTGTCGCTCAAACGATCAGTTTCAGCGGTTCGAAAATCCAGCTTTAGAATCGCTTCCGTTTCACTGGTTGCGCCCCCTCCGGTTTGCGCCCCTGGCGCGAGACCCTGTTGCCCTGCCCTAGCTACGGTGCTGCTAATTAATATATATTAAATGTAATATATGTATATCTAATTAGTAAAGATAACAATAAGAAAAAAAGAGTGAAAAAAGACATCATTTATTTATATTATATTAGTTTATAGTAATATAAATTGAATGAATATGTGAATATGTCTAACTGGAAAATAAATATTTTATTAAATAAATTTAAAATAAACAAAAATTAAAACTTATTTTGTATTTTATCTTTTTAAAATAAGTGGATTAATGAGATTTTTTATATTTAAAAAAATGTTTCCTATTAAAAAACAATTTGTAGAATTATTTTTAATTGTATCATAATATCCATATTGATACAATAAAAAGCTACACAGGGTCCTGTGGCTTCAAGGCTAGTGCGTGGGATTGTCACTGTGCGAACTCGGATTCAAGTCTTGAGAGAACCTTGCTCTTTTTCGCATGATGCGATGGCGATTGACGCCGCTACCAGCGGACACGAGAATGGCGACGGATGTCGCTTCCCCCCCCCCCGCACTGCCCGTAGCACCAGGATACGTGCTCGCACCGCCCGTAGCACCAGGATAATATCCCCATATCCCCGCACTAGCTAAAAAGGCCCAGGACCATATTTTTGCAATTTTTTTTATGAATAGTAAATGTAAAATAATTATTCATCGAACTATAATCATGTTAGTAATTTACCAGTAACATGTGTATATTCCTCTGAAGTTTACAACTTGGATTTTTATCAACAGAATGTAAAATTCTGAAATATTACTAAAATTTTCTTAATTCTGGAACACCCTGTATATGTTAATCGTCAATCAAACAATTTTCGATTGAATTTGCTCGATTCAATCGTCCATCGAATGACTTTTAATTGAATTCGCTCATACTAATCGTTAATAAAATACCCGTCGATTACTTTTGTTTATATAAATTGTCAATCGGACCACCTTCAATTGATTTCGTTCATATCAATCGTTAATTAAGCAGCCTTAGTTTAATCGTTTATATCGTCAATCGTCATCGAACTATTTGCGATAAACTTTTATTAAATTAAAATATAAATTGAAGGGCAGGGAGCCGTCGCTGGATGTACGTGCAATGATTTTTATTATAGTAAATTAAGTGTTATAAAATAATATAAAAATTGAACGTTTTGGTCTCACATTGGACCATCTTCAGCGATGGTATTTATATATATATATATATATATATATATATATATATATATATATATAATTACATATACACATCTCAGTATTCTCAAATAGGTCATCGCGTACGAAATATCAATATATGCTAACATTGATCATTATAAATGAGTCATTCGAATTAACCGCTGCAACAAATAATGTCGATTCAGTGAAACCGGAATATAAATGAAAATCAAGTAATGTATCGGCTCCAAGTCAACAAGTATGTAAATGGTTTTATTATGTTAAATAAGATTCTTTTCATTTATTTGAGTGAACATTTTAGTTTCACACATTATCCGTCTTATTAACATGTGCCTTGAGCGAACCTTTTAATTATTTAATTACAGTATTTATTTCCGCATCGTTTTTACTAATGAACAATCTCTCGATTCTTTCGATTTATCCCGGTCTTTTCGGCTGACATCTTTGTAAAGTATGTATAACGATCCGCCCTCCGCGATCGTCTTCCTGGCCGTCATCCGCCGGAAGGCTGCCGCCCGGCGACCACCAGCCGGGCAAAATGCAGCGGCGCAATGCGCCCCGCTTAATCGTTACAAAGCGCGTTCGAATCGAGCCGTTATACGGCCACCGATATCTAAAGCTAGGGCCGTTGTCTCGGCGCTCCGAACTATTTCGAATCCCGACGGAAAACGCCGAGCGACGGTCTCTACCGCACCACCCAAACGCCGAAATAATTCGTAATAATTATTTGTGGTAAACAAAACAATCGGGCCCGACGGATATCGCCGAAATTACCCGAACGGGTAATTTCTCAGTATAAAAAAGCGATCCGGCGCCGAGAAAAGACACTCCGTTCTCCGCTCCGATCAGAGCCCGTACGGCGCCTGAAACGAATCCGAGAAAACCGATAGCTTCGCTTAGAGAGAAACCGAGGTTGGGCGCACCCAGCCTCCGCCGAGAGCTTGCGGCATCTCCGAGGAAGCCTCCTTGCAAACCCTTCGCCGAATATACGAGGTCGGGCGCACCCGGTCTCCGCTGAGAGCTTTCAGCAATATTCAGAATATCCTGTTTAAAACCCCACGACGATCAGATTCAACGGGTAGGGAGTCACCTGCCGCTGACGGGCGTTCCCGTCTAATCGTCGCTCCCAGATGATATAATAATCCCATCCAATAATCCAGCAAACGCCGCAAACTATTATTGCACGCACAAGATATATAAGCGCGCCGAGTTTTCACGCTCGCGCGCCTTGCGCTCTCACACCTCGCGCTCTCGCGCCGCGCGCTCTCTCTCGCCTAAGCGCTCTCGCGCTTCCGCGCCCGCGTGCCCGCACGCCCCGCGCCTACCACCCACACGCGTATACACGGCATTTAAAGAGCCGAGAAGCGCACAAAAACGCGACAACACAACTCGACCCGTCGATCAAGTTTCACGAACTTTAAATACCGACAAGCCGCTTGCATTAAATGTAAGAACGGATGAATAATAAAGACTGCCACCGCCCGTTCCCGCCGGCCGTTGTCTTGTAAAGATTTATTCTTCGACTGCATCAACGTGCACACACGCATCCCTCGCACATATACCGTTCATGCATTCTGTACATAGACACACCGCTCATTCAATCATTCGCGCCTCGTTCGCACATATCTTTCACCGGCGCATTTGACGCCCACGTTACACATGCACATACACGCCCGCTGTAAATACGAACACACACACACACACACACGCTGTAAACACGAATACACACACACCGTTACACACTTGTACATGCATTCTACACTTGAATAAATAATTATTATTTTACGCTAATACCGAGTCTGTTGTCTCGCCGACCCTTTCACAAGCCCTGATCCCGACAGAGCAAAATCCGAGCCGCACTCGCGAAAGTGGTGCGTTACATATGTATTGAAAATTACTTGATTTTCATTTATATTCCGATTTCACTGAATCGACATTATTTGTTGCAGCGGTTAATTCGAATGACTCATTTATAATGATCAATGTTAGCATATATTGATATTTCGTACGCGATGACCTATTTGAGAATACTGAGATGTGTATATGTAATTATATATATATATATATATATACCATAGCTGAAGATGATCCAATGTGAGACGGAAACGTTCATTTTTTATATCATTTTATAACACTTAATTTACTATAATAAAAATCATTGCACGTACATCCAGCGACGGCTCCCTGCCCTTCAATTTATATTTTAATTTAATAAAAGTTTATCGCAAATAGTTCGATGACGATTGACGATATAAACGATTAAACTAAGGCTGCTTAATTAACGATTGATATGAACGAAATCAATTGAAGGTGGTCCGATTGACAATTTATATAAACAAAAGTAATCGACGGGTATTTTATTAACGATTAGTATGAGCGAATTCAATTAAAAGTCATTCGATTGAATCGAGCAAATTCAATCGAAAATTGTTCGATTGACGATTAACATATATATATAATATATCAATATTTATGTTCTTGTACAATATAAAATATAATTAAAATTGCCTTATATCTTGAATTTTAAAGCTGAAAGATTTATTATTCAATGATTAAATATTCAATGGCCCGTTTTTAATGTAATAAATAGAATAATCGTATATTGGCGATTTTTCTGTCATGTCAATAAAAGAATAAAATGCTTAAAAAAACGCGTTTTCTATTACAATTTATAATAATAAATAATTCACTTTCTTACTTATATTTTCATTGAAAACATTTATTCATACATTTATTTAAAACATGGAGAAATATTTAAAAAAGGAAAAATATATATTAAATGCTTACTCTTATTTTTTACAAATTCATTTATACATATCTTTTTTTCGCATTTGCCGCGGCGATTACTTTTTTTCAGGAGAATCTGCTAATCTATTATATTTAGCGATATTTATCATGATCGCATATGAAAATAGTCGTTTAACTGGTGCTGACGAAAGTAAGCACGTATTTAATATATATTTTTCAATTGTTGAATTGTTTCTCCATGTTTTAAATTATTAAATTTATTAAATTTAAAGTTATCAAATTAATCGTTAATCCAAATAAATGTATTATTAAATATGTTTTCAATAAAAATATAACTAGAAAAAGTGTATTATTTATTCTTATGAATTGTAATAAAAAACGTATTTTAGTATTATTTACACAAGTTTTATATGCATTTTATTCTTTCGCTGATATAACAGAAAAATCGCCATTATTCGATCATTCTATTTATTACATCGGAGTGCCTCCCACTAATTTTTTCCTTCGCTGCTTGATCTCCGCGCTTCAAGTGACATCGTCGCGCTTCGTGTGTATGCGTGTGACGCTTTCAACTGTCATACACATACGTATACATTTACCGAGGGATACCATTCCTGCCGGTGCGTGTACGTAACACGAAGCAGCGCACATAAGAAGTCAATATATATAACGCGTTACAACGTATCGTAAAAAAATTTCATAAAATATATATTTAGAATATATATTTAGTTTTAGTTTTTTAGTAGGTCCACACAATGAGACAAAAATATAATGCAAAACGTTTGCCTCTCAGTCAGCGTAGAGTTTCCTTCAAGAAAGGCTGAATGCAAAGGTTAGTAAAAGGAATTACGTGAGATAATAACAAATAAATGTTTTCTATACATACATATATACATACGTACATACGTACATATGTACGTACATACGTACATACGTACATACATACATACATACATACACACATACATACATACATATCTCTCTCTCCCTCCCTCTCCCCTCCCTTTCCCCCTCCCTCTCTTCCTCCCTCCCCCTCCCTCCCTCCCTCTCTCTCTCTCTCTCTCCTACATCCAGAGGATATAGTAGAAGAATTAATAATACGAGGAGAATGTATAGTAATAGGAGACTTTAATATAGATATTATGTTAGATTCGTTTTATACAAGGAAGTTGCAGACGACAATGTTAAGCTTAGGCATGAAACAATATGTAAATAAACCAACGAGAATTACGAAAGACAGTAAGACAATCATAGATTTAATTTACGCTAATAATAAAATAGTAGTGCAGGTAATTCATGAACCTAAAATAACAGACCATGCGTGGTTAAAAGTTGAACTTAATGCGAGTAAAATTGATAATAAATACAGAGAATTTAGTGCTAGGAATTTCAAAGAATTTAATGTAGATGAATTTATTAAATTAGTGGAAAATAATTTAAAACAAAGCCAAGATATGAATGTCAGTGTGAGCAAAGAAACTTGTTGATAATATAGTAGATGCATTGGACACTACAGCGCCTATGAAAAAATTTAGAATTTTAAAAATATGGGAAGGAAAAAAATGGTTTTCGGATGAAATAAGAGAAGCAGCGGCTAAAAGGGATGAGGCGTACAGTAAAGCGTTGTATCACGATATGGATGAAAATTGGTTACAGTTTAAAATCGAAAGAAATGCGGTGGTCAAACTAATCAGGACAAAAAAGAAAGAATATTATGAAAATATGATAGATCATAACAAGGGAAATCCGACATGTATGTGGAAAACCCTGAAATAAATAATAAGAGGCGAACCAACGGGTACAAAGGCAATAGAGAATATAGATTTTGAAATATTAGATAATACTGAAGGGTGCAATATAGCTGATAAATTTAATTTATATTATATACAGAGTATTGATAGCATAGTAAAATCTATAAATAGAGGTAACTTGGGAAGTCCAGGTAAAGGAATTATGTTTGTTATTGAAAGCGAGGGGATTATGGAAAATTTTGAGATGATTAGAATAGAGCATTTACAAAAAATTGTTATGGAACCAAAAAAGAGAGGTACGGAAGAGGGAATAACTAGTGATATACTTAAAGCAGTATTTTATGTAATAAAAGAGGAATTTGTTGATATAATAAATAACTCTTTGAGGGAAGGTTGCTGTCCAGAAGATTGGAAAACGTCTACAATACCGATTCCAAAAATAGAGAAAGCTAGGAAAGCAAGTGAATTTAGGCCTATAAATATGTTACCAATATTCAAGAAAGTATTAAAATTAGTAGTTAAAAACAAATTGAGACGTTTTTTGAAGATAATTGTACCATAACAGAGCATCAATCGGGTTTTAGAAAACAGTATTCGTGTGAAACAGCGATTCAAACAGTCATTGACGAATGGAAATTGATAGTTAGTGAAGCAAAAATGGTGGGGGTAATTTTCATGAATCTCAAGCGAGCATTTGAAACAATAGATAGGGAAAGATTGTTAGAGAAATTATATCAATACGGAATTAAGGCCGTATCACACTAGCGATTGCTGTTGGCGGTCGCGGTCGCAGTCGCTGTTGTTGTCGTGCGTCGACCAATCAGAGCACAGAAGCTCGCGGTTGCTGTTCGCTGTTGCCGTTTAGACTGAGTTCTATTTTTCGCGACAGTGACAGCGACAGCAGCCTATCAGTGTACAGTACGCAGCCAGTGGCGCGAACATCAAACGATCACGATGGCGCCAAAGAAGAATTTATTTACGAACAAGTTGGATTTCTGCCTTGTTGAGGAAGTAGAGCGGCGCCTAATGCTCTGGGACTGCACAATAGACATTTACAGAAGAAACGACTTGAAAAGTAATGCCTGGGACCAGGTCGCGATGGCCTTGGGCCCAAAGCCCAACTTCACCAGTAAGTTTATTTTCAGGTTATGTCAGGTTATGATTACTATTCACACTAAATAATATTGTAGTAATGCACTTGCAATGCAGCATTTCTGTCCATTTATAAGTAAAAACCGACACATTTGGAGCTTTGTATCATCATGAACTCTGCTTTGTATTAAAATTTCTAAATTGTGGTTGTGCGTTTGCAGGTGATTCTGTCGCAGATAGATGGAAAAATATTAAACAGACTTTTATGATTAACCATAAGAAGGTCAGGGAATCCAAAAACAAGTGCAGTGGGGCGGACGCGGACGGCATTTATGTGCCCAAGTGGCACTTGTACAAGAAGCTTCTCTTCCTTGAAAAAGCCTGTGTTCAGGTCGAATCCTCGTCGAACCTACCAGTAGTCCAGAGTCAGCAGGCTCTGTACCAGAGTACAGAGTCGGTGCTACCTATCTACTATGATGAAAACCTACATGTGAGTCATGGTAACTATTTTGAAAGTTAGTAATTTAGTAAACAATTTAAACATATAAATGTAATCTTCATCTCCTACTTCCAGGCGTTTTCGATGATCCCTGATGATGACAATCCGGATAATAATCTGCAACCAATGAGTGAGGGTACTACTACAAGTGTTGTATCAGCATCTTGTCCTATGCCAATTTCTCCAGTTACCAATTCTTCTACATCTTCATCCCTGATAAGTTTTCCAAGTGCGTCAAGTGCCAACAGTTCTCGGCTTGTAACTTCACCTGTGACTGTCCCTCCTCCTCGTCCAGCATCTGTCCCTTGCAACAATTTGTATGAAAACAGGGGAACCAAACGTAATAGGTCAACTGCAATCATGGAGGAGGCAATAAATCTAATGCAAAAAGCCAGTCAACCACTGCCTCCTCCCTCACAAGATGATGCGGACATCTTTGGCAACCTCGTTGCAACTCGCCTTCGAGGTTTGGAAAAAGATAAAAGAAAACAATGTGAAAATAAGATTTTGATGATTCTTACTGAATTTTAAATTATTAATTTTTATTATTATTAATATTTTAAATTATTAATATTAATTTTTTTTCTCCAAATCTTGAATGCATGTGGCAAGAAGGTTGCCAAATTAATTTCACTCAATTTTATTTTTCCTTACAAGTTTTTCTCAGTATAGTTTTTCTAGAAAGGTATAGTGTTATATTCTTGAAATTGTCCTTTCTGATTAGGCCTAGTATTTTTATTTTAGTTGAGTCATGACGAAAAACATTGCCAAAGAATATACCTGATTTAATGTGACTAATATCTTTGTTATGTAGATTTATATAATGTTAAGAAAAGAGCATTTACAAACTTGTTACTTGACGATTGTAAATGGCAGCATTACAGATTTTAATTTTTTTTAAGAATGATTTATTTTTTAAGAATGGCTCTGCGATCTACGCATTTTGTGTATTACTAGTTTTAGTTGTAGAAGAATACGGTACTTATTTTCTAACTGATTTTAATTATGTTATTCTCACATTTGGTTAATATATTGTAATAAAAAAATGTTTATTACAGAACTTCTTTTATTTGCTTCAATAAATAACCTTTCACATACCTTTACATCGTCACTTTATCTATACAGATCTATATAAATAGTAATATTACAAGTATTCAAGTTTTCACAAATCAATGTCTAAATTTATGCCATTAAAAATGGGATCTTCATGCATAAACCAGTGCAAATCAGTTGCACTTTGCGTAGAACAGTTATTTTCAACCACGATCTTGAACCATTTTCCTCTGCCATGGTACAGCTCCCACTGTATTAAAATATGCAGACCACATGTTTCTCAGTCGCAGGGCAGGATTGGCATGTCTGTTCCCCCCCTGATGAACAAAATTCATAATGCCTTGTACTGGCTCGTTGCGCCAATCTCCAAGCCTCATCCCGTCTCCAAATACATCCTCTTCATCAAGGAAGTTAGGCGGGGTGTACATTGCTCGCCCGACGATTTGAGATCGCAGCATATTGTGTAAGCAACAGCATGCAAGAACGATCTCCTTTGCACAGTGGGGATCGTACCTCATTGGACTACGAAATATCTGGAAACGGGCTCCCATAACTCCAAAAGTATTTTCGGAGCATCTGCGAGCTCTTGAAAGCCTGGAAGGAACATGTCTATTAATTACTATATATTTTATTACTGTTTCCATAATAAATCGCATAAAAACCAGGCTTATCTATAGTTAAAAATTCTCCTGTCAATGCGTCCAGTGCATGAAGATCCAGGGTAAGGTATAAGTATATTCATAGATAGTGGAAATCCTTCATCACCCACAATGACAAAGGGAAACTCAGTTTCTGTGCCAGGCAAAGGTGCTGCAGGAGGAATTTTCAATGAATTGCTGTCAATGTGAGCTTTTAGAGTGGACTTGTTCCAAATGCCACAGTCACTAATCCGGCCATTAGTGCCTACATCCACGTAAATAAAACGTAGCTGGGCGTCCACCAATGCCAGTAGCACAATACTGTAATTATCCTTATAGTTGTAATAAAGTGAGCCAGATTTTACAGGTGGATCAATCAGAACATGCTTGCCATCAAAGGCTCCGATGCAATTAAAAAAATTCCATTTTTCTCCAAAATCAGTAGCTACAACCCTCCATTCTTCTTCGCTACTTGGAAACTTCAAATAATCCGCCTGCAGGACTTTGATCAGAGTAGAACAGGTGTCTTTGATAATACCAGAAATGGTACTTTGCCCCAGACGGAAGGTGAACGATAAAGACTCCTGTGTCTCACCTGAAATTAAAACTCAATTTCATAATTGATTACTTGGTTTTGGTATATTCTTGCGATGAAAATACACATTACCTGTAGCTAAATGTCGTAATGTGACTGACAACCTTTCAGCAGGTGAAATACATTCTCGCAAGTGTGTATTTTGTCTCTGAATTAGAGGAGTAACCTTCTGAAGCAGGAATTCGAATGTACTTGTGTCCATTCGAAGACATCTGGACATAAAAGCAAAATAAAATTACTTGAGTTCAGATGTAAAAAGCAGTCATTTCAAAAAGTAAATATCATCATTATATATTAAAAACTACCTGCGAAATTTGTATGGGTCTTCTAGAGACAGCTCCAGAAAGAGATTGTGATAAAAACCATAATCTTTCCTCTGAGCCACCCAAGGCCTCACCCAAATTTCTCGATCTGAAGTTCCTTCAATATAGTTCTGGGCAATGATTCCGAATAATGCTGCTATACGTAGATTTCCGCTCTCTTTCGACGTAATACTGGTACCACCTCAATTTTTTACTCATTCTGAGTGAAAAGATTGTCGTCTTGGGTGAAATTCGCTTCTTTCGTGTTAACACCACGAAAAACAGTCTTTCAGGCCTGAGCGTCATCAGCAACAGCTGGCAACAGCGAGCGAACCGCCAAACAACAGCTAGTGTGATTACACGAACAGTGGCGCCAACCGCAACTGCGACAGCGACCGCCAACAGCAATCGCTAGTGTGATACGGCCTTTAGAGGAACAGCTTTAGAATGGTTAAGATCATATCTAAAGAATAGAACACAACAGGTACGATTTAACAATGAATGGTCTACATTATTGGCCACAGAATATGGAGTACCACAGGGATCTGTATTAGGACCTTTGTTATTTATAATATACATAAATGATATAATTAAAGTCTGCCCGGAAGGATGTAACATAAAAATGTTTGCGGATGATACGCTGGTGTATGTGACCAAAGAGAGTAGTGCGGAGTTAGAAAGAAAAATGAATATGGCATTTGTTACAATGGAAAAATGTATGAATACAAATAAGTTAAAAATGAATGCAGGAAAAACGAAATATATGATAGTTAGAAGTATAAGGAAAGAACTGAGAGGTAACATTACATTGAAATGTTTGAATGGAACTGAAATAGAGCGTGTGGAAAGAATGAAATATCTAGGCATAATCATTGACGATAGACTAAGATTTAAGGACCACTGTGATTATATGCTAAAGAAAATAGGGAAAAAAGTGAGTTTTTTAAATAGAATAGGTAATTACATATCGGCATATACTTAACCGATCAAACGAGTCCGCCGAAGGCGGGCTCGTTTGATCGCAATTATATGAAACGTCTCGTTCGAAGATGATAATATGTAGTAATGCTTGTCATTACGCAGGCTTTACAACATTTTAGAGTATAAAAATTTTAGATGGCGCGTCGGGCCTTAGTAAGGGTCCGTTGCGCCCTCTCTTTTCATAATGTTTAGAGATATAGAGATTGTACGAGTTAGGATGTCACTGTTATTTTGATGATCCCGGGTGAAAATTTGTCTCCATATATGCACTTATGTATATATCTACTTTTACTGGGAGTTAATATGCCAGGGTGGGAAAGGATCATCTTCGAACGAGACGTTTCATATAATTGCGATCAAACGAGCCCGCCGAAGGCGGGCTCGTTTGATCGGTTAATTATATTACACGTTTCGTTCTCGATGATAATATGTAGACTTTTAGCGTTTGTGACAGCCTTACTCTTTTTTTTTTTTTTTTTAAAGAGAAAAGAAAAGTACAGTTAGTAATATAAATATTTTATTTGTTATTTCTTAAGTCTTTATGTTTCCAATATTGAGTGCGCAAAGTTTTTTGGACATTAATATCGGCTTATTATATAATCTTGCAAAGGTTTGTGATTCTATGATAACTGAAGCCGCGCATATACTAGATGTTTCCCTAAGATATGGTAAAATAATTTCCGGTTGACAACTACCCATTTTTGAGGTTTTTATTAAGTCTAGAATCTTTATATTAATACCTGCATTCGATATTGCAATGTTATCTATATTTATTAGCGCTAACGTTTGAAGTCTATGTGTGGTGGTTAAAGCTAAGAGAGTTGCTGGTTTTTTTTTTTTGCTACTTCTTTATGTTTAAATTGTTTCCCTGGTTGCGGAATTTATTAGTCAATATCCTTGAAGACTTATCCTGAGTCTTGATTTTTTCACACACCTTCCCAATTATCTGAACTTTCTTAACATACTCAGCAAATTTCTTTCCATATAGCCATTCATCTGGATTAGTAGCTTCAATCGTGGGTTTGACTTCTTTATTAATTAGAGGCGTGATAAACGACTTTCTGGCAATAGATTGCTGATGGAAAACGTCTGTATTTTCCAGCATCACACAGAAATTCTGTGAGACTTTCTTGATTTATACCATCCTCGGGATCTTCCAGAATTAAGGATATTGCAGCAGCTAGAGCTGATATTGCTGACCCCACACAATTTTGTGTTCCCAGGAAATGTTGGTCTCTTTTTACCGCAATTTCAGACATAATGGAGGTGATTTCTAGGTTAACCTTGGGAGCTTCGGTATACAGTTCTTGTTTTCTTGGATACTTTTGTAAGATAACTTTCTTGTCTTCTTCTGGGAAACCCTCTTGCATCCATTTTTCCCATCTGCGTTTGAGCTCTGGATGAAACTTGACTGCAATTTCCTTAGTGGAATTGGGATCCTCTCCCAAGATTTGTAGGACCTCCTCCGAAATCGTAGGTCCATTTTTTACCTCATCCTGTAATATATACTCGTTATTCTGCGATAAATCTTTCTCTTCTGGTACTATAATGGCTTTATTAGCCCGATTTTCTTTATTTTCAACTTTATCTGAAAAGACAGAAGAGAAGTATGTTTATTAGAGGTTGAGGTGTCATTTATTGTGTAGAACTAATGAATCCACATTGTTTAATGACATGTTCATTAATTGCATTCCTGTCGTGTCCAGTGGATATGACATTTACATAGCATTTGTCAAGCTTATCCTCCACTATGTACATATGTATATATTTATATAACTGTATGTGTATTCCTCAGTAGATTCCGTATGGGAAAAAACTGGATTCATAAATTAGTATTTCTTGTGGAAATTCCTTGTGGACTTGTGCTTTAGCATTCGTGTGGAACTGTAAAGCTTTGCTTCAGGTATGTAGGTTATGTATAAATTTCGTATGGAAAAAACATAACCCTTGCTTGGACATTTGTATGGAATCGTCACATTTTTATACTACTAGAAAGGTTATGATTATGTTTCGTATGGAAAACTATCATGTACCTACCAGTAGGTTGAATCAGTTGGCTGAGAATATTAGTGAGGTTATCTAGTTGCGTTTGCATATTATTCAATTTTTCCTCTGTTTTCTCCTTAGATCTTCGGCGATCTCTAGATTGGGAACGTGATCGCTTTCTCTTCCTATCGTGCGGCATAGCTTGAACCTTTCCTATTTTTGATAATATACTTGATTTAAGAGTAATACTCGGTATGCGTGCGAAGCCTTGCACAACAAAACAAAATATGAAAAGAGAGGGCGCAACGGACCCTTACTAAGGCCCGACGCGCCATCTAAAATTCTTATACTCTAAAATGTTGTGAAGCCTGCGTAATGACAAGCATTACTACATATTATCATCGAGAACGAGACGTGTAATATAATAGATGTATTATACAGGGTGTCCGATAATTATTGACACAGCCGAAGTGTGAAGGTAGATTGGCTCAATCTGAAAAGAAAAGTCCTGTACCATTTTGCTAAATTCGCAATAGTTATTGCGTTATTAATTAAAATATCTGAGCTAATGAGCGCGTGGGAAGCGGTAGGCCGGAATCGGTAGGCATGTAAGATGGCTTATTTGTTTACGTCTCTTAGCAATAAAAGCATCATCTGAACGAGAGGTGGAGTCACGCAGCGAGCGGCGAGCGACGTCTAATATTTGTTGCTAAGAGATGCAAACAAATAAGTCATCTTACATGCCTACTGATTCCGGCCTACCGCTTCTCAAGCACTCATTAGCTCAGATATTTTAATTAATAACGCAATAACTATTGCGAATTTAGCAAAATGGTACAGGACTTTTCTTTTCAGATTGAGCCAATCTACCGTCACACTTCGGCTGTGTCAATAATTATCGGACACCCTGTATACAAAACAATCATAGCGCCTCACTTTGAGTATTGTGCGACGCTGTTAATTGATATGGGAGAAACACAGCTGAATGAATTGCAAAAAGCGCAAAACCGGGCCATGAGGGTCATATTACAATGTGATAGACATACCAAAGTGGAGCGTATGCTGCAAGCGCTGCAGTTTATGTCCATAAGACAGAGGCTATATTATAATGTGTGTATATTTATTTTTAAGATTTTAAAGAGCATGTTACCGGATCAATTAAAAAATAGGTTAACAATAGTGGGAAATGAGAGTGAAAGACAGACACGACAAGCCGGGGATATTGTAATGCAATTTCGCAGAACTACGAGTGCGCAGAAGAGTATGTTTTATGAAGGAGTGAAAATGTATAATGATTTACCAGCTGAAATGAGACGAAATGAAACACTTGAAGCGTTTAAGCGAGCGTTAAAGGAGTATGTAATAATTCATGTAAACTAGATCTGTATTACAAATAGCTGAGAAAGCTAATAAAGATCAATCAATCAATCAATCCAATTCCCTCATACATGCATACATATATATTAATATAATTTAATCATATATATTTGTTTGAGACGGAGCATTCCGCTCCAGAATTTAAGCGTAAGAATTAATTAAGCACGATAATTGCAATCAAACGAATAATATATTAATTATTATATTATGTTATATTCTTGTATCAGTGTACTAGAAAAAGTCAAAAGTCGAACGTTCTCCTTGAAAAAACCTAAAGTCTTCAATAATATTATCCTGAAAAAGAAGAAAACATGAACAACATTAACCTTTCGCACGCTATAAAAACCAAATAAGAAAATAAACATTTCTAACTCCCTTTAGCCGTCAATCCATCGATCGAGATATATCAGGCATGCGCGAGGGCTCGCGTGGGCCCACGATTAACAATCACGCACGTTGTCGCGCACCTCGCGCATGTCAAATGTGTACAAATTTGAGAATACCTTCCGGCAGCCAATCGAGCACGGCGCCCTGAGGTCACCTCAAATTGTTTAAAATAATTAGACGCGATTGGTTGATGAACAAAGAACGGCCCCCTTTCAGAGGGATTAAAAGATGCGCCCCTCGGCGACGATCGCTATCGTCAGCTTTTCGCTCGCACGTTAAAATCGCAGATAAACCGCAGCTAAACCGCAATTAATTTACCGCTTTTAACTTAGAAGAATTACTCGAAATTCAGTTACTGTACTTGTAAATACTTTATATATTTTTGTGAATATTAAACTTTTTTTGTGTACGTTACGTGTGGTGACTATCTTCACTCAAACTCCTTTTGATTAAAACGGAGGATCGCTCCTTCTCGAATTCCATCCGCGCTCGCGAACATATTAAATAATCTAAATTACGTTGAATAAATTAAAAATCATTAAATTTATAAACTTATAAAAAATATGAAAATCTTTTTTATGATTATTATTGATTATAAAGTTCCAAGTAGATAATTCTTTGTTATAAATAAATAATTTATAAAAGTATTAATTTTAGAGATAAAAAAAAGATAATTTTTACAATTATTATTTTGATGTGGAGAGCAGTAGTTGGATAAGATTATTAAAGGGGATAGATTTTATTTTAGATTATATAAATATTGTGTATATATTTTAGATATTGTGTATATATAAAATTTATATATCTATATATCTATCTAATATATGCACACAATATACACAATATATCTATTGCAACGACTTTATATTCCCGGTGTTAACGGGCTTTACTGCCGTCCCGCTCTCGCCGTCGCGCGGATCTTCTCTTTTGCGCCAACGACGGGGAGTTTCCTCGTTGAACGCGAGAGTCGAACGGGAAAGTCGCCGACAAAAAGGGCGAAGGAATCAAGGGAAAGGATAACGCGCCGAAAAGGAACGGATTGATAGGAGTTCCGCGCGTGCCGTGTCGAAAACCGCGTATCCCACGCGAAAATCGAAGATTGGGCGCCAGACGCGATCTCTCACGCAATTCGCGATATCGCGCTAAATTACGCGAACGTTAATTACCGGTGTTCGTCACGGGCGGGCTAGCTCGCCTAACGGCAGAGGGGCAGGATGTTGGTTGACGGAATGCAAAATTCGGCAAGAGGCGACAGAAACAGTAGGCACTACAAACGGACGAACAATACAGACAGTAACGGACGCACACGAAGAAGAAAAAAAAGAAAAAGCGAATAAATACTATAAATAAAGCCGGGTTTATTACAATCGAATATTGAATTAAAAGCAGTCGAAGATAATAATAAAAAGCGAGACAAAATGACGGAATTTAGTTAACTACAAAATTAATAAAAGAAAGAAGTAGAGGTACTGGATAATAACCGGTTCGTGAGAAATAACAAGTAGATAATTGAGAGTGAATAAATCGGTGAAAAGAAACAGTCATTAAGAAATCGAAAAATTAACGTTATTGCGATCCCCGAGCGAGGAATTCGGCGGACAGAATTAATAAGATTAACAGATCTTAAACCCGACTAAAAACAATGCGAGAAGAAACTGTAAACATAATCTCTGAGAACAATAAGATTCGCGAGACAAGACGAAATAATAACGACACGTAAGCATTCACATTCGCCACGGTCGGCGGTTCGCCTACGAGACTGGATGTTCGATCCGACGGATCAGATTCTCTTACAACGTGGAATTATAAATCGGACATTTCCCGACTTCCCGATACAACGACGATTTTCGGTAACAACGGCCTCGCCAGCCGCATTGAGTCGTAGCAAAATTATCGATACCGACGCGAAGAGTAAGCGAAATCGAGACGCCGACGAAGGCGGCAACGCGACGCAATTCTCTCACACGCATTCACGCCTTACAGGCGGCTCACGCAATCACACGCGTCAAACGCGACGCTCAATCACTCTATCGCATTCACACTACATACTTCGACATGCCATACGACGCTTAATTACATGCAATAAGATATTCGCGACGCGAATCTCCAGAAAGCCGTCAATACTTTAACGCGATCGCGAAATCACAATTAACTACAATAAACGAGGCCTGTGCTCTGCAGGCTCACGGGATCGAGATCACTTGTCGTCGTGGCCGCGACACTAAGAACTTTATTAATTACGGGGCAAAGCCCGGACACCAAAAATCACTAAAATTACAACGACGACGACAGAGTGACGCGATCTCGGACGCGATCGCACGTGGCGTATTATACGGAGGGCAACCTCACCGGCACCTCGTCACTCCTGGGTAGGGCAGGTCGGCAACGCTCGTCCTTCTCAAAAGACCCTTCACGAGACGGTAATACGGGAGCGGCGGCTGAGGTCCTCTCTATCACACAGGTCGCGACAGGCTGATTCACGGATTCTCGCGATCCAGGATCGATGACTCGGGGCCTACCCCAATGCTGCGCACGAGAGGTGCGTGTTATCGCGGCCAATCACGCGATGGCACGCGACAACGCGGATACGCGGCACGCTCAAGGCCGTGTCGGGGGCGCGTGCACCCGCGGTATAGCCGAATATAATTGTAAGGCCCGCTCGACAGGGCCGTGGCCGAGTTTCCACCGCTGACTTCTCTCCGGTAGAAGGCCACGGGTCTTGCCGCTGTTTTTTCCTTTCCTGCTCGTGCTCCGCGCTCTCCGCTCTCGATTCGTACTCGCTCTCTCTCTCTCCCTCGATCTTCATAGAATTTTGCTGGTAGCCGGATTTCTACTTTCCCCTCTGACTCGGTTGCCTCCGTAATCAATTGCTTGTTCCAAAAAAATAAAAAATAAAATCCTATAGGACTCGAAATTAAAACGATAACAAAACGCCTCTCTGGAGACAGCGACACGGTTCTCGGTATTTCTCGCCTGACGCGATTAGGGAGGAACTCAGCGGACGCGCGCGGGACGGCAACGTCACACTATATAATCTAAAATAAAATCTATCCTCTTTAATCTTATCCAACTACTGCTCTCCATCAAAATAATAATTGTAAAAATTATCTTTTATTTATCTCTAAAATTTATACTTTTATAAATTATGTATTTATAACAAAGAATTATCTACTTGAAACTTTATAATAAATTATAATTATAAAAAAGATTTTTATATTTTTAGTTTATAAATTTAATGATTTTTAATTTATTAATTCTGCTTTTCAATTAAAAAAATAAATTTTCAAAATATTTTAAATTTATACGAAGATTTTATTAATAATTTTACAATAAGGCCTTTTTATTTAATATAAAAAGAAATATAGACTCCACAGTATTTAATAAATAAGGAAATGAAACGGCAGTAAGAGTCACGCGCAGTAATTGGGGCGCAAATTATACTTTATTATAAACTCTTAAAAATTAACAAAAACAGCGAATTAGCGGACGTTTCGACCCTTTCTTGGGGTCATCTTCAGCGCAACAATGATATAAAGTAATTAGAAAGATGTTGGAATAAAAATAAACAAGCGGTTCTTAACGATTCGATAGTAAAACAATCCATTGTCTCCCACGTCATTTTGGACATATAGTAAGTCTTGAACGCATCGGTGCATCTCAAAAATTATTCTCCCTAGTTGGAAAGCCAGGAGATAACGGAGATGAACAATGCATTCCAGCAAGTACGCTTAAAATTATCTGTAATTGATTCAGGTCACGATTGACGAGAGAGATTAATAATCTATAAATTATAATAAAATTAGAATGAGGTGACTTACATACGATGTATCGACTCGGTAATGATGGTGTAATGGAATTCGCTTGCCACAGTTAATTAAAATTACAAAGTTCGTCACAATTAATTAAAAAATACATAGTTCGAACTAGACTAGTCTCGTTGACGTGTCGAGAGACAATGACGAATCTTTCTCGACATTACAAGGTGAAAATCGTAAATGAAAACAAATCTTGAGAACGTGTAAATATTGTCCGAAAGACATGTGATTTAAATTTTGGAAAGCTTGTCAATAACTGTGATATAATTGTTCGGTAAACAACCAGTGTCTGTCTGTAAATTTAAACTGTTTTTTTGTCTTTTGATAAAAACCATTTCAGATATTTCTTCAGACGTGTCTTCACAAAAGACTAATATTTGAAATGGTTTTTATCAAAAGACAAAAAAACAGTTTAAATTTACAGACAGACACTGGTTGTTTACCGGACAATTATATCACAGTTATTGACAAGCTTTCCAAAATTTAAATCACATGTCTTTCGGACAATATTTACACGTTCTCAAGATTTGTTTTCATTTACGATTTTCACCTTGTAATATCGAGAAAGATTCGTCATTGTCTCTCGACACGTCAACGAGACTAGTCTAGTTCGAACTATGTATTTTTTAATTAATTGTGACGAACTTTGTAATTTTAATTAACTGTGGCAAGCGAATTCCATTACACCATCATTACCGAATCGACACATCGTATGTAAGTCACCTCATTCTAATTTTATTATAATTTATAGATTATTAATCTCTCTCGTCAATCGTGACCTGAATCAATTACAAATAATTTTAAGCATACTTGCTGGAATGCATTGTTGATCTCCGTTATCTCCTGGCTTTCCAACTAGGGAGAATAATTTTTGAGATGCACCGATGCGTTCAAGACTTACTATATGTCCAAAATGACGTGAGAGACAATGGATTGTTTTACTATCGAATCGTTAAGAACCGCTTATTTATTTTTATTCCGACATCTTTCTAATTACTTTATATCATTGTTGCGCTGAAGATGACCCCAAGAAAGGGTCGAAACGTCCGCTAATTCGCTGTTTTTGTTAATTTTTAAGAGTTCATAATAAAGTATAATTTGCGCTCCAATTACTGCGCGTGGCCTTTACTGCCGTTTCATTTCCTTATTTATTAAATACTGTGGAGTCTATATTTCTTTTTATATTAAATAAAAAGGCCTTATTCTAAAATTATTAATAAAATCTTCGTATAAATTTAAAATATTTTGAAAATTTATTTCTTTAATTGAATATATATATATATTGTGTGTGTGTGTGTATATATATATAAGTAATCTCGAAAAATAGCAATTTCTGAAAAATGACGCAGTCTTTTGCTTATTTTTAAATCTATTACTAAAAATTAACTGTACTTTTTAATAGTAGTTAGTAGTAGAAATAGTAGTAATATTAGTAGTAGTTAGTAGTAGTAATAGTAATAGTAATTATAAAAAAAAAGATATTTTATGCCAGAGACAGTATATTTATGTATGCTGGTTGCTTTTAAAAATATCTTCTCCCAGAAACGTTTTGCATGTGCGTCCTGGTTAATAAAAAAAGATATTTTATGTCAGATACAGTATATTTATGTATGCTGGTTGCTTTTAAAAATATCTTCTCCCAGAAACGTTTTGCATGTGCGTTCTGGTTATTAAAAAAAGATATTTTATGTCAGAGACAGTATATTTATGTGTGTATGCTGGTTGCTTTTAAAAATATCTTCTCCCAGAAACGTTTTGCATGTGCGTTCTGGTTAATAAAAAAAGATATTTTATGTCAGAGACAGTATATTTATGTATGCTGGTTGCTTTTAAAAATATCTTCTCTCAGAAACGTTTTGCATGTGCGTTCTGGTTATTAAAAAAAGATATTTTATGCCAGAGACAGTATATTTATGTATGCTGGTTGCTTTTAAAAATATCTTCTCCCAGAACGTTTTGCATGTGCGTTCTGGTTATTAAAAAAAGATATTTTATGCCAGAGACGATAGATATATTCGTGAACTGATTGTTTTTCACATCAGATGCGGTTTACATGTGCACTCTGGTTATTATAAAATATAAGACATTTATGTTGTTAAAACATTATCTAGAGTATCATATAATATAATTAATTTTCAATTAGATACAGATTTATAAACAAAAGACTGCACTTATTTTTCAGAGATTTTACTTTTTTCTTGATTATATAAAGTGATATAACTGATATCTTATTTTTGTAACAATATTTAACATTATTTTTCCTTGCAGGCGACGATTGCTGAAGCTGGTAAAGAGCCAAGAAGAAAATGACTCCAGGAGTACTACGTTTACTAAGGATACTAGCAACGAATCCATTGATTTTCAGAAATCGGTGGAATTATTCTCCAATACGATGGATTCAAAAGTAAGTATCCAAACGTTAGTACCCACGATGCAATGCTTGGAGTTAAATTTAAATACAGGTAGGTGTTGTCAAAATGTCGAACTTTGCGAAGATAACAATAATTTTGTTATCGAAAATGGCCCTCTGGATATAGATCGTATCCAGAAAGACATGTCTGAAGGCCGTCGCATTGTCGAACTTTGCAAAGATAACAATAATTTTGTTATCGAAAATGGCCCTCTGGATATAGATCGTATCCAGGAAGACATGTCTGAAGGCCGTCGCATTGTCGAACTTTGCAAAGATAACAATAATTTTGTTATCGAAAATGGTCCTCTGGATATAGATCGTATCCAGGAAGACATGCCTGAAGGCCGTCGTATTGTCGACATTTCTTTTATGTGGAATGAAATCCACAGAACATTTGATAATCACGCGCGAGGAATAGAGTGCCAATTTAAAGATTAGAAACTTGTCAATTCTCTTCGCCATGGATTAAAGACACAGTTGTTCTTCAAATGCCAAATGTGCAATTATAAAGCTAACATCTGGTCAGAACCCACAGAGCCAAAAACATTGGACATTAATACGGCTGCTGTAGTAGGAACTGTTACAGTGGGAATTGGCCATGCCCAGCTGGATGAGCTGTGTGCAGCCATGAATATTCCATGTATGTCCGATAAAACTTATATTAAAAATCGAGAAAAGCTAGTCAATGATTTTGAGAAAACAGCCACGGAAAATATGAAAATGGCTGGCGAGGTTGAAAAGCAACTCGCTCTCGAAAAGAACGATGTTATAAACGATATTCCATATATAACTGTTATAGCGGATGGTAGTTGGATGAAGAGATCGTACGGCAACGCCTATGATTCTCTTTCCGGTGTTGGTGCTATAATTGGTTACCGCACGAAAAAGATTCTCTTCGTCGGTGTCCGCAATAAATTTTGCACGATATGTGATGTAGTGGAACGAAACGGAATCGAACCAAGAGACCATAAATGCTATAAAAATTTCGATCGTAACGCAAGCTCCACAAGCATGGAGAGCGACGCCATTGCAGAAGGCTTTAAAAGTAGCCTGGAAATGCATGGAATGATTTATAGAACGATTATTGCCGATGGTGATAGCAGCGTATATCAGACCATCGTTGATAGCAGACCATATCGCGAACAAATGGTGAATGTGAAAAAAATAGAATGTACCAATCATTTGCTTCGCAATCTATGCAAAAAACTGAGGGCTGTAGCAGAGACAACTCAGCAAAAAACGCATAGAAAGCGTGGTTTCGTCCAGTTACGAAATGTTGTAAAAAACAACATTTTGAAGATACGAAGAGAAGTGATAGAAGCAATTGATTTACGAAGAGAAGAAAAGCAATCTGACCATTATAAGGCTATAGAATTACAAAAAGATATATTAAACATTCCTAGCCATATATTTGGTGAACATAAATGATGTAAGGAACGTGGTCGTATATGTGACCTTGATAGAACGAATAAAAATTATGTACCGTTTCTCAAGTTGCACGGTCTTTACCAGAAAGTAGAGAGTGCTATCATATATTTAAGCGCTTATTCCGACAGCTTGTTGTTGAAATTCACCAACAATCCTGCAGAGTCGTTCAATTCGATAATCTGCAAAGAAATTTGTGGTAAGCGCATTAATTTTGGTAACCGGGGCTCCTACAATGCTAGAATTGCGGGGGCAGTTGTGCAATTTAATACGCAACAAGTTCTCACGGAAGTACATAATAACATGGGTAAAAATGTTCCTTCCATTGTCGAGACTCTGGAAAAGCGACGACAAGGAAAAGTTGCAAGAACTAGAGAATCTCGTGAAGTGAATGGAAGGCAAAAGAAATTTAAAAGGGAGTCAGGAACAGATTGTCATTATGGACCGCAATCGCAAAAACCAGATCTTCCACCCGATGTTTTTGAACAACTTCGACAAAATCATTTGGAAAAGTTGTTTGAAAATGGGAAAAATTGGAGACAAATAGAACGTAATACAATGGAGCAAAGTGACTCAGATTTATGGCATACATTGAGACAGGAATTGTTGACGGCGTCTAATTTTGGAATCGTATGTCGCATGAGACCGACGTCTTGCGCCGCGACTGTAAAGAACATTTTATTTCCTCCTTCTATCGATACTGCGGCTATGAAATATGGTCGCGAGATGGAAAAAATTGCGATAAAAGAATTGGCCGTAACATTGAAGAAGGAGATTAAAACTTGCGGATTATTTATTGATATTGAAAATCCATGCTTGAGTGCTTCTCCTGATGGACTCATAGATGAAGATGGTCTGGTGGAAATAAAATGTCCTCTGTCAGCTAAGAATTTAGTAGCGGAAGAGGCCATAAAGACACTGCCTCAACTGAAAGGCATCTTTAATAAAAAAATCCAGATAAGATGAATCAAAATCACCGATTTTTCTATCAAGTTCAAGGCCAGTTAAATATAACGCAGCGAGATTATTCTATTTTCGTTGTGTGGACGCCAAAAAGCTTGAAAATAGTACGTGTCAATAGGGACATTGTATTTTGGAGTAATCAAATGCTGCCTTTTTTAACACGTTTTTATTACGATTGCATGCTTCCAGAAATCTTGGATAGTCAGCATAATAGACATATGCCAATTAGAAATCCAAGATATATAATAGAAGCTCAACAAAAAGCAGCTAACAAAACAATTAATCGAATAAATCTTGGACAATGTAATATAGAAGACAAAAACATTGTCTGGATAAGAGGAGTAGGCAAGTGAGAGCCGGGCGCAAGAAATTAAGCGCTAAGTCTTCAGTGATAATCTTCTTTATTTAAATTCGTACGTTTCGGTCCTTTCTTTGGTGTATACGTTTCGGTCCTTTCTTTGGTGTATACATTGATACTTAGTATCAATGTATACTCCATACTGTAAACATCGCTGAAGATGGTCCAAAGAAAGGACCGAAACGTACGAATTTAAATAAAGAAGATTATCACTGAAGACTTAGCGCTTAATTTCTTGCGCTCGGCTCTCACTTGCCTACTCCTCTTATCCAGACACATGAGTATAACAGAGCCTTACTTAATTTATTATAAAAACATTGTCAAAAGAAATAAATATTTCGAATCAAATATTTTATCAATAGAAGCAACTATTACTGCTCTAAATGCAGAACAAGATGATGATTGCATCGTTGTTATTTATTCGAAAAATACAAAAGAGCTAACTGAACACGATATGGCAAAACAAAAAGAATTTCTAGATAATTCGGTTGCTCCTTTTTATTTAGTAAAGGATAATGTATTACCTTTACATAGTAAGATAAATGACGAATCATTGGACCGATTTTTGCGCGTCATAAGAGAAAATTCTTGTTTTAAAACACAAAGTGTGCTATATTTGGAATATCCTCATATAATTGTAGCAAGTCGTAGCGACAAAAGCTTGCAAATTATTGGAGGAAATTGTAGCGATCACTGGCGATGTATTTTTTTTGACGGCACCAAGCTTCGAGTATACGACAGCCTACCCGGCTGTACATACGATAAATTAGTGCCTAAAGAAAAAAATTACATTCATCGCCGTTATCCACAAATAAATAAAAATAATATAATATTTGAAAAAGTTTAAGCACAACCTGATGGCACATGTTGTGGAATTTATGCTGCAGCATTCGCTACAACTATAGGAAGAAATCCTTGTAATGAGACATATTCTAATGATGTTGAATATATGAGGCAACATTTTCTTAAAATTGTAGCAGAAAATAAACTGTCGCCTTTTCCAAAATAATAAAAATTTATCACTATATCAGAAATTTGTGATATCCCAATAAATATCATTACAAAAAGACGCTTCTATGCAAATGTCTCGTTTGCAATTTAAAATCGGAGAGACGAAAAAAAAATACATATGTATATTGTGGTTGCGTTTTCACGGGAATGGGCGATGGAGGGGCCCATTCTATCCTCTATATCTAAAATATTATATTATATAATTATATTATATTATATAATATATATTATTAAAAATACTTTATTCCAGAGGCGATTTATTCGTGAGCTGGTTATTTGTTGAAATATTTCACTCCAGATGCGATTTGCATGTGCGCTCTGATTATTCAAAATACTTATTTCAGAGGCGATCTATTCGTGAGCTGGTTGTTTGAGTATATTTTCTATTTTCTCGATTATATTGATTGGGAAAAAAAGCGAACTATACTGCATACATTGTAACTTATAAAAAGTTACATGTAATATAAATAATATATATGTATCACATACACATACATATGTATATATATCTTTCTTACATGCATAGATGCATATACAGGGTGCGCCAAAAGTCTGGATACACCTAAATGACTTTTGTAAAAACGAAAATATCAAAAAACGGAAAAACACGTAT
Source organism: Lasius platythorax (assembly GCA_963971435.1). NCBI lineage: Eukaryota > Metazoa > Arthropoda > Insecta > Hymenoptera > Formicidae > Lasius > Lasius platythorax. Next base: position 20,021,233 of record OZ020537.1, read on the forward strand.
TTTGATTTTTCAAAAAAGCTACCCTATGACATGGATACCGATCATCCCCCACCTCCTGGTACGCGGGGGTAAAAGGGGGGTTGAAAATTTTAAATTGCACCAAGGGTCGAGTGGGGGCTCATTTGAAACGTCTTCGAATAACAAACACACCCTTAAAATTTTAAGTCGTTACGACCCCCGCAACCAAAATGGCGGCCGTTCAAATTTCGAAATTTCATGCACTTAGCGTTATCCAGGATCAACTGCGTAAAAGTGTCATGAATTTGATCCCTTTTGTGTGTGCGTGTGTGTGTGTGTGGGGGGGGGGTGTGGTGTGTGTGGTAATAAAGTATTGAGTATGCGTTTATAATAAATGTTCGAACTGTTGACCTTGTACAGTTTGACAGTGAGCTAATCGTTGATAAAAATTGCTACTAACGTTTTCCAACATATCAATCGTAATTAATGCCAGTTCAGTAGTAATTCGGTGTCGCAAATCATCCAAATTTCGAGGTTTTGTTTTGTAAACTCGGTCTTTTAAGTAACCCCAAAAGAAAAAATCCAAAGCGGTTAAGTCGGGTGATCGAGGTGGCCACTCGATTGCTCCCCTCCTTCCTATCCATCTTTCAGTAAAAGTGTCGTTTAAAAAATTTCGCACTTGTAGTCCAAAATGTGAAGGGGCACCATCCTGCTGAAACCAAACTGAATCAAAATCTTGACCGAAGATATTGCGAATGCTAGGAACAATGTCATCTCGAAGCATAGTTAAATACTTTTCAGCCGTTAGAGTTCCATCGATGAAGAATGGCCCTATTATGTGCGTTCCAACTATTCCCGCCCATACATTTAGTTTTTGTGGATATTGGGAATTTGTTTCTCTCATCCAATGCGGATTAATATCACTCCAATATCGACAGTTATGCCTATTTACTGCACCGTCTAATAAAAATGTGGCCTCGTCTGAAAAAACAATCTTATTTATAAATTCGGGATGTTCATCAATTTTCTGCATCATAATTTCACAAAATTCTACCCGACGATCAAAATAATGTGTAACTAATTCCTGAACAAGATTAATTTTATATGGGTAAAATTTTGCATTTTTGAGAACACGACGAATGGATGTCTCGCTAGTATCATGTGCCTGTGAGGCTTTTCGGGTAGAAAGGTTAGGGTCTTCTATGAATGATTGTAATATCTCTATTGAAGAGTCCTCGTTCGTTGCGGTCTTAGGTCTATCCGATCTCGGCCGATCTTTAACGCTTCCTGTATCTCGAAAACGCTGACATGTTTTCTGAACAGTGGCTGCAGAAATCTGTTGTCGATCGGCCCGAAACTCAATATTAAATAAATTACGGACATCTCTGAAAGACCGTTCCCGATCTCCGTATCCCCGCATCATCAAAATAACTATACGTTCTCTTTCTGTAAGCGCCATTTCAATTAAATCAATGAATTGTAATATCGAAGAGATTGATAAATTCTTCATTCGCAGTCTTTAGCAATCTTAAGCCTATTCGACATTTGTCGATCCTTAACGCTTAAAAACTTCTAAACAAAATTCTACCCGATGATCAAAAACGAATTTATTATGTGACATTATGATGCAAAAAATTGCTATATCAATTTGCTGATCAGATTTCTGCAGCCACTGTTCAGAAAACATGTCAGCGTTTTCGAGATACAGGAAGCGTTAAAGATCGGCCGAGATCGGTAGACCTAAGACCGCAACGAACGAGGACTCTTCAATAGAGATATTACAATCATTCATAGAAGACTCTAACCTTTCTACCCGAAAAGCCTCACAGGCACATGATACTAGCGAGACATCCATTCGTCG